>CM070508.1:65876116-66279145 GCA_036346375.1 Guadua angustifolia
GGAGCACGAACCGCCGAGCCACCATCGCGTTCTCTCACCGTGAACAGCGGAGGCAGTGCGTTAGGGCTTGGCAAGCGCAGTCTTGGCGGGTTGGCTTTTGGCGCGCGATTGGGGCGAGGTGCGACGGCATGATTGGGGAAGGGACGGAGGAGAGGAGGGCGGCGCGCGATTGGGGAGAGGAGGAGGGCGGCGCGCGCGCGACATGAGGGGGCGATTCTGCGATGGCACGAATGGGGAAGGAATGGGGGCAAGCGGCGTGATTGGGGGGGGGTGCGGGGCGGTGGAACAGTGGATGAACCAAATAATTAGGACCATCAGATTTGATGAAATGCTCTGAGAAAACATCTTAGCGCTTGATTTTGAGGAAGGGGGTTTTTTGGGTGCACATATTAGAGTGGATACAGAAAAAATATTCTCTGTAGAGGCAAAAGACTGTGTGAAAACTGTGTGGATGTAGAAAAGAATCAACTGGTGAATTATAAAGGGGTATAGATGAACGCGCGGAGGCAGTGCGTTGGGGCTTTGCCGCGGCAGTCTTGGCGGGTTGGGCTTACAAGGCAAGGCGCGATTGGGGGCGGGTGCGACGGCATGATTGGGGAAGGGACGGAGGAGAGGAGGCGCGCGCGATTGGGCGAGGAGGAGGGAGGCGGGCGGCGCGGCGGATGAGGAGGAGGAGCGATTCTGCGATGGCACGAATGGGGAAGGAATGGGGGCAAGCGGCGTGATTGGGGGTGTGGGCGGTGGAACATGGATGAACCAAATAATTAGGACCATCGATTTGATGAAATGCTCGAGAAAACATCTTAGCGCTTGATTTTGAGGAAGGGGGTTTTTTGGGTGCACATATTAGAGTGGATACAGAAAAAATATTCTCTGTAGAGGCAAAAGACTGTGTGAAAACTGTGTGGATGTAGAAAAGAATCAACTGGTGAATTATAAAGGGGTATAGATTCAGCACAACAACGTACATACGTACTCAACATGTACGCGCGGCAGCAGCTGCATGCCATGCCGCTATAGCATGCGTAGAATACACGTACGTACTCATTCTGCTTTTATTAATTTCGAGCACAATATATATGTAGATATATATATTCTCTTCTCCGCTGGTTTACAATATATATACAGCCGCAAACACCATGATACCAGCTGGTATATATGTGTGTGGTTCCTCCAAAAAAAAAAGTTAGAATTCACCGTAACGTAAAATAGAACGGAAACCGCTTGACCTCTATTTTCCAATTAATCTGCAACAAATTAATCAAGAGGAATTAATTAATGATTAGCCAGCACTTGAACATTATATTACTTCCACCACGTACGTAGAATTAATATATGAGTATGCAGCAGTAGCATTTGGTATAGTAAAGCCAGCTGCAAGTCTACATATACATATGTAATATATAGTATTACTTGCATGCATGTCTATTGCAAGGTATAGAAATTAATATTCCAGTTACTTTTGGATACGGTACGTATGCTTAATCCAGCGTATATATGTAGAGAGTGTTTGATATAGCTCTAACTCCACCAACATCCGTGCAGTTGGTGGAATAGGATATTACTAGCTCTAAAAATTTATAGAGCTAGAGCTATAGGTACATTCAAAGTGTTTAGATGGGTCATCCTTATTTATATTTTAGACTAAAAATATAAAATTAATTCACTTGGGACGTCAGCTAAGCTAGCCGCTTTAATTTGCTTTCATGCTTGGGTCACCATTCTATTAACTAATTCTACGCCAACTCTTAGGGTACGTTTGGTAGGGCTCCAACTCCACCAGATTGGTGGAGTTGGAGTTATGAGTACATCAAAAGTGTTTAGATGAATCATCTTATTTACATTTTAGACCAAAAATATAAACTTAGTTCACTTTATTTTAGCCTATAAGTTTCAGATCTCAGATGAAGCTGGGATCTGAAACTCTACCAAACAGGCCCTTAATTAGAAGTAGTAGAGATAAACACGGGATGCTCGAATACACCTTAATATTAATTGACTTGCCCTTAATATTAATTGATTTGCTTTAAGATTCATAAACCTTTTTAAAAAGAGATGCATTTGAAGGGTACCCCTATGTTTGTATATATGACTTAAAAAAAATCAAAGTCCTGTGTTAATTTGATGATAAATTTGCCTTACTAAATCTTATCAAAATTTGGTTACCAAATTAGCTACCAATCTTTTGGACAAAGATTGGTAAGAAAATAAAGTAAAGAACCAAGAGAGGGTGTTGAGTTGAGCTGTTGAACCTCGCCGGCCTTCCTCCTCGACGTGCAATGTGAAGGAGGGTGAGCGGTATCTCCAAACTATTGCCACAGAGTTCATCTGCACGGGGGCAGCAATAAGGTTTCTAGGCAGCACATCAGCGCGACCGCTTTGTTTCTTCCGCGACATCGACTACTTCCTCGACCGCATCTACATCTGCGCTGCCTTCTTTTTCTTCATCAAGCTCGATTGTAAGTCAATCGACTCCATTAAAATACAATTCTTGAGTATATTTTGAAGTACAATGAGTTATCTACTGTTTTATATATCTCTATTCTTTTATTATCTTTGTCTCAAAATGAAATCTGGAATAAAAATATTGCGTCTATTTCTAACAGTAATACCCATAAGCTTTTCTAAAAAAAGTTGCAAACCCTACAAGCATATACGATGGGAATAACTATATAACACTCAACTAAAATTTTGAGAGCTATCCGACCCCGTTTTTCACCCCTACACGTTACGTTACTTACGGCCACCTGACCTGACTTGACCTAGTTTGCCTTGCGGGCGGATTCCTCGAGTGAGTCTCGCCTTGGGCAGCCATGGCGACGAGCAGCAACGAATTCCGCTTCTTCCTCTCCTGCGACATCAGCCTCCCGCTCGCCTTCCGCGTCCACCAAGCCCTCATCCCCCCGCCGCCGCCTCCTCCTCCTCCTCAAGCCCCCGCCGCAGGTTGGTGCGATTCGATTCGATTCATCCCCCTCCTCCCAATTAATTCTCTTACGAATGAATCATCGATTCTTGCTTCCATCCAGATCATCACGCCTTGTTGGTCGACAGAAATTTGGCTCCTTCTGAGCTCTTTGTTGAGTGCAAGCTATACATTGATGGCATCCAATTTGGCTTGCCCGTAAACACAAGGTATACCTTCCTAGGGATCCTCTCCCTCCATCTATTCTGCAACAAATTGTCTTGGGATCGACTTGATTCAATACGAGAGATTTCAGAACTTGCCACCTTTAAAATTCGTTTTTTCGGTATTTGACACCCTAGCCCGCCATCATAGACTCAGATGGACCCATATGTCATACACAGGAGCTGAAAGGCACACGAATTGGGTGTTATTTTCTGAAATTTCATGATTCAATACACCCCCTCTTACCTCTTTCGTTCCAGGCTGGAATCTTCGGGACCACCATTCTGCTGGAATGACCTCATAACATTAACCACCAAATACAGGGACCTAACTTCACTCTCACAGCTTGCATTCACGGTATGCATATCTCTTCTATCTTGGACCTACCGCTGCCAATTGTCTATATTGAGAATGCCAGAGGCACATCCATATCCTTTACCAAGTGTGTGTGTGTGTGTAGAACTAGGATGGTGCAATTAGAACCAGGAAAAGCTCTACGTCTATTCGCTTGTGTTCGATGCGCCGTCGTGGAATTTTGACTCTGCTCTATATTAATTGATATGCTCGAAAGAATACGCTGTTGATGCGTGGTCTGTTTGCGCTTACCTGTACGAAATGTTCTTTTTGTTTGGATTGCAATGCTCTACTTTCCTGTAATTCTTGTCTATCCTGGAATATCTATTGTTACTATCTGTAATGCTCTTCCTTAGGTTTTCCATATGTAATGTAGGTTTGGGATGTGTCATCTGGTGAGGGCAGGAGTATTGTTGGTGGAGCCACCGTGTTTCTTTTCAACAGAAAAAAGCAGCTTAAAACAGGAAGGCAGAAGCTGCGGCTATGGCCCAAGAAGGAGGCAGATGGAAGAATCCCCACCACGACCCCTGGCAAGGTGACTCCATGGAGAGTTTTATCTGCTTTTCGCACACACTAGAATCATCGTGGTGTAGCTTTTCACTAATCTCTGCATCTGCTGTTTACTTCTGTTAACATGTAGGTTCCTAAGAATGAGAGAGGTGAGATAGAGCGTTTGGAGAGGCTTGTTAACAAGTATGAGAGAGGGCAGATACAGCATGTAGATTGGTTGGACCGTCTTGCCTTCAGTGCTGTGGAGGAAGTTAAGGAGAAGGAGTGCGAGAGGACGGGAAATTTGTTCCCTAGCCTAGTTGTTGAGTTTTGCAGTTTTGAACACAGAGTTGTCTTCCAGGTTAATATTACATCACCATTGAGTGTGTATGCGGCTTTTTTTCATCCTTTCCTGTTAATAATTTCCTGTGATCTGTTCTGACAAATTATTTTTCAGCTCCTCTTCATATTATACTGGGCATTTAGTGGTTGCCATCTAGCAGGCATGCTATATTTTTCGAAAGTTGTACTGAGCACCGTAGTTGATGAAACACCGTCATAAATAGTACCTTGGTTGAGGCATGCTTTCTGATGTTCAATCCGCTGTCCAATCGATTCATTATCATTAATTGAGCGACTAAATGACGCTTCCATCCATTCCAATTAAACTTTTGCTTTTCTTTCTGTGCAAAAGGTGGTCCTTATGAATTTAGCATAGTTTCTCTTGCAATTGTTCATAGATAAAGGAGGAACCTTCTTTTAGTAAATGTTGAGTCATCTAATATTTGTTCGAACACAATTTCTTCTGCTTGCTAATCATTACCAATTTCTCTTTCGAAAAAAGTTCATTACCAATATAATATGACTATCTTTGCTAGAAAAAATTTATCCTTATTCTTTGCACGCAGGAATCTGGAGCAAATTTCTATGCACCAACTCCTGTATCATTATCGAATGAGCTTGTTATCGTGTGGGACCCTGAACTTGGACGAACCAATCCATCTGAGCACAAGCAGTTAAAGCTTGCTAGGAGCTTGACTCGTGGAATAATTGATAAAGATCTGAAACCAAGCCAAAATGAACGAAGGTGAGTGCAAGTTGCAATACTTTTCCTTTCCTCTTTTTGTTTCCTTGTCACCTTATGATCGTCTTCCACTTTTGGTTTCATGCTGTTGTGACATTGCTATAATAGAAAGGTAAATCATGGTTTCAGTTGTTGTTAATCTCTTAAAATTTTCACATGAGCTTGTGAGGCAGCCACATTTGTACGCCAGCTGCATGAATCAAAAGTGGCAGGAAGCAGAGTTCAGTTGTTTAGGTTAACAGTGATGTACATTTGTGGGTTTTCTAGCTGAATAATTTTGTCCTTTCTGTGTAGGTTACTACAAAGAATCATAAAGTATCCTCCTACACGCTCTATAGAGGTGGATGAGAAGCAATTGGTGTGGAAGTTCCGTTTCTCTTTGATGTCTGAGAAGAAAGCTCTTACAAAGTTTGTTCGCTCAGTGGACTGGAGTGATATCCAAGTTAGTAAAAGCATCCATGTATCTCAATGCTGCCTTTGTTTTGTACTGTCACGTTTGATATGCGCATCTGAGGAAAGTGGTTTTTTTTTTTGGCTTGCCTATGTGTTCTGTAGGCATTTTAGAATGGCCCCAGTTCCAGATTTCGGTGCAAGTGGTAGATAAAAGTGCACTGAGATTAGCTTTTATGATGTCACAAACTTTTTTTTTATCATTTCAAGCTTATTTATATGTTGAAAGGAATCTAGGTGCTAATTTTTGGATCTGTCAACTCCACGTTTTCTTGATCTAATGTCTAAATGATCTGGTGGCTTCTTACAGTTAGTGTGTGATAATGCCATGCAGGAAGCTAAACAATCTGTTGAATTGATTGGAAAGTGGGAAACAATTGATGTGGCTGATGCATTGGAGCTTCTCTCACCAGATTTTGAAAGCGAGGAAGTAAGCTATCTAGGCACCTTTGTTTATGCATGCTTCTGGTTTTCTTAGATGTCTATGTGTTAGAAGGTTTATAGATTTTGTTTGCTTTATAGGGACCTTTTTTTGTTGTTTGTCCTTCTTTCTGTTAAGTGAATTAGTGATAAATCCTTATGCAATTCTAAATTCTTGTTTTGGAGTTTGTCATGACAATTTGCTGTTATGGCAAACAGAAAGACGTGTTCTTTTGCGAACTCTGTTCATTCAGTTTTCGCCGTCTATTACTCCTACTTATCTCTGTAATGCGCTTGTGCTATAGAGAAATGTTACTCTCCTGCTCCCCTGTATACCATATTTATCTAGTTGGTTTATTATATGTTCTGAATTGGCATGGTAGCGGCAAACATGTGCTATTTGGTGGGGTGGGGGGTTTCTACTCTATGGACGTCCACCAGTTTCGGGACTGTCAGGTGGATAGTTGGCATTGCCCCTTCAGCATTCACCTCCCCTGGTGACCTAGCAGGACATGTTGGTAGGCGGCGGAGCTACTGCTGGAGGCGGTGAGAGAGGTGGGCCGTCGAGTGGGGTGGAGGTAGCAGTGAAACTGGATGTGTCTGCTGGTTTCTTATATGGCACATGACCACCATTTTGGTTTCCCTCTAATTGTGTGATTCCTTAAAAAAGATGAAGCTTCTTTTTTGGCATGGCTTGAAGGGAATTAGGATGTCTAGAGGAGAGGGATAGACATAGATTGGGATGAGAGAACTTTCAGGAGACAAAAGACTAGTTTATTATTCTTGCTTAAAAAAATAAAGATACAATGCTACCCCATTTATAGGATGACTTAACTTTGACCCCTAAGAAACGATCTCTAATCTCAAGTGAAAGAGTATGGTTGGGAAAATAGTAGATTGATTATGGGAGGAGCCCAAGGCTCAAGTACATATAGGCAAGGATATTTCTAAGAATAGGAAAGATCTAATCTAGGAGATCCTTGCCAAACATAACCAACTAACCAAAACCAGAGAGTGGGGCACCAGACTGTAGGGTTGCAAGAACCACGGGCCCATTACCCTATACATCACGCTAACACGCCCCCGCAGTCGGAACGTCGGTGGTTAGCCACGGACATTCAGACTGGACCGAAACTCGGAGAATACTGAAGAAGGCAGCCCCTTCGTGAAGACATCGGCGAACTGGGATGTCGTGGGAACGTGAAGAACCCGCGACGGCACCCATGGCTACCTTCTCACGAACGGTGAAGATCGATCTCGATGTGCTTCGTCTGTTGATCTTTGAACAGGGTTGGAGGACATGTAGACCGCTACGACGTTGTCGCGATGAGACAAGGGTAGCACGGCGAAGCGGAATGTGGAGCTCATGAAGAAGCTGTCGAGCCAAGAAGCCTCGGCAACACCATTGGCGGCGGGCATGCGATTTTCGACCTCGGCCATTTGAGCGGACACGGTGTTCGACGCTTTGAAGACCAGAGACGAGTTGGCACCAAGGAACACGGCATAGCCCGAGGTGGACTTGAGCGTATCGGGACAGCCAGCCCAGTCGGCATCAGAATAAACCACCAAGTCATCCTCGGTCGACGGTCGAAGATGAAGACCTAGGTGTAGAGTACCCCGAATGTAGCGAAGGATGCGCTTGAGAGCGACCCAGTGGGGCTCTCGAGGGTCGTGCATGTAAAGGCAAACTCTTTGCCGGCGCAGAGGCAATGTCGGGCGTGTGAAGGTCGATATCGCAAAGCGCAAGCAAGACTCCGTGAGTCGACGGTCAAGAATCTGGAGCTCCGAGTCGGCAGAGACCTTGGGAAATTTGGTATCCACAGGCGCAGTGCATGGTTTGCACTCGGCCATCCCAAAGACGATCCAAGATGTCAATCATGTATTGGCCGAGAGAGTATCATACCGCTTCGATCGCTACCGAACTCGCATCCCGAGGAAGTGATGGAGTTCGCCCAAGTCCTTCATGGCAAACTCTGTTTGGAGGTGAGATGACTGCCGCAAGAGGTGTGTCGAGGCGGTGAGGACGATGTCATCAACGTAGAGAGAGGCGGTAGGCGTGTCGATGCCACGGCGATGAGACAAACAGCGAAGTGTCCGACTTGGCTTCCACAAAACCAAGAGAGACCAGATGCGTGGCGAAGCGGCTGTACCAAGCACGGGGAGCCTGCTTGAGACCGTAGAGCGACTTGTTCAGACGACAGACAAAGTCGGGCCTGGCAGGATCCTCGAATCCGGAGGGCTGAGCTGCAAACACTGTCTCTGTCAAGGTGCCATGGAGGAAGGCGTTCTTGACATCGAGTGGTGAATCGCCATTTGGCGAGAGAGCAGAGAGAAACATTGTCTAAGCAAGTGGCGGGCTTGACGACCGGACTGAAGGTCTCGGCAAAGTCGATGCCCGGACGCTGGGTGAAGCCGCGAAGGACCCAACGTGCCTTGTAGCGCTCCAGAGATCCGTCGGCGTGGAACTTGTGTTTGAAGATCCACTTGCCCGTGACAATGTTGGCATGTCGCGGGCGAGGAACCAACTCCTAAGTCGGTTACGGAGAAGGGCAGCATGTTCTTCCTCCATAGCAGCCCGCCAATTGGGATCGGCAAGGGCGCCACGGAAGGTCTTTGGAACCGGGGACGAGGCGCGAAGATGGTACAAGGGCGATGCGCGAAACCGCCCTGGCCCGAAGTCGCCATCTTTGTCTTTGGTTCAACTGTCGGGAACGGCAACGGCACCCCGGGGCACCGGCCGGCGCCGCAGGGGCGATTGGTGCTGTCGGAGGGACCGCACCGCTGGCGCTGGAGTAGACGCTAAGGCGAGAGGCAGCGTGGGCTGGCCGGAAGCCGGAGCGGAGAAGCGGTGTTGCAGCGTGGCGCAGACCCGCGACGGGAGTCGCGGGAGAAGCCGTTAGTGCAGGCGTGGCGGCGGGGACGAGGATCGTGGCCGTAGCGTGGCGCGCGAGGACAACATGACGGACGGTGCACCACCCGCACGGGAGTCGCGGAAATCTGGTGGTCTTGGCGGCGCAGAAGCGGTACCGCGTCGGCATGGGGCGCGATAGCAACAGTGGTGGCGGCGGAGGACCTCGAGAGACATGCATTAGCGACCTATGGGAAGGGCGGCCGGGTTAGGAATTCATCTAGGAAGGTGAAGTCGCGCAGATGGGAGGAGGTATGCTCGGCAAAGGGAAAAGCGGTCTCGTCAAAGAGAACATGACGGGAGATTATGATTCTATTTGTGGTAGGATCAAGACATCGGTATCCCTTGTGGTGAGCGGAATAACCAAGGAAGATGCAGAGGGCAGAGCGCGGGGCAAGTTTGTGGGGAGCAGTGGCCGAAAGATTGGGGTAACACTTACAGCCAAAGACACGCAGATTATCGTCTGATTTACCTGCACTGCCGAAGAGAGCAAAGTGCGGGGTCGAAAAATCCAGTGTCTTGGTCGGCAAGATGTTGAGGAGGAGAGTTGCAGTGTGCAACGCCTCAGCCCAATACGAAGGTGGCATGCTCGCCTGAAACAGAAGGGAGCGAATGACATCGTTAGTGGTACGAATAATCCGCCAAAGACGACAGATTCTGCGAGGACGTGTAGGGACACGACATGCGAAACTGAACGCCATGTGTGAGGAAGAAGGTGCGCGCGCTGGAGTTGTCGAACTCCCGGCCGTTGTCACTCTGGACGGCCTTGACGCGAGCGCCGAACTGGGTAGACACATAGGCGAAAAAGTTAGATAGGGTGGAAAACGTGTCAGATTTAAGCCGTAAAGGGAACGTCCACAGGTGATGTGAGCAGTCATCAAGAACAACTAAGTAATATTTGTAACCAGAGACACTAACAATGGGAGATGTCCATAAGTCACAATGAATAAGATCAAAGTTGTTTGACGCTCGAGACACTGAAGGACTAAAAGGAAGACGAACATGTCGTCCTAGCTGACACGCATGGCACAAAGACTCCAAACTTTTATTGCAACCGAGGAATAGCCGAAGTGAGTTTGGAGAGGCCTCATGACTGTGGTGGCCGAGGCGACGGTGCCACAGGGAGGACGACGTGGAGCTGGCAACAAGGGAGTGAGCCACGGGCAGCTGTAGCGGGTAGAGCGGACCGGAGCTATTGCACCTGATGATCACGTTCCGCGAGAGAAGATCCTTCACAGAACAACCATACGGGTCAAACTCCACGTAACAATTGTTATCGATGAGTGAATTGGTGAGCGAAATAAGATTCTTGATAAGCCGAGGCGAAACAAGAACATTATTTAGAACAAGAGAGCCAAGGTGCGCCGGCGGTGGCGGTGATAGGCGGAGCGAACCATTACCGACAACAATGGAGGTGGGAGAGGATACCGAGGGGTTGAGGAGTGAGAGGGTACTATCATGGGAGGTCATGTGGGAAGAGGCACAGATCAAGGTACCAAACGTTGTTCGCCGCGGAGCGAGGGTGACGGTCTTGAACGTGGAGGCGAGAGAATTCGTCCCAGAGCGGAGACCCCACCATGGGTCGGTATCGCGCCATTCTTCTTCTTCAGAGGAATCTTCTTGGCAGAAGGTTCTTGGGCAGCTGGCCTTCTTCTTGGGCTTTCTTCTTTGGGCCGACGCTACCGGGAAGCCGGGCAGGAGGAGGCGACGGGACCGGGCCACATTTGGATGGATCCGGTCCACAGGTTGAAGAACGACGGCCACCGCCCGCAGCGCAGAAAGCCGTCTTCGGGCGTAGAGGAGGAGCCGGAGGAGGAAGGGCCCGCCAGCGCAAAGCGATCTGCCGAGGAGGTGCGGTGGTCCTTCGGCTTCTTCTTCTTCTTCTGCTTGGGGGCGGCCGGACGAGGAGGACCGGCTGCCTTTTGCGGCCGACCGGGCGAGGCGAGGAGAGCCATGGCGGCACGAGGCGTCGGAGGAGCAAAGGGAGTCTGCACCATGTTGATCTCCTCAAGGAGGAGTTCATTGCGGACGGCGGCGAAGGAAGGGAAGGGGCGACCGCGGCGGAGGTGGACCCCGATGTCCCTGTACCGCTCGTTGAGCCCGCGAATCACGTTGAGGACCAGAGTGCGGTCAGTCACGTGTTCGTCGAGGTCAGCGAGGTCGTCGGCCATCTTCTTGAAGTGTTTGCAATATTCGGTGACGGAGAGGTCACCTTGGGCAAACGCGCGAAACTTGGCGTCAAGGTGGAGAGCACGGGTCTCCTGATTGCCAAGGAAGTGATCCTCGATGGCGATCCAGGCGTCGTAGGCGGTGGCGCGGTGGTCGATCACGGCGTCGGCAAGGTCGGCGGTGACCGTGCTGTACAGCCATGATTTGACGACGGCGTTCATCCGAGCCCAATCAGGAAGTGCCGAGGTGGCGGAGCTGCGGACGTGGTCCTGCAGCGAATACTTCGTGACGGCGAGGAGGAATTGTTCGCGCCAACGTGAGTAGTTGCCGGAGGTGTCGAGGACGAGGGGACCAGATCATGGGCGTTTACGCGACGAGACACTGGCGTGGAGGTTGAGAACGGCGGCCTCGTGGAGGATCATGGCGCGGAGATGTCCGTGTCATCCTCGTGGTCGTCGCCGCCGGGTCGGCGGATCGGCGCAGCAATGGCGTCGGCCGGCTTTGGCCGCTTTGGCGATCTTGGCATGGACGCTGGCGGCGGCTGCGTCGCGTGCATGGATCGGATGATGTGCCTCTGCTTTCGGCGCTGGGCTTCTGGCGAGGGCGGCATGAAGTCTCGGCGGTGATGCTTAGCGGCGTCGGCGTCGCGGACGAGCACCTTTCAGCAGGTCGACGACGGAGGCGGCAGGGGTCCCGACCATACTGTAGCGCGGCTAGAGCGCGCAGGGGCAGCGGAAGGGCGAGAGGGGAAGCTCCCGGTCTCGTGATACCATGAAAGAGTATGGTTGGGAAAATAGTAGATTGATTATGGGAGGAGCCCAAGGCTCAAGTACATATAGGCAAGGATATTTCTAAGAATAGGAAAGATCTAATCTAGGAGATCCTTGCCAAACATAACCAACTAACCAAAACCAGAGGGGGGGGAGGCAGCCGCCGCACCCTGTAGGGTTGCAGCCGAACCACCTGGGCCCATTACCCTATACATCACGCTAACATCAAGGAAATTTATCTGTAGATAATACACTTTTAGGAAATAAACCCAACTAACAAGGAAACTAATTATTTTTATCTCTAATTTCAAGCTGATGTCGCCGTGATGGACCTGCCAAACAGTACTGTGTCTGCTACAGTACCCTCACGTGTGCAGCGGTTCACAGCAGTTTGCTTCCATGTTTTTCCTTTTTCTTAAAAAAACTTTTTTGATTTTTTCATACACTGATAATGGCACATTTTTCTTCCTGAACTAAATGCTTTCTTAAATGATTGTCCTACCTGTCAGGTTAAAAGATAATTGAGTAATTAGACTGTGACTCTGGATAGCACGTTTTATCATCTTATACCCTTCTGATATCTTTTTATTCTAACTACTACCTTTACTGCAAAGGTCCGTGCTTATGCTGTCAGTGTACTTGAACGGGCTGATGATGAAGAATTACAATGCTATTTACTCCAGTTAGTGCAAGCTCTTCGGTTTGAAAGATCAGACAAGTCTCGTCTTGCACACTTTCTTGTAAACCGTGGTATGTTTTATCTTGTTTAAATCCTACAGTGCCAATGTAAAAATGCGGTCACGTATCCATCTGCCTCATTTGGTTAGCGTGGAATTTGATGAACAACAGAATTCGCAATGCTGCAAAAGTGACAAATGTATTTTCTGCACATGTGCATATACATATATACTCATTTTCTTTCGTGCTAGATTTAACATGCGTAACTATAGGCAAGACCGCCAAAGGTTCATTATTGGACATTAGTTTTGAAGGACCTAAGCTCCCAGGGCAACCTGTAAAACACACAATATTAGTATGTATAATATAAGGTAAGTTGGATCTTATGTAAACGTTTAGGTATACCCAGTCCTCTCAAAGGTTATGACATACAGAAGTTTGCCCCCTAGCAGTTCTTTTGTCAACTTATATTCTTTGTCCTCACAAAGCTGGTACTTGATGTGCTATTAAGGCTTTATGTTGTTTATCAGCATGTTTTTTTATTTAACTACCACATAAAAGAGGAAGTATATGGTGAAAGTGGATATATGGTGAAATTATGAAAGTAATCAAACAGGAGCATTGGATCAAATTTGAATGGTTCAGATCTAGGTGGAATCCCACCCCCTCCATTTAAAGTGTGGAATTTTGTAATTTTTCTAGGGGGTTATGTGTAAAACGTGTTTAAGTGAGGAGATAGGATTCCACCTAGATCTGAACCATTCAAGTTTGATCCAATGCCCCTGTTTAATTACTTTCATGATTTCACCATATGCCTATTTTCACCATATACTTCCCCCACATAAAAAGCTAACACCTGTGTCATGGTCTTTTGTCCATGTCAGCTTTATCAAACATTGAAATTGTTAGCTTCCTTCGCTGGTATGTGGTTGTTGAGCTCCATGATCCTGCATATGCAAAACGATACTACAATACATATGATTTGCTTGAAGAAGAAATGATGAAAGTACGATTTTCTTCCTTTTTGAACACATCCTCTTGGTTCTACCCTTCCCAATCTGTAAACTTGCATGATATGTACCGTTATTTTTGTTCTTAACAGATGGTTGCCAGGGAGGATGGAGATGAAGATGGATTTCGACTGTGGCATGGTTTATTACGGCAGACAGAACTCACTGCTCAGTTATGCTCTATTATGAAGGATGTAAGAAATTTTCGTGGTAGCGCACAAAAGAAAGTTGAGAAATTAAGACAGTTATTATCAGGAGTTTTCAGTGAGCTTACCAACTTTGATGAGGTAAAGCCTGTTTTATTTTTTAAAGTTTTTACCTTTTACCGTTCTTCAATGCTAGAAAAACACATAATCATACTGACTAACTTGTGTTAGTTGCATTAATTGACGTGTTCTGTTAAACTTATTTCAGCCAATTCGTTCACCATTAGCACCAACTGTTCTCCTTACTGGGGTTGTGCCTCAAGAGTCTTCTATATTTAAGAGTGCCTTAAGTCCTTTGCGCCTTACATTTAAGACAGCAAATGAGGGAACATCCAAGATAATTTTCAAAAAGGGAGATGACCTCCGCCAAGATCAGTTGGTAATTATTCAAGTGTGCTCTTACATTTATTGGAAATTGTTTTTTTTGTTGCTTTTGTTCTAGTTTGTATACCAAAATGTATCGCCCTCTTTATGTAATGGTAGTGGGGCTTGACATCTGATCGAGCGATTACAGTTTAATATTTCTGTTATATGATCGAAGTTTGACTTGCAACAGCCAATGGTATTTTCAGTCCTTGTCAACTTGTCACTTTATCTGAATAAAATGAAACATTATGAATTGTAACATGCTGTAATTGGGACATGTCTGTATTCTGTAGCTTAAGGGGCACAAAATTGTGTACTGATTTGAATCTTTTAGTATGCACCTGTAACTTAATCGTTCTTCTAAATCAGGACCACTGGCTGCTTAAGCGTTAGTGGTAGGTCGCTCTTCTGTGCTACTCAGTTGATTCTGTGTTAGTCATGTTGGGAATATAGTGGTTACAGTTCCCAGAAGAACACCGATCACAAGCTGCATATCTCATTCCTGTTTTTGTGGTTCATGTATAACTATTAGGTAAATTTTAGTGCTAGAGCCTCCTTATTGTTGTATAATGCGTATATAACCTATGTTTAGCTTAGCATCTGTATCATTATATACATAAAATATGAATACATCGTTTTTATAATAGTTGAGCTGCGTAAGGTGGGCTGGCCTTTCACTTACTACAGTTTATAATACTGATCTCAATAGTCACTTGCATGGGAGGGAGGGAGGAGATAATGACTAAATTGTGGTTTGTGCTTTGTAGGTTATTCAGATGGTCTCTTTGATGGACCGGCTGCTCAAATTAGAAAATCTGGACTTGCACCTTACTCCATATCGAGTTCTTGCAACTGGACAAGATGAAGGGATGCTTGAATTTATTCCTTCCAGTTCGCTCGCACAGGTAACTTGATATGAATATAATGGAAGCCACTGTCTAGTTGCCCAATGACAAGTTATGTTTTCCATTGCAATGAAGTTTTCTACAACTTTAGTAAGTTTTGTTTGTTCTCAGATTCTGTCAGAACATCGCAGTATTACAAGTTACCTACAAAAGTTCCATCCTGACGAAGATGGTCCTTTTGGTATAACTGCACAATGCTTGGAAACTTTCATAAAAAGCTGTGCTGGTTACTCTGTCATTACATATATAATGGGGGTTGGAGACAGGTTGGTATTCTTTCTTCTTAAGACTCTTAGTGCCTTCTTGATTTAAATACCTGTATTATAGCTTACCTTTTATGCTAAAAAATTTGTGTACAGAAGCCTTTCTTTCAGTTCCCTGTACATTCCGCAAGCTTCAGCTGCCAATCCTGTATTGATACATGTCCCAGTCCGTTCATTGTTTGAGCTTATTTGTGTGTCCCCACTTCATTTTTTTTCTTTTCATGATTATTGGCAAGCAATGAAAATGATTTTCGTGTTGTGTTTCTTTTAGTAAGGATTATATAGCTCAACTGGGTTTTTATTATTTCTGGTCAATATCCTGATATAATAACACATTGTTCTGATCATGTTGTTTGTCAAGTATGTTAGTGCTCCTCGTGCTTTAAACGGAAACTCCTCCCCTGGCCAGGACATTTTCTATAGCATTGTCCATCAAGAGTGAGGATCTGGCTGGCTGGGATTGTCATACAATTTTTTTGCCCTCTTGATCTAGAGTTGCTCATGCCGACTGTGGACCATGATACATTGTTTACCAATATGCAATTTCTCAGGAATAACAAATAGCTGATTCTCTCTCTCTCTCTAGGCATCTAGATAATCTTCTTCTAAGAGATGATGGGCGCCTTTTCCATGTTGACTTTGCTTTTATTCTGGGTCGAGATCCAAAGCCATTTCCACCACCAATGAAACTATGCAAAGAAATGGTTGAGGCAATGGGTGGTGCAGAAAGGTGATTTCGTGAACTATTTGCACTTTTGCTCGTTTGCCAGCTCAGCTCTTACGCAACTGTTATCTTTTATTTTCCCATTTCAGCCAATACTATACAAGATTCAAGTCCTACTGTTGCGAAGCATACAACATTTTAAGGAAGTGGAGCAGCCTTATATTGAATCTGTTCAACTTGATGAGAAGATCAAATATCCCAGACATCTCTTCCGAGGAAAATGGAGGTCTCAAGGTAAGGAATTGGTTGTGTTACGAGTTGAGCAGCGAGTGAGTTCTTGTGAAGAGCAGAGCAGTCTAAGTGACATATTTCCCTGTTTTTTCTGCAGTGCATCGATCAACTTCAGGAGAAATTCCGGCTGGATCTGGACGATGAGGATGCTATACATTTCTTCCAGGATCTTATCAATGAGAGTGTCAGCGCTTTGTTCCCTCAAATGGTTGAGACCATCCATAGATGGGCTCAATATTGGCGATGAGAAGACGATGTATAATAAATAATGTAGGTCAAAATCTGTACAGGGTGAGTTTGGCAATATTTCGCTTGCTGTTGACATGACAGTATTAGTATATATATATAGTCATACGCGCAGCTTGCAATGACTGCTGATGATCTTGTTTTTTGTGTTAATCTTCATGAATTGCAGGCAGGCAGCTGACCGCTAACATAAAATGGCAATGGATGAAAAAAATATGGGCTGTAAATCTTGATGAGCTATCTATGGTAAGAAGAGGAAAGAAAGACATGCATGCAGGAGGGAACTAGCCTGTCATTGGTTTGGTGTTCAAGACGGGTTCGATTCCATCCAGCTCTGGACGGCCGGCGGCAATAGTTTTCTCATTGTAAATTAGTGGATGGCTTTGCTACGTAGGAATTGTGAATGAATTGTATGTGCATCTAGCATGCAGATTAATACAAGAGAACACAAGAGATCATCTCATGAATGAATGAATGAAAATGGATGGTATTAATACAGACAATGCATGTATGATTCATCGTCTACTCAGTCTGTCTGTCTGTCTGTCAGAGCGATGGCAAATTGGCAACTACAAGAGAGCAGAGTATGCTGTTAATGGACACGTAACTGGACTAGCATTGCTGTAATTTTCTTGTTTTAAAAAGCAAAGAGATATCGAGAGGCATTGACAGGTGGGACCTACCAGTCGGACACACACGCCACGTGTTGTTATCCCGGTCTAGCTAGGTACCTCTCGTGTTCTCCTCGATATTCCCAGCTAGCTTGGGTTTAATCCGATGGCAACCATGCTCTGCTCCGTCTCCGCGGCTCCTCACCAACGCCAACGCCGCCTTCTCTCCGTCTCTCAGTTTTACCATATCGCAGCTCGTCGGATTTAAGGTCTGTTTGTTTCATCTTTAGATTTTTTAAATGCTGATTTTGGATTATAGTTGTAGAAAAATTGATTCTCCAAAAGTTAGAATCAAAAGCATATATAAAGTGGATTGTGGATTCTAATTTATATGGGTGGGCTTGATTGTGAGAATCGGATTCTAGAATTAGGCTATTTGTTTTTTATTCTGCTTTTGGGTCAGAATCCAGAATCAAAAGTTAAAACAAACAGGCTCTTAGCCTTGGCCTCGCCGCACGTAAGATTCATTTCATTAACTAGAGTCTTACCTATACCGAGCAGTATTTTCTTCGATTATACTACAAGTAGTCATATATTCTTCTCTAAGAAGTAGCACGAGATTGTTTGTTCCTTTGAACTGCATCGATACTAACGTTAAGCAGTCTTCCTTCTCGAAGGAATTTTTTGATCTCCTGTTATTTGATCTTATTTGGGGACTATCCGTATGCACTGGAGACGGTTGCGAACCAATTGGACTTTCTTATAGAGAAGATTCAAAACCATCTCAATTGAATATATCCCCTCCCTCACTCAACAGGTTAATATAGAAGTTATCCATAATTTTTCTTCTATCAACAACAAAATTTCTCAAGTTAACAAACAATATCTATCAATATTAAAATATTGCAATAAGTCTTAACAAGTTAGAACAGTGAATGCACAACACTAATATATAAAATTTTAACATGTCTTGACACTAGTGATATAGGATTAGAACAATCCAAAATCATCACTATCAATATTAATAACCTCATCTTCACAATGCTGAAATATGTCACGATTACCGTCATCATCGCTCTGATAGTCGCAAGGAAGACACAAAATCAAGGTGTACATCCCCTTCAAGGTCATATTGTTCACGCTCTATCATATCTCTTTGCAGCAATTCATTTGACTATGTAGCAACTGCTCAAGGCTGCAAGCAGCTTTGATGTCAATCATAAAGTTATTGAGTTCATTGCCACATGAACATGTGTTAGAACTAAAGTTGTCTTTAGCAATTTTTTTAAGGTTAGATGCAATGTACTCTATTTCTTTTAATATCCAGGCCAAACCTTGACCGAGTTTCTCCGGATCCTTATCCATCTAGATGCATTACAAGTGCATAATGAACAAACTATTAGCTATCATATAGGTTTCATACCTAAGTGCTGATTAGTTAAAAGGATTTAACTAAGTGCTGGCTGCTGCTGCTGATTATACACTTTCTTACCTAAGTACTGATTAGTTAAAAGGATTTAACTAAGTGATGACTAAAAAGATTTAACTAACAAAACAAGTACAACACATGCATAATTATACACTTCCTTACCTTGTCCTGAAGCTTAAATTCCCCAGAAAAGGTGTTTCTTTTTCCTAAGCCCACGATTTGCCTGCAACAACATGTTTCTAATTTGATTATAGCAAAAGCAACATTTTAAGGGGGAAAAGGAATGCAGTGATCAAAATGTTCCAATAAGCTCAACCATGCGTTACATTGAGAACTTGATAACCAATTTGCATACAGCATGCCAACAGTCAATAAAAGTATCATTCTCCTATTAAGCTTGGCTGCCCAAAATTAATCAAGTATGCATCATCAAATGGTACACAGGACACTATGAAGTACTAAAATCTACTCCAGTCAAATGACCACATCAATCATTTAAGGCATTCAAACAAAAAGTAGTCTTCTTAAAGACAAAGAGTTGCCAGCTAGCTCAAGTGTAATTGAATCTAGCTAGCTAGGTCCCAATGCAACAAAGGGACATTGCATTTTTCTTACCTCTGAACATATCTAATGATAGATTAACAGTTTTGGAGAGATCCATCGATCTGGCGATGTGTGTGTATTGATACATTTAACTAGGTACTAGAAGAATTATTAGTGTGTCACCTACTGCTTGCGAAACTACACTACAACAGACAAAGAGGTAAGCCACAATGCATATATGTATCTAGAACTAGTTAATCCCAAATAAGAGAAGGTGTGTTGTATAGTTTATAGTGATTAAAAGAAGGGCAATGAAGATCAATTCAGATTTCAGATAAGGCATAAATTTAGCAATCTTGAACTAGAAACAGGAAGAATCCTATGCTGCCTATCTGCAAAGAGTGCTATCTTTAATAAGCCTCGTGGGACTCCGCTCTTAACTCTCTCTATTACTGAATTAGAAGAGTAATAATTGATTCCAGCATATGATTCCAAGAACAAGAAAACTCTCTAGTTTTGCATAAAAACTAAAATCAAACCACATTCACCAATTCCTGAAACAACGGCTCCAGGATTTAGTAAAAACCTATTGTCTTTAGACAAAACTCGTTTTACAGTTGTTCGAAAAGAGGCCTTCGCAAATCTAAATTCATTCGAGTGACCATAGCAAGCTCTACCCCAAGTAGCTCTTCCCGCTGTTCAATTCACACTTCAATCGTGAACCCCACCCTCGATCCATCAGCGTAAGAATTCAACGATTAAGCAAAGATTCTCCACTAAACTTACTACATATTAAATCTAGAGCTCGAGTTTTGCAAATAGAGTAAAAATCCCACTAAAAGTTACCGAACTACGACTGATCTAAACGATATGAGCAAAAATCCCAGTAAAAGCTATATGGCCCCAGTAGCGACAAGCGTTGCAGCGAGATGCCGACGAGTTACCACACATAAGCACCAAAAACTCCTTTCCCAAAGGCGGCACCGTCCTCAATCTCCATCTCCTCCCCTTCCACACCCACACTCACACAACAAATCTAAACTGCGACCAACGAAACCCAAGCATAACAACCAGCGACGGAAGACTCTACTCACCGGATCAAAGACGTGCAGGCGGCGCCGGAGCTATCCTTTTCACTCATTTCCTCCAGGCAGCTGTCCTCTCACAGGTCCTCGCAGGCGCGGAAGCACTGAGGTTGTTGATCCGAGCCGATAGGGAACCGAATGGAAAAGGAAGAGAGGGTCCTCTAATTTCGGGAATCTCTCCCTATCATTAAAAGTAGGGAAATTGATAGGGAAGTTGTTGAAGTTCACATAGTGCTACTTCTCCAAATTTGGAGGTAGAGAATCAGACAGGAAGCTTTTTGGAGCTGAGTGGAAAAAAAAGCATGTACAGTACTGAGCAGCATGCCAGCTCCGCTAGTGCGAGCGTCAGTCACTCCCCAGTCCTCAGGCCTCAGCTCCTCCTCCCCGTCTTCTTCCTCGCCGACTCCGCCGCCCTTAGCCTCTACAGTCTACGCCACACCGCTCTAGTGGCAGCCATTGCCATTCTCCTCCGGCTGCGCTCACCCCACCCCACCTGATGGAAACCTCCCAGACGCCACCAGCCTCCGCCGTCGGCAAAGCTGAAACCCTCGTCGCGGCCAAGGAGGAGGATGCGGCGGCGGCCAAGGGACAGGAGAAGGACGGCGGGCTCGCGAAGCGCGCGCGCAAGAGGAGCAGGTATCTCTCCCCTCCTTACACCGACTCCGACGCCGACGCTATCAGTCCAAGATGGGAGGAGCAGGACAAGAAAGACGATGAGGAGGTGTCGCTGCTTCTCCAGCTCCAGGAGGCCAACCTCGCCGTGGCCGACATGCTGTCGGCGCTCCACGGCGCCGCGCTTTTCGATGCCTCCCCCAATCGTGCGCATGACAAAGTCGTCGATGTGGATGTGCTCGTCCGCTTCTTTACTCTGTACAGGAGCAAAGTGCTCCTTCTTCTTCTTCTGGATGATCATCGCTCGTCCAATGCCAATGCCGATGCGGCTGGCCTTCAAGCCAATAAGAAGAATACCTCATCGTCTTCCGCTGCTGATACCACCATCAACATCAACAAGGATAAATACGATGGTGCATCCCCATGGTCATCATCTCTTGTTGGCCACAAGCTATTGAATGCGGTCCGTGCCATGGCTGAAGCTGATGGATCCGCAGGCAATAGTGTCAGAGCTGTCAAGAAAGAAGATGATGCAGTGGAAAATGTTCACCGCGCTGGAGCTGTCAATGCTGCTGCTGCTGCTGCACTAGAAGCTCGACACAAGAGGAAGAAGATGGCATCCACATACGACGGACATAATGCCACAACTGATTTCTCTGTTCAAACTACCAACGGTGTCACCAATTCTGCTCCCAAGAAGAAGACTGGGAAGAAGAAGGCTGGACATGGGCAGTACTTTGGGAATCCGGCAGCACTTGTTCTGGACTTCACGCAGGACACCGTTCTGCCTTCCAAGGAGGAACTCCTCTCCACATTTCGCAGGTTTGGCTTCCTGATCGACTCTGAGACTGACATCGCCAAAGACACCCGTAGAGCGCGTGTTGTGTTTGGCACCAGCACTGAAGCAGAGGCTGCATACAGCTGTGCCGGAACTCTTGGTGCGTTCGGGCCTCCATTTGCCACACCACGGCTGCAGTATCTTCCTCCGATCAAGCTGAATGCGCCTCAGAAGCCTTCACCTGCTGCGAAGCTTCCGCTGACAGACATCAGGAAGAACCTTGAGAAGATGATATCGTCCCTGACCCGCCCTTCATCGTTTAGGAAGGACAACAGAGCGAAGCCGGCTGTGCATGACCTTGTGGGAGAAATGCAAGGTCTTTTGGCCAAAGTTGACAAGATGCTCGGTGCCGGGCTTTCTTCCTCTACCACCGCTTTTCATCACCATTAAGCTAGCTCTGCTCTGCTCTGCTCTGCTCTGCTGGATGGATGGATGGACGGATATAAGCTCTTCTTAGTTAGTGATCTAGTACAGTCGGTCTTGTATACTGGCTGCTAGCTACTGGTACTAATCGTCAGTCAATTTTAGCTGCTAATTTTCAGTCAGTATGCAGATCCTGCGACCCATCTGAGCAGCTACCGCAATCCGGGTTTCATCTCATGTGAGGAATGGTACTGGTAGGCTAGACTTGTATGCTGTAGCTGCTCTATATATGTACTGGTACTTGCTTGTAGTAAATTAAGCAATAATGATATGCAGCTCCCCTGCTTATCCGGCTTGGCTTGATAATGATGATATCCACTTGCTTCAATGTGCTTTTTAGTTAGGATTAATTCTTTATATGCCTCTGAAATTTGGAGGAAATGTCTGAATGTCAGTGATACGAAGGGTCAGAGTCCACATGTTAGAGAGACAACTAGTGGTATATGAAGGATAAGGCAAACTTTCAGTGGCATATAAAGAATTATCCCTTTTGTTTATACTCACTTTGGTTCATAAAAACTTGTCGGTTTGGGATGCATACAGTCAAACTTTTGAAACTTTAGCTACTGATATATTTTTAAATATTTAGATTGGGTGTATGAAAATTATGTGTAGATTTGACTTGAAACGTACTTTCATAATATTATAATTTTATTGGATTTTTTAATTTATTATAATAAAAATTGGTGATCAAAGTTGAGTTTTGAGTACATAGAACGACAACTATTTGTAACCGGGGGAGTAGTCGATAAGCCTGCAACTGCAATCATAGAATCGATTTGTTTGCCATCTTCAAACCAGAGGCTGAGGTAGCAACCCCAATGACATCACTTAAGAGAGAGAGAGAGAGAGAGAGAGAGAGAGAGAGAGAGAGCTTTTATGCAGAATTGCAGACTGATGATAAACAAGCGATACTAAGGTTACTCCTGTTTGCATTGAAACTCCCTTGAAGTAGTTGTGATCTGAGTACCTACCTGGTTCTGGGTGGCTGAGGATGAGTGCATATAGCTCAAAAAGGTCCCTTGATAGCTGACAGGAGAAAATCGTCCATGGCTTAGACTAGAGAGAATCAATCGGTCGTAATTGGAAAAGTAACGACTTTGATGGCTAAAGCTGGACAACAATCCGATGAAACAGCCCGAAACGAAGGAAGAGCAACAGCCAGCCCCTACTACAAAAATCTCCATTTCTTCCTTGTCATAATGACGTGAGTGGTGGTAACTTGAAGAGCTAAACACAGGCTTAGAAGATGACTCGCAAACAAATTTTGTAAAGCCCATAACAACTTAGAAAAAGCACAGCCATAATACATTTTCTCGTTATGTTTTCCAGTGCATACAGTAGCAGCATTAATCTAAACACAAAACCACATATCAAGATTTTATTGCAATTTATTTCTATTCCATCCTTATCCACCCTGAAGCTGCAGTAATCCAAATATATTGGTTGGAAACTCATGGAAAACTCTCACATGTTACCAGAACCTCGCTTAGATTGCTTCTCGGTTGTCGGCTGCTCTCATCTCTGCTTAGATGGCTTCTGACTGTTCTTCCATCTCGCTACGTCCAGCATCACTTGCAGCACTGCCATTAACTGGCACCTCGCCGACAACAGCAGCAGAACTTGGGGCACCATTCACCTGCATCTCACCAGCTGCCTCAGATGCGTCGCTTGACGGTTGCTTTGGCAGGGACTTCGGTTGACGTATGGCAGCTGCCGCTTCTGCCATGACAACACCTGGAGGCTGAGGGGGAACCCAGCGGCGCTGAGGTGGCGGCCTTTCCTCAACCCCACTGCTGTATGCCAACGGCCTAGGCTCCTCTGCCTGAAAATCAGAGGCCTTCCCATTCTGGTGATACGAAGGCCCATAGTTGTCCTGAGCTTCGGAGTATGATCGTTCATCACTCAACTGGGAGTTGGATCCATAACCAAGCCTCTGCTGTGAGTATTGCTGCGTCTCCCATGGCTGTTTTTTTTTAAATGATATACACAAGATTTGAGTCAGTTCCCAGTAAACGGCAGTGCTCTTACTTGCAGCAAAGACAAGGTTCAGCACAACACCTTACTCCCAGAAGATCTATCCCCTTGCTGTGCAGTAGAAGATACTGTCTGCTGAATGCATAAATATAATCAGGATACGCTCATGCTCTAGTACAGAACATTCTCCCAGCAGCAATTGAAATGGAAGATGGCAAAACTAATGCTATTACTCACATACGCTGATAGATGAGAGCATGGTTGATGTAAGAATTTGTGCATCTTGCTACAAATCAGAAAATGTTCAAAAACTAAGGTGCCAAAGTTGTCCAGTTTATATAAATAAATGAAATGTCATGGTAGCTCTCTCTCTCTCTCTCTCTCTCTCTCTAGCCTATGATGGGCTGGTCAGATGTTATAAATGGAAAAAGAACATATGGCTGATTTGCAACTATATACAAGCTAGAGAAACATATATGGTTGATTTGCAAAATTTTGTTACTATCCATAGGAGTCAGTTAAACTCAATTGTGAAACTGTCCAAAGCTAGATAGAAGGTTATGTAACAGCCAACAGCAAAACCTGTCCAAGAAAGCTATGCATCGTACAACATCAAATTGTGCCAGCAAATAGCCTGATCAGCTGCTTACCTCCACATAAGATCTTGAAAATGAGCCAAATGTAGGTTCAGTTGGTGCTGGCACAAATGAAGGCCTCCCTGCTAAAAAAAAGCCAAAAATTAGATAACAAGAGAAAAGGAAACAACAGGCTGGGCAAGGCAAAAAAGATCTTCACAAAAGATACTGGCCTGAGCCAAGGTCATTGTTTGGAACACCATACATATTAGTTTGCTACAAAAGGGGAACATGGGTCAGAAATAGGAGAATGGTCCAAAGCATTATCATATTAGTGGAATTGTCGAACAGAACGAACATCATAAGTGCACACCTGAGAAACTCTCCATGGAGTGTTAACTGGCCCTAAAAACAAACAATGGTACGGTGAGATTCTCATCCTTATCCGGGTCAATAATTATATTTAAACCATAAAGTGAACTTTTTTAATATAGGACTTGTGAGCTTTTCTAATATAAGACTTGCTGCAAGACATGGCATTGCCACAACATGAGGTGTTTCTCTTCTGATACAGCGGAAAGAATGAACTTGTCATAAAAAAAGGGTAAGGTTTTTCTTAAGAGTAAAACAAGGATGAGTTGACTGGCAAAAAAAAGTAAAAGGGAAGAAAAAAAACTGTTAAATGATGGGCAAAGGTAGATTTTGTGGTTTTCAGTATGGTTCCCACTGTACGTCGACTAGCTTTGCAGAACAACTTGATGCAAAGAGAGAGACGCTGAATCATGAAATGCTACATAAATTTTGATACTGACCATTCCTTGCAGTAGAAAGGACATGCTCTTCCAATGGCCGGTACTGTGAAAACCTATCCTCCCTGGTAATATTTATGGGCTCCCTGTTATGGTTTAATGACTCACTCAAGGATTTTAACTCTTTTGCTTGGGAATCTAGCGCTTGTGTCAGAGTCGCAAGTATCTTCTTTTCTGCAGACAAGAAGGCAATGACAGAGAATGGATACGAGGCAATTTTAAATATGAAACCAAGGTTAAATGAAATAGGGTTGCTGGCAACAAAGAAGTGACAAACTATGAAGAAGCATTGCGGAACCTTCATCCTTTGAAGCAAGCAATTCTTGGTTTGTTTTAGCAATAGCAGAAACAGCCGATGCTGAAGCCTTCACAGCCTCAGAAGTTTCCTCATCAATCTTGGACCTGAGTTGCTTGCCCTCAGTTTCATCGCCTTCAGCTACGACCTTACGGATCCAAGACTTTAGCCTAGGAAGGAGCAATTTCTGTGCAACACATGCAAATAACGTTTATGGCTCACTAGCTGAGTTGAAGAGTTTGAAAACCAGTAGAGAGGTCACCAGAAATACCTTGACAAAGACAGCAGCACTAGCTCCAAATCCAAGCAATAGCCCTGCAGCGACGAATGCATGGTACCAGCTGAACTTGGGCTGCGTACCGACAATGATAGGGCCTGTTGCTGGTTGCACAGATTGTACTGACGTATAAGGCTGCGCTCCTGCAGATTGGTTTGGGCTGTTGTTGGCTGCGAGCAAAGAGGACAGCACAGTGGTTTATGAGAAGAACACTAAAGCAGTTACATGGCCTGTTGATTATTGTTAAGACTTTGAAATGAAAATTTAAGACATTGAAATGAAAAGGAGGTAGAGAAGTAGTACCACAGCAAAATCAATTGGAATGTTGAAGCTACTAGCAAGAACAGAAGAGTTCCTAACTGATTTCTGATCAATCCCAGTATAGAAACTGGATGTTTGGTGCTAGCTAGAACGAATAAAAGTGGTACTTCATTTTTATTTTTGCGGTCATGGTAATTTATCTAAGCTGTCCTTACAACACAGGAAACAAAAGAAGATGCTGAAGAAGAAGAGAAGAGGAGAGAAGAGAAGAGGAGGAGAAAAGAATGTCGTACTGTGACTCTTACCCTGCAGCGAGGGCGAAGCAGTAGTAGCAGTGGGTTGCGGATCCTGCAGCGAGCGTTGTGGAGAAGATTCATCGGTTAGATTGGAAGAGAAGAGGGGGCAAGGGTGGCATGAGGAGATGTGGAGTTACAGACAGGCACTCGTCGGAAGGCCTCGTCGATCTCGTCCTTGGTGAGCCCCTTTTTGTCGAGGAAGGAGCGCCTGTAGTGGACGGGGGAGCCCCTGACCTTGGGGTGGGAGAGGAACTTGACGGCGTTCTGGACGTAATCCTCCCTCATCGGCTGCCTGTCCTCGCCGCCTCCTGCATCTGCGTCTGCATCTGCATCTGCTCCTCCTAGTAGTTGTTGCAACCAATCGATCCAAGTCAACTCAAAGCTTGAATTTTGAAGCAAAGCAAAGACGAATTCGGACGACAAGCTGCGGCCGGCGACAGAGAAAGATTGAATATTTGAATTGGAGGGAGGGAATCGGAATCGGACCTTGCTGCTGCTGCGATGGGGGATTCTTGTTGCTCGGGTTTTGGGAGGCCGCCATCGCCTCGCCCTTGACCGCTTGCTTCCTTCTCTGGTGCTCTCTACTCTTGTCTTTTCTTGGACACCACCAACACGACGACGCCGGCCGGCCTCTGGCTCTAAATCCAATCCAATCCAAGTCAGTCCAGTCCTGTCCTCGACAGGATTGTTGTCCGCCCGCGACAAGAAAAGTAGAAAGACCAGCAGCAGTTTAGTCGTCCTACCAAATCAAACTATATGTATAAAAAGAAAGATCAGCAGTTTAGGGTCCAAGATTTTTTCATAGTTTTTAGATAAAATTATGGTTTTAGAGAAAAAGCAGGTGTTTGATTTCAAAAACTCTTTTAAAACCATGGTTTTCACAAAATCATTGTTTTTTCTCTGTTTTGGAAACTTTGGTCTTGGGCAAATTTTTCTGAGCGTTGGCACCAAAACAACTCTCAAAACTTTGTAGCCAAACAGTTGAGAGTTTCAAGAAAAATCATAGTTTTAATGGGGTTTGGTAAAACTATGTTTTTTTTGCCAAGATAATTCCCAAACCATGGTTTTACAAAACCTTGTTGCCAAACAGGGCCTTAATCTCTTTCTTTCGTTTCCTATGTACACTCTCATTGTACACTAAAGATAAGTAGTCTACTTTCACAACAATCGATAAAGACAGAAAGAAAAGTTGGACTACATATTTACCTTCTTGTTTACTTTTAATTCTTGTTTTCAATATAAGAGGAGCTTGGTTTCAATTGCTATACATATGCTTGCGTAAATATGTAATTTTTTTTAGACCAAGTAAATATGTAAATGGGAGTGGGCGAGAAGAAGGGTACATTAGAGTTACTTGGTGGGACACCAGGTCGATGTAAATCAAAGGGTAGTGAGACGCTGATCTAGAGCATTCCATCTATACCCAATTGACCGAAAGTAAAATTCAAATGATAATTGATCTAGGAATAAACGCTCGATTAGAGGCAATCAATTTATGGCATATAGATCTTAGCAAATTATATATGGCATTTCCATCCATGTAGCCACGTCCTCATCCTTTGTAAAAAAAATAGATCGCAATGACCTAGAGAGGAAAGGCGAGTTGTGGTGTCTAGGGTATTTGTCTCAACCTTCGACGCATCTTCGATGTCCCATTGTCTTCTCTACGGTGAACTCCTCCGCCGTCCTGCATCTGTCCTTGATGCCGCCTCACACTTCTTTTTTTCACCTATCTGGCTTCACCACTCCACACACTACCATCATCACCCCTGTTCCTACTTCCACTAGCCATGATCATCACCCTCACCACCCCCTCTCCCTCCTGACACCCATTGCCTTCCCTGGTCCCATGGCCAACAGTGTCCTCGCTATCAGTCGCCTCTCTCCTCTCCCTAAACCCTAGGGTCCCGATGAATCCTAACCATAACCCTAACGCCTCGCCGTCACCGGAGATCTCACCATCATCGTTGAAGAAGGTAAGTGATTTGCCCTTCTATTGTGTGAATACTTGATTTGTGTAAATCCGTTCCATAACCATAGAACTCTTATTTGACATAAGTCGGTTATGTTGACAAGATAAACCTTTCGATCAATCATTCATGCGTTGCAAGTTGAGCTGGATTTTTCTTGTCCTACCTAGTTGATCGTATCCTTGTCCAATTAATGGAGCGAGCGAGTTGCTGCTACTGTACTATGCATTGGCTTAATTGGTACTATATAGTATGTTGTATTATTGTTCTACCTATAGGAGCGAACCCAAAAGAAAATATGCTACTTCAAGAAGCTAGCTAATATCGATGAAGCTGCTGTACGCATGCACGGCAGATACCAGTACTACTACATGTCATGAGCCGTACGCATGTACTATGTATCCACGATGGACAAGTATTCGCTGTATCGGGTTTGTTAATTCTTAGTTGCAAATTTTCTTGCTTCTTATTCACCTAAAATTACACATGACTAAGACTAAAATTGTAGTGCTAAGTAATACGCAATTTTAATACCATTCTAATGTAATTTTTAGTTTTATTTGTTTTTGTATTTGTATGGTTCACCTATGTTAACTTTATTTTTTTTAGGTTAGAACATTTTTGTTTTTGTATTTTGTAGATGTACTTTATTTTTGTCTAGATTAGAAATATTTTTGCTCTCAGGACAACAACATCGGATGCTGGTGGAAGAGTGGGACGGAGTGGCGTTCTCCGATGAGAATCTTGTCTCCTACAATAAGGAGACATCGGATGCTTGATCACTTATCTTTCAAAGCAAGTTATCATCACAAATAATCTTTTCAAGCACATCAGTTTAGTCCTCCTTCCTTCCAAATCAAACTATATGTATAAAAAGAAAGACCAGCAGTTTAATCTCTTTCTTTCGTTTCGCTCGCTTATATGTATACCACTCTCGTTGTACACTACAGATAAGTAGTCTACTTTCACAACAATCAATAAAGACAGAAAGAAAAGTTGGACTACATCTTTACCTTCTTGTTTGCTTTTAATTCTTGTTTTCAATATAAGAGGAGCTTGGTTTCAATTGCTATACATATGCTTGCGTAAATATGTAATTTTTTTTAGACCAAGTAAATATGTAAATGGGAGTGGCGAGAAGAAGGGTACATTAGAGTTACTTGGTGGGACACCAGGTCGATGTAAATCAAAGGGTAGTGAGACGCTGATCTAGAGCATTCCATCTATACCCAATTGACCGAAAGTAAAATTCAAATGATAATTGATCCAGGAATAAACGCTCGATTAGAGGCAATCAATTTATAGCATATAGATCTTAGCAAATTATATATGGCATTTCCATCCACGTAGCCACATCCTCATTCTTTGTAAAAAAAAATAGATCGCAATGACCTTGAGAGGAAAGGCGAGTTGTGGTGTCTAGGGTATTTGTCTCAACCTCCGACGCATCTTCGCCGTCCCATTGTTTTCTCTACGGTGAACTCCTCCGCCATCCTGCATCTGTCCTTGGTGCCGCCCCGCCTTTCTTTTTTTCCACCTATCTGGCTTCACCGCTCCGCACACTGCCATCATCACCCCTGTTCCTACTTCTACTACCCACGATTGTCACCCTCACCGCCCCCTCTCCCTCCTACCACCCATTGCCTTCCCTAGTCCCATGGCTGATGGTGTCCTTGCTGTCCATCGCCTATCTCCTCTCCTTAAACCCTAGGGTCCTGATGAATCCAAACCATAACCCTAACGCCTCGCCATCACCGGAGATCTCACCATCATCGTTGAAGAAGGTAAGTGATTTGCCCTTCTATTGTGTGAATACTTGATTTGTGTAAATCCGTTCCATAACTATAGAACGCTTATTTGACATAAGTCGGTTATGCTGACAAGATAAACCTTTTGATCAATCATTCATGCGTTGCAAGTTGAGCTGGATTTTTCTTGTCCTACCTAGTTGATCGTATCCTTGTCCAATTAATGGAGCGAGCAAGTTGCTGCTGCTGTACTATGCATTGGCTTAATTGGTACTATATAGTATGTTCTATTATTGTTCTACCTATAGGAGCGAACCCAAAAGAAAATACGTTACTTCAAGAAGCTAGCTAATATGGATGAAGCTACTGTACGCATGCACGACAGATACCAGTACTACTACATATCATGAGCCATACGCATGTACTATGTATCCGCGATGGACAAGTATTCGCTGTATCGGGTTTGCTAATTCTTAGTTGCAAATTTTCTTGCTTCTTATTCACCTAAAATTACACATGATTAAGACTAAAATTGTAGTGCTAAGTAATATGCAATTTTAATACCATTCTAATGTAATTTTTAGTTTTATTTGTTTTTGTATTTGTATGGTTCACCTATGTTAACTTTTTTTTTTTAGGTTAGAACATTTTTGTTTTTGTATTTTGTAGATTTACTTTATTTTTGTCTAGATTAGAAATATTTTTGCTCTCAGGACAACAACATCGGATGCTGGTGGAAGAGTGGGACGGAGTGGCATTCTCCGACGAGAATCTTGTCTCCTACAATAAGGAGACATCGGATGCTTGATCACTTATCTTTCAAAGCAAGTTATCATCACAAATAATCTTTTCAAGCACATCATTGAATGCAATCTGGAGTCTCGAAGCATAGCTAATGTCTTTTTTTAGGTCGAAAAACTTGTTTGGGTTCAAAAACAATGCAGCCCCATGCAACTTTTGCTCTATCTGATGCACCCACCGCCTCTCAATGATGTCCATTACTTTCTTTAGTATCTTTGGTTTGCTTTCAAAATACTCTCTTATCTTATTTCTAGCATAATCCATACTTGCTGAAACCTCCGGCATGGCAGGCTTCTCATCCCCATCAACAATCCTCAACGCAGTCAACAAAGGCTGGGATGCTCTTATACAATCCTCCACAGCATACCAAAAACACAAGGAAAGCAAAATATCACAAACTTTCTTCCCTGCCTCCGTTTGAGCCAATTTGGCCCTAGTCCAATCCTCACTAACAAAGAGTTGTCGCAATGCATCCTTATGCTTATATAAACTTTGCAAAGTGAGAAAAGAAGTAGCAAACCTAGTGGCTGCGGGTCTCACTAAATCCGTCCCACCTGCCTTCTCCCTCATTGTAGCGAGAAGCCTCCCGTGCCTATAGATGAAGGTAGTCACATTCTTGGCTTGATTGATGGCCTTCTTGAACTTACTTATCTTTCCTATATCTTTCAACATAAGATCTAAGCAATATGTAGCATAAGGGGTCCAAAAGAGAGTGGGAAACATCTGAAGGATCGAGTTGGCTTAGAGGGGGGTGAATAGGAAACTTTTAAAAATTTTAGGTTTAAGTATCAAAATTTAGCACTAGTTAAAATCAACCTAAGAGCTTAACTAGGGGTGGGCATTCGGTTTTTTCGGTTTAATCGGTTCGGTTTTTTTGGTTTTAAAAAAATTCGGTTTTTGAAAACTAGGAACCGAATTTCTCGGATAAAAATAAAAAACCGAACCGAATTAACCGAAATATTTCGGTTCGGTTATTTCGGTTTTTCGGTTAACCGAAATATGAATAACACTAGGTAAATTAGATTTAGTCCTTCTCATATTGTAACACAAAATATGGATAAATCCACACAATATTCATATGTAATTACAATATAAGCATAATAAAACATATGAATATACTAAACATATGCATAAATGTATTATAACATATGAATTGTTTAGTGGTTTTACAAAGAATACTATAAAAATGGTATTGTATATGGGCTATTCGGTTATTCGGTTATTTCGGTTTTTGAAAGTGAAAAACCGAACCAAAAACCGAAAACCGAATTATAACAAAACAAAAACCGAACCGAAAACCGAAAACCGAAATAACCGAAATAATCGGTTAATTCGGTTCGGTAATTCGGTTTCGGTTTAAAAATGCCCACCCCTAAGCTTAACTACTGAAGATCCAAAAGTTGAACAATAAAGCACAGATATCTCAAAACCAGTAAGAACTAACACAATAAAGATCAATAGCAGGAAACAAATAGAGAGACACAAGGGGTTTTTTTCCCGTGGTTTAGAACCAAGCTCCTACTCCACGTTAGAGCACTTCTGATGAAGTATTGCTCCTCCAAAGCTAGTCGCAGTAGCCTTAGTCTCCACTAGGGTGACTCTTTCACCACTCCGGTGAGGTGAGTCCCAACCTCTCACAAACAGTGGTGGCCTTCCACAAGCCATGTCCTTTGGTTCACTAGCACAACACTTAACTAGACAGCTTGGAGCAAAAATATTTAGAAAGTGTAGAATTTGAGTTTAAAGGTGAAGCATGGTCTCGTTGATGAAATGAAAGCTCTAAGGTGCTAAAGGATCAAGGAGATGAAAAATCTTACAAAGGAATACTCTGGCAGTGCTTATATAGCCATTTGAACAGTAGCTAATCGTTACACCTGCCACAGTAGCCGTTGGACGTGTCAGACTATCAAAAACATGCTAAACACAACTGCTACGGACTTAGCTTGATTAAGCTTAAAAATCTGTTCTTTGTACTCTGGACCAATATTATAGAAATAAGCATTTGTGCTGGACTAAACCAGTTTGGTCCATCGTACGTAGGTTTTGAGAGAAATTAAGTCCAGCGAAAAGATGTGTATTTGAATGTATGTGCTAGACCGAAATTGTTTGGTCCGCCGAAGAAGGAATTTCAAGGAGTTTGCACCGGCGAACTTTTGGAAAACAAGAGATAAGAGATCGAGAGGAATACATTTGCGCCAGACTTAGATAAAGGATGGTCCAGTGTAAACATGAGTTAACGCTGGACCCGATTTGGTATCGGGGGAAGTTGGTCCGGCATAAATGGCATACGCTCGGTTTAACTCTTGTAAAGGGGCTTTCAACGACGGACTTAAAGGGGCATGGTCCGACGAAGACATAGCTTGCACCGGACTAAATTTCTGAGTATACCAGGTTAGTTCATCGTGAATGAAATGCGCTCGGTTTGATTTTGTCCGAGTAGTTTTGAGCGCCGGACTGAAAAGGAATGGTCCGGCGTAGACTTTAGTTTGCACCGGACAAATTTGCAGAGGAAACAAGGATGGTCTGGCGAGAATAGGAATTTGACTGAGATTGTGCCAGACTTAAGAAAAGAGCAACATTTTTGGGTCCGGTGTACTATCTATTTGTGTGAAAGATTGATTTTAGTGGGGAAATATTTTTGGTATGACCTTGACTCCAAGCAGTCTAACTAATCTTAGCCCATGAACCAAAGCTTGAACTTGTGCATAATCCCCTTTTATAGTACGGCAAATCTAAAGCTACCTTAGCTAGTTGGCTTGAATCATCTCCTAAGCCAAAACTAATAACAAGGGTTCTTAATCTTGACCTTTTTGTTTGATGCCTTCTTAGATACCCAAACAAGAATCCTTATCACCAAGTGGTCATTGACTTAATCATCAACACCAAAACCACATAATCAGATATAATTAAAAATTAGGAGGCTAGATGCTATCAACATCTCCATAAGAATTTTACCTGCAAAAGAAAAAGATTGAGTTCCAAGCAATTTGCAGCATAAGGTAGATTGTTTTTTTGGATAAAGAAAAGAAACTTACCGGCTGCCTTAAAGTTGGAACAATTATAGGTGAACACTTGAACGACGTTGTTAGGGCCTACCTCCACAGTCCTCTTCTCAAGTAAATCCGCTAACATCCTTGCATCAGCCGACTGAGAGGATGCATCTATAGACTCTAAGAAAAAAGTCCCTTCAAGACAATTGACAAGAAAAATTTTCAAGTGTTTTCCTCTCCTATCAGTCTATCCATATGGCATTAGTGTACAACCGTATTGCCTCCAACTAGACTCTTATTTCTCCTTTAATGCTTGGATTTCATTGTTTGTCTTAGCAAGCAACGGCACCCTTAACTCATGAAAACTAGGAGGCTTGTATCTATATCCGTATTGTCCAACAAACTCTATCATAATTTCAAAACTCCTAGAATTTGCAGCATTGAATGGTATGCCACACTGATAAAAGAAATTAGCAACATGTAAATCCACCCTTTCTTTTTCTTCATTGGTCCTCATACATTGCTCCATGGAGGTTTGGGACAACTGTTTGGAATGCATTTCCTCAACCACCTCTTCAGGTGTCTTTTTTTTATCATGGAGGCAACTGATTTTATTACTTTGGCCACCGGTTTGAACATAATAGCAGCTTGCTTCCTCTTGGCAGCTATCCTAGAACTTGGATGATAAGACAACGCATTCGAGGATACTTGTTGGTTAACCTCAACCTCTTGAACATCATCACCTCCACCGCCACCTTTCTTTTCATCATCATCTAAATTAGCCATCTTGTTCATTGCAGTCTTCTTCATGTAATCTTGCATCTCTCTCATTATTGTCGTGGTGGTTTTGGGGCATTTTTGAACATCCTCAAAACCCGTGGCAAGGTGCTGCTGCAATCTCTTGATGCCCGAATGCATTTGTTTTCCGCAAATTACACATTGCACCATATCCTTGTTCGTCAAATCCGGTCAAAATCGTTACTTCCACCCGGGATTCTTTGATTTGGCTTTCCGCTTTGGATTCTTAGATGGATCATATACTTGCTCTTGGCTAGCATCACCGGACTCACCAATGGCGGCGCTTGTTGCTTGATCAGCCATGTACGTATAAGTCCTGTACAAAATAATTGCAGCACCAGCATCATTATCAATTAGTGCAGCACACTGTTATCAATTATTCAACACTACTCAGTCAATTGAACACTATTTGACCCACACTGAGCTGCATGCCCGCATCCCAACAACACACCAAGCTGTAGTTCATCCCACTGAGCTGCATCCCAACAGCACCGAGTGATGCCAAGCGACATCCCACTGACACCTAGCGCATCTCCTAAAGGCCAAGCGCAAGCGGCATCCCAAGCAAGAGGCTTCAACCAAGCTACGGCATTCGATCGAGCAAGCTGCGCCATCAGCCAAGCAAGAGGAGAAGCAAGAGTCTGGTTGCATCGGCTCTACTGGACTTCCTCGGTGGACGGGGAGAAGCAAGAGAAGCGGTGAGGCGGACGGGGAAGCGGATGCGGAGGGGGAAGCCGGGACCGAGAGGCGGTGTTAGAATATATTTCTGTTTATATTCTTGCCTTGTATAGAGATACTTTCCTACGGTTATATCTCCTAATTTATCTGTACCGTATATAGCAATTGCTGTCCATACTTAGGGATACTTGCTATAGATAAGTTGTACTCTCTGTATATATATTGGGCTTTGCCCTATCAATGAGAATCATCTAATTCTCTCCAGAATATCTCTTCCAACATGGTATCAGACGCCTAGGTCATCTCCTGGGCCTGGCTCTGCGCCGCCTCCCCTGCCTCCCCACCCGGCGCCGCCACCTCCCCTGCCTCCCCACCCGGCGTCGCCGCCTCCTGTTTTTCCCCACTAGGCGCCGCCTCCGTTCCTCCCATGGCGGCACCTCGCTCTGCCGCCCTTGACTAACGTCCAAGCTGCCGGTTGCTCACGGTGCGTTTTTCCCTACAATCTTCATAACCCTGCCGCCGCTCTCTCCACCATAAATGTGCGCACGCACATTCCCTTTTCTCTTCAACTCGATCCACCCAACTACTCCCGCTGGCGCGAACTTTTCGAACTTCTTGTCGGCAAGTTCGGCGCCCTCCACCACCTCACCCAGGATGCCCCCACTCCTCCCGATGGCACCTGGACCACCACAGACATGGCGGTCAAGTCCCTGCTTTACGCCTCCCTCTCTGAGGAAATTCTCAGCATCGTTCTCCATCGTGGTGCCTCGGCGCGCCTCATCTGGGAGAGTTTGGAGGGCTTGTTCCGCAGCAACAGGACCTCTCGCGCCCTGTCCCTCGAAGCCGAATTTCGCAACTTGGCTCAAGGGGACCTCTCCATCCTCGCCTACTCCCAGCGCCTCAAGACCTACGCCGATGCCCTCGCTGACATCGGCCAACCTGTTCGTGATGACACCCTGGTCCTCACCCTTCTTCGCGGATTGACTGACACCTTCCGCAACATCGCCACCATTATCAAGACGAAGGATCCCCTCCCCTCCTTCCTGGCGGCCCGTTCAATGCTGCTCCTGGAGGAGGCCGACCTCAAAATCAAGCCTGGCAAGCCTGATGGGGCTACTGTCCTCTACTCCAACAGCACCAAGTCTTCGTTCGTGGGTGACAGCAGCACCGGCACCTCCAACTCTCGCTACAAAGGCAAGGGCAAGGGCAAGGGTCGCTATCCTCCCAACCCTCCGCCCCCTGCCATCCCCATGGGTTTCAACCCATACAAGTGCGTTTCAGATGTGGCTGTTCTCGCTTCGTGGCAAGCATCCTGGTCCTCGTCCTCAACAATGGCAAGAACATGCGCCGGATCACCGCCTCCCATGGCGTCGGCTCCAGCCTTTCGTTCTACTATCTTTGCCGCCATCCGCTCCCCTCATCGCCCCGGCGCCCCTCTTGGGATCAGGCTTCCCTAATTCAGGCCATGAATGCCATGACCATGCAGCAGCCGGACCCTTCCACGTGGTACATGGACTCCGGTGCCTCCTCTCACCTCACCGCCGACCCCGGTAAACTCTCTGTCCGTCACACCACCCCACGGTCTCCCTCCCATATTGTTGTTGGTGATGGTTCTTCTCTTCCTGTTACCATTACCGGCAACACCACTCTCTCCACCCCCCACCGTCCTCTCTCCCTTTCAAATGTGCTTGTGTCTCCACATATCATTGCCAACCTCATTTCTGTTCGCCAGTTTACCAAAGATAATCTTTGTTCAATTGAATTTGACCCCCTTGGTTTCTCTGTGAAGGATCTCCGCACTCGAACCGTGATTCACAGGTGCAATAGTTCGGGCGATCTCTACCCGTTCTACCCAGCGCGTCCAGTCAAGAATCATGCGTTCGTCGCTCCTTCTCCTACCAGCGCTCTTTGGCATCAACGGTTGGGGCATCCTGGCGATCATGTCCTCTCCCGTCTCCAAGCTGCGGCTTCCATTCCTTTAGCTTCCAATAAAATTGTACCTCATACATGTCATGCTTGTCAATTAGGAAAACATGTTCGCCTTCCTTTTTCTACATCTCTGTCCAGGACAAATAAACCCTTTGAGTTGCTTCATTGTGATTTATGGACATCACCTATTTCGAGCATCTCCGGTTTTAAGTATTATCTCGTTTGTTTGGATGATTTTACTCATTACCTCTGGACATTCCCCCTAAAACACAAGTCTGACACTTTTTCCACCCTCCGAAACTTTCACACTTATGTCGCCACTCAATTTTCTTCCACCATCAAAAGTCTTCAGTGTGATAATGGCACTGAATTCCTTAACACCACTACTCGCAATTTCTTTTTGCAACACGGCATCCATCTTCGCCTTTCCTGTCCATACACCTCTCCTCAAAACGGGAAAGCCGAACGGATCATCCGCTCCACCAATAACATCATACGCACTCTCCTTATTCAAGCCTCCATGCCCCCCTCATATTGGGTCGAAGCCCTCAACACCGCCACATACCTTCTCAATCGCCTACCCACTTCTACTCTCGCCAACCTCACCCCATACCAAGCCCTGTTTCATTCCCCTCCTTCTTATGACAATCTTCGGGTTTTCGGTTGTCGGTGTTACCCCAACCTTTCCGCCACCATACCACACAAACTTGCTCCGCGCTCCTCCGAGTGCGTCTTTTTGGGTTATCCTGACAATCACAAAGGCTTCCGCTGTTTGGACTTAACCTCCAACCGTATCATCCACTCCCGGCATGTCATTTTCGATGAACTCACTTTTTTTTTGCCTTGATTCCACTCCCCACCCTGCTAGCTACTCATTTTAGATGCGATCTTGGTGCTCCTCTCCATTGGTTGTTGCTGCGGCCCAGTTCGAGCTCTGTTGCGGCTCCTCCTCTGACAACCTTCGCGATCGCTTGATTACTGCTGGCAGTCTTGAAGCATTACTACTTCGTGCTAGTTGCAAGGTCTTGGCGTTGCTTCTTCCAAGACCGCTGCGTCGCCATCGCCTCCTCTCCAACGCCGGCCATTGTCTCTACATGAGAGATCTTGATGGCGCTTCTTCTTGCCTCCAGCCCTCCGAGGCCGCCGTGCGGCATGTGTACATCTGTTGGCCCCTGTTGTTCTCGGTGGACCATTGCCCTTCAAAGACAAGGCGTCACCATCAGTGGAGTCGTCCCATCCCATGACCACCAGGAGCAAGGATGGCACACTCCCACCTCCTCTGTTCCAGCTGACCGCCACTACCTCAGGCGCCATCTCTCCAGAACCAAAGACATACAGGGGAGCCCTCAATGATCCCCACTGGAACGCAGCCATGGTTGATGAGTTCACTGCCCTTGTCAGCAACAATACATGGGATTTGGTGCCTCCACCCCCTCACGCCAACATCGTCTCCGGTAAATGGATTTACAAACACAAGTTCAACTCCGACGCACCCTACAAAGCTCAGCTGGTCCTCCGGGTTTTTCAACAACCCAAGATCGACTATGATGAGACTTCGGTCCGGTGGTGAAGCCTACCACCATCCGCACCGCTCCGCTCCATCGCGTCACCATGGATTGGCCCATCCAACAGCTCGACGTCAAGAATGCTTTTCTCAACGGCACCCTCGCTGAGACGGTCTACGCTCAGCAACCACCAGGTTTTGTTGACCCTGACAAGCCCTCTCATGTGTGTCGCCTCAACAAATCGCTGTATGGCCTCAAACAAGCACCCCGTGCTTGGTACAGTCGATTTCATTCTTTCATCACCGCCAACGGCTTCACCAACACCAAGTCGGATACTTCTCTGTTTGTCTACTCCAAGGGCACAGACCGGGCTTTCCTCCTCCTATATGTTGATGACATCGTGCTCACGGCTTCAACTCCGGTTTTTCTTGAGCGCGTTGTTGCCCTGCTGCATCATGAGTTCGCCATGAGTGACCTTGGTCCCCTCCACTACTTCCTCGGCGTCACTGCTTCCCGTTCATCTCACGGGCTTTTTCTCGACATAAGACAAGTCTGTTCTTGAGATTCTTCAACGCGGCAAGATGATTTAATCGCAACCCTTCCGCAACTCCTATCGAGGCTCGCTCCAAGCTTTTCATTCTTGGCGGAGCACCGGTAATAATCCGACCTCTCAGAGTCTCGTTGGCGCTTTGCAGTACCTCACCTTCACTCGCCCCGACATTGCTCATGCCGTCGGCGAGTTTGTCTCCATATGCATGATCCGCGCGACCACCACTTTCAGTTGGTCAAACGGATTTTGCGTTACATCAAGGGTACCCTCCACTTTGGTCTTCAACTTCATCGCGCCCGATCTCACGAGCTTGTCGTCACACGGATCTTGATCGGGTCGGCCGCCCGACATCGCATAAATCTACCTCCGGCTATTGCGTCTTCCTCGCTCCAACCTTCTCTCTGGTCCTCCAAGCGGCAACATCTTGTTTCGCTTCCTCGGTAGCGGCGATATCTGAGGAGTCGCCAATGGTGTGGCGAGGCATGTTGGCTTCGTCAACTCTTGATTGATCTTGGGCATCCTTTGCGCAAGACAACCGTCGCTCTCATCGCGATAATGTCGATGATATCTACCTCTCCACCAACCCGGTTCAACACCAACGCACAAAACATATCGAGATTGATCTTCATTTTGTGCGCGAGCGTGTTGCTCTTGGAGATGTTCGTGTTCTTCATGTTCCGACGGATAAACGATCTGTTGACATATTCACCAAGGGCCTTCCTACTATCGTCTTCAAGAGTTCGCTCGATCTCAACGTCCGCGATGCTCCGGTTAAGGCTCATGGGTGATAGAATATATTTGTTTATATTCTTGCCTTGTATAGAGATACTTTCCTACGGTTATATCTCTGATTTATCTGCATCAGTATATAGCAATTCTCTGTCCATACTTAGGATACTTGCTATAGATAAGTTGTACTCTCTGTATATATATTGGGCTTTGCCCTATCAATGAGAATCATCTAATTCTCTCCAGAATATCTCTTCCAACAAGGCGGGACGCGAAGGGCGAAGCTAGGAGGTAGAGAGAGAAGTCGGGAGGCGAACGGGGAGGGGGAGGCGAAAGGGGCTTACCGATGGCAGCAGCGGTGCCGTTGCTTGCTAGGGTTTCTCCACCCGGTCACACTCACGTGAGTCTTCTTTCCCCATTGATCTATCCCGTGCTCCAGTAGTCCAGTGCTCAACTACCTCGCTCAGTCCAATCACAGACGTAGTGCCAGGATGCCAGGCCGACGTCTAGACGTCCACACCGTGACACCAGGACATCTAGTCGATCGCCTAGCAATCTTTAGGCGAGGCACTGGGCCATGGCGCCTCCGGTCAACCGCCTAGACGCCTAGGCGATGCTGTAATAACAGTGCTATGCATATGTTCGCTTATTAGTTAATTAATTTGTTACAAGCATGTACAGCTAGTATTGATTCGATTCACAGCCAAATGATTAATAGCAAGCAAAATTGAAACCTTTCAGGCGCAGTGGCATCGATGTTACTAGTATACCACTACGACTTCCGTAGTTGTTGCAATAAAGAAATTATTGTGTGATCTACCTAGAGTTACTAAGATGCAGCCAGAGCGCAAAACAAAGCATATGCATGATGCAAGCAGCAAGTAGTCTAATCTAGAGCAGTAGAGCAGAATACACAATTGCATCAACATGCATGGATGATGGTTATTTTACAGACGAGAGAATTAACCTGCCTAGAGAGCAACACACGCACCGAAAGAAAAAAAAAGAGACCTCAATTATATCCTTTACAAAATACAGAGCCAAAAAACCCAAAATTATTACACCAGGGCGGCGTCTCAGCGATCTGGCAGCTGATGACCATCATCAACCACTATGTTGCGCAGCTCAGGGCTGACCGAGCCGCCGTTAGCTGTTTCATGAGAAACCACCGTGAGCAGCAGCCCCTGCAGCCGCAGCAGGTAGCTTTGCCCAGCCGGCTGCGACCTCACATACCTCGTTGCCACTGCTGTCACCTCGCTGGCCGACGGACGGTCCGGCTCGGTAGTTGGACGGAGATTGTTCAGTGCGCTCAGGTCGAGGTTGGGGAACACAGAGCATCGGCACCGCGGGCATTTCACATTCAACCGGAGCCACTGGTCGATGCACTCCACATGGAAATTGTGCGCACACGGAAGCCCACGAACCTGCACCGATTGGTGGCAGACAGATGAAGCAGTGCTTCAGCACACATGCAAATACCGCTGCAGTGCTCTGAAATCAATCTCTCTCCTTAATAGAGGCGCAAGTCTGCGCGTCGATGGCTATATCCTATATGAGGTGCAGTGTGTTCAAATGGAATTCAGGAAGAGGGGCAATTGCTTTACCTCATTGCCAACATGGAATTCTTCAAGGCAAATAGGGCATTCGCTGCAGTCTGTCGGAACAGCTTTCATCCTGAACTTTGGAAGTTCTTGAATCAGTGCCTCAACTGCTTCTCTCTGCGCAAAAGGGGATATTCAAAAACTGGATACTGTCTAAGCCATACGAAATAAATCGATTCTAACAGAATACTGCTAAATAAAAAGAACAATATAAGCCCTAAAGTGAGATGTTCCATGGGAGCCCTATGAAAACATGAACGCTCCAGCAATGATCCAATTTTCATAAACTTTCATCAATACGAAACTATATGGATCTAGTATATTGATGAAGAAAGTTCTAGTATATTGATGAAGAAAGTTCAAGTTGAATGATACAGAAGCTCTGTGGACACTCACTAGAACCAGGTTCCAACATGTCCCCAAGCACAAGCATCTATTTCTCTCAGGGAGTTAAATCACACCAAGACAATCTTGTTTGATCGTAGTGAGCCACCTGCTATGGCCCTTGAGAACTTCAGAGATTACTACAGAATTACTGAATCATTCTTTTTCTTGATAGACAATTACTGACATGCTAATAGGCAAGAAAAATGTTGAAATTCGCTTAGCTAGACCTTATATATGACCAAACTGCCAACTAACAAGCAGTATAACCCCTTGAACCTACAGCTAAATATAACCAAATAATAGAATCAATCAAGACATACTTTAGCCATAAATTAAAAAGGCTATTAACCTGGGCTGCTGTTAAATAAAGACCGGGATGATATGCAGTATCTTGGCCCATTCCTCTAATTTCCAAACCAATGGCCTCAAAGGCCCAGTCAGGCACACGAATCATGTCAACCAAAACCTGCAGAGATGAACACCATATTAGGAATATAACCTACTTGTTACAGTCCTTCAACTCTAAATACAAATCAACACTGGTGCATGGGTAATTTCGATACAATATAGGAGGAAGTGGATAGAGTTTAGGCTGGGATTAGCAAGGAATTAGAGGCAGACAGCAAGAACAACAGGGGGACTGGGATAACAGAGGGAGCCAAAAGCCGATCGGTTTCGTTCACTTCCTTCCCAGGCACTGCCAGTTGAAATATAGTGTTAACGAGAAATGTAGTAACAGACTCATCAATATTGACTACATGCAGACCACCCGGATCCCATGGTAGTTGTGGTACTTTGGCAATAATAAGATCTCCATTCAACCCACCAACCTTGAAAGGAGAAAATTTTTGGAATATAGTTTTGTGAATATCCAAATACTCCTTGAGTTTAGAACCAGTCAGCATATAACCAGGGTAGATGCAGTTGTAGTTGGAGCTCGGCTCGAGCCCAGCAGGCCCGGAGATTGTGGCGCCACAAACGGTAGGCACAAGGTCATGAAAGTCGCCCCTGTGGCCGTGGCGGTGGACGGCTTGCCAAATCAAAGAAGCAGATCACCCAGTCCTGCTTTCCACGCCCGACGTGGTGTTTCCATGGCTGAGCTCGGCAGCATCGGCGCGCTTGCCTCGAAACCGTGGCCTTGTGGATGGTGTTTCTGTCGATGCACCAAGGATTGGCTGCAACAAGGTTGGTGACACACGTGGAGGCTTCGACGCACGCAACGACACCGATCAACAGCACGCCAACCACGACCACAAAGGTGGTCGAGGGCAGAATTGCAGTTGCCATTGGGGTAGACACTACCACCAGCTCGCCAGGGTTGTGGTTTAGACATGGATTCGAGAACTTGGTCGGTGTAGCGGTGTCGAGGCTGCCGTTGACAACGCCAATGAGAGTGCCGCTCCTTGGAGGCATTTCCTCAAAACACCTCAAGTGCATGACACTGCTGCACCTCGACTTGAACAAGCGGAGTGACCATGACGGGTTCAGCGACGAAAGGGTTAGCCGAGGGCGGTGATGACAACACCGTAGCAGGGGTGGACAACACCGTCAGTATGCCGGAATCGTGGCTAGGGCACACCATCGAACACCTAGATGGTGTCACGGAATCGTCGCTATTGGTCATGGCGTCTTGGACGGCACGGAGCTCCTCAGTGGCAGCAGCCACCATGGATCGTCTTCTACACAACTCGACAAGCATCTTCTCGCACAGCTCGATGATTTGATCACCAGTTGCGATTGCTCTCTCAAAAGCGTTGGCCATGATTTGGATCGAAGGCTCTAATACCAAATGTTACGGTCTTTAACTCTAAATACAAATCAGCACTAGTACATGGGTAATTTCAATACAATATAGGAGGAACTGGATAGAGTTTAGGCTGGGATTAGCAAGGAATTAGAGGTAGACAGCAAGAACAGCAGGGGGACTGGAATAACAGAGGGAGCCAAAAGTCGATCGGTTTCATTCACTTCCTTCCCAGGCACTACCAGTTGAAATATATTGCGATCCCTTCACATCTTGCTGGGCCACAACCCGGCCCAAAGTCCAAAGACCATGACACTACTACTAGAAATAGACATAGTTAGCTCTAGTGTAGAACTGTAGATCTAACATAAGAACCTTGTAGATTCAAACAAAATATGTAATCCTGCCTACTGAAACCTGGAAAAAGAGAAGGTGAGACGAATAAAGTTTCTAGTATGATTTGTAATAATGTAAGATTTGGATATACTGAATCGAACAGAAAATTATGGAGAAATATGTGCATTAATGTAATTTGATACTCTCAAACTGCTACCGTTGACAGCTCACTTCCTAGGTGCGACAGGGGCGATGTCAGTACAGAAAACAAATGAAAAGTTGAAAACATTACCCCATATTCAGAGACTGGAATTCCCTGCTGTGCCCTCTGTTGGAGTGCATGCCGTCGGTTCAGCCACTGCAAAAAAAGAAATAAATACTATATATAACATGGCATCATAAATGCCCTCTGTGAACTTGCATATACTCAACCAACATGAAGTTTAGCCCAGTACAGTCACAGCCATTAGAGTTTAGCCATCAGTGTCTTCCGCACTAATTTTAAGAACATCCTATAGATTCTTCATGCTTGCATTAACTGGATATGATCTAGCTGATGCAAAGTAGATATGGATACAGCAATGCTGAATTAACATACTCTCTAGGCACATTGAACGAAAGTTTAGTATGTTCAGTTCAAATGGCACCTAGACCCTGTATGTGTGATTGATGATACAATGGCCAAGGCAACTTCAGTCAACTAATAACTCAAGCAGACTATAAACTAATATTGCCTGGGAAGGGCATATGCTACATCACTAGATTTGGACAACATGTACCTTCTTAAAGCGAAATATAAGTATACCAAATGCATTAATTTCTTTGCATGCGTATGGTAATGATGGATAATAAGTACTTCATGTACTGAAGAATTTAATAGTTGCACCTTTCCAACTGCCACACATGCAATACAGGCGAGTCCACAGTAACTGAAAAGTAACCATATCAGGAAGCCCCATTTTTGTCCTTCCTCAGGCAACTATAGATGGAGTGAATGTGCAGTTAGTAAGTAGCAATTCTGTATATATGATGATACAAACAATATTTTTATCCAGAAAACTTACACAGCCTCTTGCAGTGCTAAACCACAATGTTCCTATCACAGTCCAAACCCAGAGGAAGGGGTAGAGAAGAAGTACAAGAACTGAGAGGACAACTATTCTCCCACAAAAACGAGCATATCTCTGTTGCCATCCAAGATCCCTACAATTTGCCATAAAACACACAAAAAACATTGATTTTCTTTTGCAAATTATTAACGTTAAATTCTTGAGTGTGTGAGAGAAAGGAGAAGGGGGGGCATCAGGTGGAGGGTTAGCTAACACACTAAAATGTAGAGTGAAATCGGCATGCAGAATCTGGTAATATGATATAGCAAATAAATCATGTATTGTAGGCAGTGGACACTTGGTGCTTTCAGGGGGAGCCTAAGTTGCCCAAGTTTATTTTGCCACTCTGAAAAAGAAAATCAAGAGCTGATATAGGACACCCAAAGAACCTTGATGTTGAACGTACTAGGTCTGTGTGTAGTCAAGTTGTGAAAGCAAATACTAGCAGTATTAGGCCTTATTACCCCCAAAACAGCTTAGCTTTTAAGCAGCTTTTGGCATAAGCTAGAAGTCATATGTAACTAGAAAAGGCCAAAAGCTGGACTGGACCTACTTTTGTAGCTTATTGCTGAGGGAAATTAGCTTTTTGTCAAACGGTCTCTTATAAAAAGTCACAGCTGCTTTTCAGCCTAGAAAATAAAAAAGAAGCTTTTCAAAAAAAGCTACAGCTCCCCCCAAACAAGCCCTTAAGCTTATAACAATGGAGCTATGACATTCACAAATGTGCAATTGAACTAGCTAGAGGCATGTCTTTAAAGTTTAAACACATAAGAAAATTTGGTACTGAACAACTGATTTGTATGAATTGTGGGTAATTCTGTTGCTATCCTTTTCTTCCATCTAATATCACTAACATTAACATATGGCGATGTGGTGCTAAATTGTGTTGCAAGAACAAGTCCCCATTGTGTAAATCCCAGAGGGGCATCTCCTTGGAACATGGTCATAGTAGACAGATTAGAGCAGTGGGAAGAAGATTTTTTTTTTAAAAAAAAAAAAAGAGGGAGGGAAGTGGAGTGGCCTTACAGTCCCATCCCGGCGGCGAGACCATTATCGACAAACATGAGGAGGCGGAAGATGAAGACGGTGGTGTAGTCGACCTGGAACAAGAAAAGAAATGGCATATCTCAGAACAGACGATAGTACTAGTTTGGAAAAGGAATAATTGATACAAAGGTTGCCTGACCATGATCCATATGTGCAGGGGGTGGGCGCAGAGGCGATACCTCTTCCAATTGATGGACACGATGATTCTGATGAGCAGGCCGGCCATTAAGGAAAATCAAGCAGTACAATATGCGGTGTAGTGATGAGTGAAATGGAGCTAGAATATACCAAGCATGATCAAAATAACTGGGGGGAAATCAGGAAAGGATACACGCTGGTGGCGAGCATGGAGAGGAAGAAGCCATCGTACCTGGAAGCAAGCAATCAACACGGAATGAAGGGCAGAGCTTGAAAGAGCGGAGCGATTTCAAAGGAAAGCGCATAGCATGGGAGAGAGAGAGAGAGAGAGAGAGAGAGAGAGACCACTTGAAGTCGACGCCCCGCATCGCCATGGTTAGATCTGATCCTGATTGGAGGAACGCGGCGACGGCGGCGGCGGCCTCCGCCCCTGGGCTTCTGGCTCCGGCTACCGATGGGATGTGATGGGATGGGATGGGGAAAGAAGACGACCCAACCCAACCGCCCGCAGCCTCGCTTTCACTGCCAATGACCTGCGGGTCCCATCTGTCGGTGGGGTCTGGCTTGGTCCTCCGGCACTCTATCTGGCTTTAGCCTTAGCGTCACGATCAGAGCTGGGTGTACCTGGTCGGTCCGACACGGATTTATCGTACTTTGTGTTTGACTTGTGCTGAATCGTTTGAGAGAGATAAGTGAGAGAGAATTAAAAGATATTGAAAGAGATGGGTGAAAAAGAGAGCAGTTTTTTACACCGTTTTTCAATCTTTCTTCCCTCTTGCCTATCTCTCTTAGGCGTCGGTGGTGTCAATATTACTGGGTGTGTCCATTAAGCTCATACTCTACGGATCGGTGACCTTAATGTTAGGTTTCTTCCTCATACCTTGAGTCATCGACCTCGCACAGTTCATACTACAGTGTTGTATTGGGCTGTGCTGCCCATCGTGTCCGGTTCTCGGACCTGACACGGTCCACTTCGTGCCATATCGGACTTTGGACTAGATCGTACCAGCGTGCCTCGAGTCGGTCTAAAAAAGTTCGACCTGAGTGTTCACATCTAGTCACAATGCTTATTTCTCACTAGCATAATGCCCGTGCTAACGCTACGACGATATTTAGTAATACAATTCAAATAAGCAAAATGTGTTATATGTTTTGGTAATCAAGTGTAGTAAGATGTGATTATGATAGAAGCACAAAAGAAAGATACAGAGAGTTATTGTATCGTTGATTACATAAACAAGTGCATAAAGTAACATCGCAATTGTTCACATCCTTCAATGCCAATTAATATATTCAATAGCAGGTTGAAAAATTGGGAAGAAACAAGATTTTATCAAATATTTGGCCATCCATAAAAATATATATATACAATTCTCACAAGTCTACAATCAGCAACCAATGAATCAACATTGCAAATTTATGCTGGCTATGCTATTTCAACTTATATAGGATTAGTGACTGCCTCTAACAGGAAATTCTTTCTATTAAGATATATCTCAAACCAATAACGAAAGCTAGTGATGAACCTTATGTGCTTTCCTGAGCTAGATGGGCTTCACGATGTTGACTGCAACCATCGTGCCAAAGCATGTCGGATTCACCTATTAATAGTACCTTAGGCATTGGCTATATGATCTTGAATGTATAGATGTACCTATAGTTTCAACCTCACTCCCTTGCCAAATACAAACAACTGCCTTTGTTTGCAGACAAGTCGATGAAGAATAAACAAACTGGTACCACAACAAAGTGACAGTCTTCCAACTGGAATGTGTTTTTCCTTCTCTGCATCAAGTAGACCAACATGAGATTGTTAATAGCATAAAGAAGTTTTTTTTTTCTATTCCATTCACCATGCAGGGCTACAGTAATGAGTTAGCAATTCTTGTAGCGTTGTTTCTCATAAATCCATGTGGAGCAGAGCACCAAGAGCAAATATTCGAGAACCGGAGAGCCCTGTCAAGCATACCCGTAGGTCAAAAGAGGTGATACTACAAAAAATTCCCAAATAGGCTAACAAAAAACCTCAAATACTAAATGGATAACCTTTCTCAAAATATGTCACGTAACAGATTAGCACACTACTACTTTAGATAATACATCCTCTTGCACTAATAAATTAATCCTAAATATTTGAAGAGAATATTTTTCGTTATCAATTCAAGGATGAAGAGAATAATCACAGTATGGAGTAATATTCCAAAACAATTGCAGTTTTACAGTCTCGAAAGTCGAAACTAAAAGTCTAAAACTGTAGAGTAAAACTGCAAAATTTCAAAGGCAGATTATCCATAAACCGAAACATGACTAATCATTAACATGACAAATAAAATTCACTTTAACAGAAATCAAAAGTGTGATTGTTCTAACTAAAACATGGGTAAGCAGACAAGTGTATATGCGAACACAGTACAGAGAAATTACTGATAATACATACCTAATATAGAGAACTGCAGAAGCAATAGAATTATGGTACCCAAAAGGCCAAAACATCAGTATTTTACATACCTTTCACCAGGGAAAAGTGGGGACGATGTGAAAAGCTCAGCCAAAATTGCACCAACAGCCCACATGTCTGTGAAAGCGCACATCTATTAATGATGATATCATTCAGTAGTAGAGGCACATAAGGGGTAGATATAAAACACACAAAATATCAAACAAATAATTTTATATGAAAAAGCATAAGAAGATGTCATTTGTGTTTGTTGAGATGGGAATTTATGAGGTTTTGGGTAGAATCAAAAAATATGACAAGCAGTCAGGATAAGCTAAATGGTGATTTGCAACATAATAGGAAATCCTTTCTATGCATAATGTGGTAGTGGAAATCAACCACCTATACAGACCAAGAAAATGGTAGGTTAATAAAACAGCAAATGGCAGGGACAAGGACAAAGGGCATCACCAATAGCAGGTGTGTAAACTGAAGATTGCAGCAGCACCTTTGGAGCACGATACCTTTCAAGATAATTTTGTCAGTGTGTTAGCCACATACTGGATATACATAAAAGGAGCATTTTTCAAACAGCAACTCACCATCTCTTGGCAACATAATCGGTGTAAGGAGGATTAGAAGATATTTCTCTTGCCAACCCAAAGTCAGCAATTTTAACAATACCATTTGTCACCAAAATATTTTCTAAAAAAAAGAAGGTTCATTAGCTTTTACTGTTAGAGAGACAGCATAGTTCAAAGTTCAAACAGAATATAGTACATCAAAAGTACCAGGTTTCAGGTCACGATGGAAATATCCATTATTATGCATATATGCAAGACCTTGCAGTATTTGGACCATAAAATTCCGTATCTCCTCTTCAGAGAAAGAAGCTTGCCTCTCTCTCATGACATCGTACAAATTACACTCCTGGAAAAAATACGTGAGATGCAATAAAAAAACCACATAACTTCATGTGAGAATAGGCAGCTTAGAGAAACTCAAAGCTCTAGCTGATAAAAGAAGCTTGGATCTCTCATCTCTCGCCAACAAGTAAAGAAATGGCAGTCTAAGCACATATAATGGTATTGATGACCCATCTAGTGAAGAATACACGCAAATTAACATAATGTATGTTCAAAATAAATGCCCACGAGCACACACACACTAAAAATTATCACTGAGATGCATGTAATATGTAAACCATGCATATTATCTATTTGACTCTGAAAATTGAGCAGGTTCGTGCCAGTATAGTTTTTAGCAGGAATTGGAACAAAAAAATCTACAAGATCATAGCAGTGTGCCGCAATTACATAGTAATCACCAACCATGTTTTCAAAAATGAAGAACAACTCATGGTTTTCCATCGTCACCTCCTTCAACTTCACAATGTTAGGGTGATTTAGTTTCTGGAGGGCCTGTAGAAGGATGGTTCTGTGTTAAGCAAAAACTTGCAAAACAGTATCGTTTGATCACATATATGACATATCCATTACCAACAAAAGAAAATACCTTTACTTCTCGCAAACTAATGCATTCTTCCCATTGGTAAAACTTTCTCTTCATTTTTTTAGATGTACCTTGACAAAATAAATTAACACAAGTACAGTCCTCTTATTACCGTACCAACAGTGTCTATTTCCTATGAGAACACACTTCTTCTGATAAATTCTTCTTCTTCTTCTTGAAATAGAAGAAGACAAACCCCCAGGCTTCATATATGGAAACCAAACACACAGAGTTCAACAGGTACCAAAACAGAGAGTATAAATGGTGAAGGGATTGAGCGCGCCCGGCTGAAGAAATTCCCAGTCTGTGAAGCATAGTATTGTGCAGCAGACAAATAACATAATCAGCTAATTGAGACTTTCCATTGTAAAATCAATAGATAGGCAATAGGTTGCTTAGAGATAATTTTTAGGCCAGAAACAGTGAAAAAGACTTGCAGAAATTGACTGGAAATGGACTGATATTCTATTCAATTTTTAGTCTGCAAATGCAATAAAGAAAAGTAAAGTAATGAATATACAATGCTTTCTCCTTTATCTATTGTAACTCCTAGTTCTTTTCTCTGAATCACCAATTGTCTGCAATATTTTGTACTTTGTGCTCTGAAATTACTGTGGCGTTAGTTAAGTAGCCCCTTATCTTTTTCTGCATAAATCTGTATGTTCTGGATCAAGTGAGCTCCATTACATATTTGCATGTCTTCATTGCAATTTACATCCTAGCTAGTTATGGCCTGATCACAATGATTATAGTAAAAATATTTCCACCATTTGCTGTGTCTAACGAATTCAAAGTGACCTCACTTGATAGAAATTTTGTTGGCGTGCTTCATTAACTAAGTTCTTTTGTGCAGAAATGTGCTGTCAGTACAGGGTAATTTTAATTATTTTGTCAATCTTTAAAGACATCACTGAGCTAAGTCGACAACCATATCAGGAAAGGCGGAAATGAAGAATGACTCCTACATGTGCTACTAATTTGAAGTACGAGATTTATAGTTACACTTAGCAGTGAGACTATACAACTTCCTACAGTCACCAGCAGGATTAACTCCTTTACCTTTGTAAATATTAATGACCATCCAACAACAACGATAGAAAAGGTAGTGCTCACCTGAAAAGCAAGCCATTTCTTCTCAATTTGACTGAGGAAAGGGCGTTACTTAGCCGATCATGCAGGTTGCTGTACAAGTACTGCCTCAGGAGATACACTGCCTTATTCGTTTGTAACCAAACCTGGACAACATCTGAAGTCATGTCAGCATGTCAACCAAGAAAAAGCAAAACTGCGTAAACCAAGCAGAACTCTTCACACCTTTATGAAAATGTACAGTCACATTTCAATATCCATACAGGCGTCGTTTACAAAAACACCCAAATAAATGAGCATATTCCTAACTTCCCATCCAAATTTAACCTGTCATCACTAAGTACTTGTAGATACACAATACTTTTTTATCTGTCATGCAGTAAATTGATGTAATTGTTTCGCTGCATGCTGCATGCTGCTTACTGAATCTTGCAATAGAATTATGCAATTAGAGGTCCACCTAAATAATGTAAATTTTCCATACGAAGGGTAACATTAGACCAATAAGCGATTTAGCTGCATATGAGCTTTTACGATTTTACCTCTTGAGAGGACCCTAAAATTCAAACAAAACTAATGAAATCATTAAGCAACTAATCAAGTATATGATGAACAATTAAACTGGATAACCATGTTTATGCGTAAGTATTACAAGGACCAAAACTCCCTCATGGTAGCAATAAGACCTAGGGGTAAAATGGTCGGTAGATCACAGTAAAAGGATAAGATCAGCCACCAGTAGATGCACAACCCTTTTCTATGCACCAAAACAAAGAGCACAGCCATTCAGCTCCCCTTGCCCATTTTTCCAACTGAAACACAGCAAGCAGCCAGTTCATCTCCTCTTGCTCTTTCTAACCTAGCAAAGCTAGTGTCGGCGTAGTACACGCTAGGGTACCCTCTCCACCGCATAAAAGTACAATCTACGTGGCGGCTTGGCGATCGGGCGGGCGATCACGGCCCGCCGGCCAGGCGTCGGCCCACGTGGCGTCCGGCGGCGGTGGGCGAAGCACGCCTGCTCGCGGCGCCGACCTACGTGGCGGCTTAGCGTCGGGCGGCGATCACGGCCGCTTGCCAGCGTCGCCCACGTGGCGTCCGGCGAGGAGGTGGGCGAAACGCCGCTCGCCGGCGCCCGGCCTACGTGGCGGCTTAGCGTCGGTTGGCGATCACGGCCCGCCCCGGTATCGGCCGCGTGGCGTCCGGCGGCGGTGGCGAAGACGCATACCTTCGCCCGGCGCCCAATCTACGTGGCGGCTTAGCGTCGGCGGCGATCATGGCCCGCCGGCGGCGTCGGCGCCACGTGGCGTCCGGCGGCGGTGGGCGAAAGACGCTCGCTCGCCCGGCGCCCAATCTACGTGGCGACTGGCAATCGGGCGGCGATCACGGCGCCGGCGGCGGCGTCACGTGGCGTCCGGCGGCGGTGGGGAGCACGCACGCCTTTCGCGGGCGCCCACCTCGTGGCGGCCTAGCAATCGGCGGGCGAGGGCGTCTGCCGTCATCCGCCGCAGGCAAAGGTGGTGGAGCACGGTGGCCGCCTCGAAGGCTCTTCCACTACTGCGTACCATGTCGAGCAGCGAGCTGCCATAGCGAGCTTATCACAAGGGGTTACGCAACAAGCCCATTCCTCGACGCCTCTCACCTACACATGCATGAAAGGGTCCCATCCGTGGACGCAAGGGCACGCAGCGTAAGCATTTAATGAAATTTGGAGGAACGGGAGAAGACGGAAGGAGTAATAAATGTATGAGGATCGGCATGATGACCTCCTTTTACCTACTCCCGATTAGCTTTGGCCTATATAAGGGCCTCCGGTGCATGGGAAAAGGGACAGGGCATTCGAGAGAAGAAAACTTGTAACTCAAGAGCTTTGTATCGACTTGACACCCTCTAAAAACAATCGAAAGCAGAAGTAAGGTCATTGCAGAAGGAAAAGGGCTGAACACAGGTAAAAATCTTCGTGTCATCTGCGGTTAAATCGACGGAGTCCTTAGCAGAGGAGTCCCTAGGGTTTCGCCTCTAGGTTTAGCCATGCCAAGACGCCTCCTTCCGAACCAAACCGGTCAGCATCCTCCGGACTGTCGGTGGAATCTGTGAAATGACTAGCCATTGCCTCCTAGCTCACTCCCACAACCGAGAAAGAGAGCAAGCATTAGGAGCTCGGTAGAAGCCATGAGCAAGGAGAAATTTGGAAGAGCCGAAGAGGCATCAGCCTTACCAAACCGGATGAAGAACCAGGAACATCTTCTCCGTGATGATATTACATATTTGTATTTTGCTTACATATCAGTGGCATAACAAATATAGGGCGAACATATCAGTGGCATAGCAAATATTTGAAAAGATATACACCAGATTTGTATCTTCTATCTGACTCTTGCCTCCTGTCATCCCTTCTCCTCCTTGGGCTACCAAAAGGGAATTTCCGCAAGGGTTAGCAAGGGTGCAAATTGCATTGCCTTGTGTGGAAACCCAATTGAAAATTCCCTAGAGACCACCAGGCTTTAGGACTCTCTTTATTTCTCGCAAGTTGTTTAGTTAGAAAATGATGGTTTTAATTTAATATGAGCGAATTGTCTTTGTCAAGTAAGACAAAAGAGGGGGGGGTTCATCTTAGCATAGATGAGAGATGTCTTGACAAGGTAAGGTGAAACGAAAGAAAAGATAGACACATGTTTGACTTCAGTTAACACCAAAACACAGCTACAAGGAATGCGGAGCGTAAAAATGGCTGCCAACTTGTATTCTGTAGTCATTAGTCTTTATTTATACGCACATGCAATGCCATACATCATAATTCAGTAATGCAAACACTACTCCTAAGGAAAAAACAATGAATATTTTAAAAATTTATTGGTAGTCATTTTGCCATGGAATTATTTCAGTACTGCCTTATTGACATATCTGAAGTTTTCATATGACATAAAGCTTCACATGTTGAAACCAAAGGGCATTTGTACTTAGATAAGAATTAGTGAGTTACTATTGTAAATATAAACAACTATTACCTCTTAATGCCATATCAGTGTCCTTTACAGAACACAACACCAGCGTGCCAATAACTGCATCCATTGAATTGTCCTCTACTGGCAACGCCTCGCCGACCTTAAATGGAATTGTGCATCAAACATAGTTCTCATACTAACAGAAAAGCATAGTCCACAACCACAAGGCATCGTACCCCTTTCCTGAAAGTGAAGTTTGATGGTGGAAGTCCTGCGGAAATTGCTGCTGCCCTAGCATACTCCTCCATTTGCCTATTAGGATCCACCCCAACTACGCTAACCCCGTCGGCACTTGCATAGTACCTGAAGTTAGGGCCCATTCCAACACCAAGCTCCAAAATGTTCTTCCCTGCAGCCGTCAATTGGGAAAATAGCTTTGCTTTATACTGTGCAACCTGCAAGATTTACAAGTGAAACGTCTAGCGAGATCACAGCAGATCATGAATATCACAACGCTACTTCCTTTTTTAAAAAATAGGATCATCCTTTTATAAAAGGAAATGTAAATTACTGTGATCATGTACACAAATAAGTAAAAGCAATAACACGAGTTAACAATAGCAGACAATACAGCTTACTCAGATAGGTAACCGAAACAGTTATATATGTCACATATGGCAAAAAATACCGTGCAATTGGGTGCAGTGAGTTCAGTGAACTGTCCAATTGCTGATACAAACGCAACGCACAGATATAATGGGCTTTCTCTTGGAGCCGATTAACAAGTCACAGGCTTCAGCATGGAAAATCAGTGGAACTAAAATTAGGGCAAAACATATACCTCGGCTTCGTACGACTTCATGCCCTTGTCCATGGCCGTGGCATAGAGCTTCTCGTACCAGTCCGGCCTCGCCGGGTGCACCCTCTCACGCATCACCTGCACAAACCCAAACGGGGTTACTTAAATGAGAAGATGGTTGGGAGGCCGTCAAATGGGCTTCACGTATAGTAACGCCGACGAAGCTGTGCCGCGAAAGAGCTTACGTCGGGGTCGATGGGTGGGGCGGCGGGGGACGGAGGGGTGACGAGATGGAGGAGGCCGGCGGCAGAGGATGCACGAACCTAAATCCATTCAGATCGGGGAAACGATGTGATTGCGGTGGATTGGTTGGTACCTGGGATCGTCCCGCCGCGACCTGGATGAGGAGGAGTGGGGGTGCCTCCCGCGCGAGTCGCGCCCCTCGCGCCGAGACGCCTCGTGCGGCTCCGTCGTCGTCGTCATCGTCTTCTCCCCCTTCGCTTCAGCGGCCGTGCTTTGTGCTAGGGTTTCTACCTGGAACTGGGAGCTGTGGACTCGAGCTCGACCGGACCAGACCATACAACGCTACTACGAGCCGGGCGACGGGGCGACGGGGCCGGTCGACGGGGCGGCAGGGACGGGGCGCCGGGCGACGGGCGACGGGGCGGCAGGGACGGGCGACAGGCGACGGGGAGGGATTACTGCGGGGAGGGGGGGAGGAGGCGGGGCGGCGCGATTGGGCGTGGAGGGGAGGGGAGGGGAGGCGAGGCGGCGCGATTGAGGGGAGGCGTTCTGCAACGGGACGAATGGGGAAGGGAGGGGGGGTTCGGCGCGATCTGTGCGGGGCGGGGGAGGGGAACAGTTGCGCGATTTGTCATCTGACAGACTATTAGAAGATTAGATTAGAAGATGAACCAAACGATTAGGACCATCAGATTTGATGAAGTGCTCTGAGAAAACATCTTAGCGCTTGATTTTGAGGAAGGGGGATTTTTGGGTGCACATATTAGGGTGGACACGCGAAAAGTATTCTCTGTAGAAAGAAAAGATCGTGTGGATGTAGAAAAGAATCAACTCAAGTGAATTATAAAAGCAAGTATAGATGGGCATGGGGGCTTCAAAAATCTAGTCATGATTTTGAAGATCTTTAAAATTTTAGTTTTCCATAAAAGCTGGTATTTTAAATCTCGGCGACCTTTAAAATTTTAGTTTTCCATAAAAACTGGTATTTTAAAATTAAAAATATTTTCTATAGGCACGCAATACCACCGTTAATTAATGTGGTGATTAATCCGTTAATTTTTCCGCTGACTAATCTTGCAACAATTACCTGCCCTGTGGCTCTTCTCTGTCTCTGTCTCCCGCCTCACCTGGGCAACAGAGCCAGACAGAGCCTGCTAGGGTTTCGCCTCCTCGCTTTCCCCTTCCAGCGAGCCCCCATCCACACTCTCGCCATGGCCGACCCTGATGAGCTCGGCCGGAGGCTCGCCGCCGTGGGCGTCTCCGACTCCGCGGACGTCGACAGCAGCAGCAGCAACAACCTCTTCCAGGTGATGCGCGCCGTGGAGGACGCTGAGGCCACCATTCGCCAGCAGGTCCCCCTCTCCCTCTTCGAAACCTCCTTTCCCATTTCTCTCCCCCAGATCTCTCTCTTTCTCGCTCTCTCTCTCTCTCTCTCTCTCTTGAAGCAATCCTTCCTTAATTGCTCACTACTCCTCCACTTACTACGGATGATGAATCTCTCTCTCTCTCTCTCTCGCTCACACAGCTTGAGGAGAACAGCCGCTTGAAGGACGAGCTGATGCTCAAGACCCGAGAACTCGACAGAATTGTATGTCATTCCTTTCATACCACTGACTCACGAGATTCCTCTACGCGATCCACGGAATCCGTCTCCCTCTCCGCCCAAGTCCAAGGGCTCAGTGTCACCGTCCACAGCTGCTGATGCAGACTACCTTCTGCTTATCGATCGAGTAATACTGTAATAGTATCTATGATGATCAAGCGTCCCAGATTTGCGCTTTCACCTGACTGCCACTTATTAGCACCAGCGGATTCTGTGCGACATACCTGGCTAGACACCTTTTCTTTATCTTTCGCCCGAAAATGTAACAGGCTTGCAATTGGCACATCATCTACAAAATAGAGCACACAGAGCTCACTATTGGTTGATACCTTATCACACTACTCATGGTACACAGAATTTTGCTCATTTGTACATGACATTGAGACATATATGCATACATATCGCACAACTGGTTGCCGTTCCTAACTAAAATTTCCCTCTTCATGCTCAAATGCTCCAAAACGAGCCATATCCCAGTGCTAGTTCTTTTGTATTTACTTCCATGCCACTGCACTCTAGCTTTGAGCTGTGCTCTACTTTTATCTGCTGCCAGAGGTCGGAGGTGGCGAATCAAACTTCTTTTGCTGGGGTGGGCATGGGTCAGGATCGCATTTTTGAGGCCTACGGAAACACTTTTTCAAATGCAGCGCATGTGAATAAGACAGAGGCCTCAAAATGGTTCAGTACCACTTCTTCATCACCAAATCCTCAGAGCACTCTAGCTAGTCATCAGAATGGAGCTATCAAGCGTGGAGAGCAGATGTTGCAGGATGCCAACAAACTGAAGTACCTGGATGGCTACCAGTCCAATGGAATATTGAGGAAATTATCAGGGGAGCAGGTTGCTGCTGAGAGTGGTGTGCCATCGCAGCTCTCTACTCCGTCATCTCGTTCCCTTTCACCAGCTAGGTACCTCCACGACTTAACATGACCTAATATCTTCAGTCAACAAATGCATCTTTTGCTTGAAGAACTGTGATATATGTAGAGAAAAGCCTTTTCCTTGACAGGCACTGCAAAGAAGGAGAGTATGATTCTAGGTTCAACTTAGCCAGACAAGGTTTATTGCCTGTTTCAGAGATGAACTCAAACATCATCTTGAAGCAGGTATATATAATTCGCTTGGTCTGCCATTGACACATATGTGATCTGTTTTCCTGATGAAGATAATTCCTTCCACAGGATCTTCTTGCAAAGGTTAAAGAACATGAAGAAGAGATTGCTCAGTTGAGAAGGCATCTTGCTGACTACTCAGGGAAGGTGGCTATGCATACAAAGAATCGTTTCATTTCTGTCACCTCCTCTGTCTGTGCTATTTGACGTCTTGTGTTTCTTGATAGGAAGCCCAAATACTCAATGAGAAACATGTTTTGGAAAAACGCATTGCATATATGCGCATGGTAAGTATTTTTATCTTATTATCAGGTACTAAATACTCCCTTGGGGTACACCAGGCTATTCTACAATACATTTGTTTTCAGGCATTTGATCAGCAGCAACAAGATTTGGTTGATGCTGCATCGAAAGCTTTATCCTACAGACAAGACATTATTGAAGAAAACATTCGTCTGACATACGCATTACAGGTAACTGTTTTCACCATTATACTTTCTTTTAAAATCCAGAGAGCCAATTAACATTCTCAATGGTGATGTGCTTGCTTTCACCCCAAGACACATTTTTGGAACCACTTCAATGCATCAGTTTTTCCATAAAGCTCTAGTTTCTGATGTAAACTGCAGCATTTATAAAACAGAACCACCTTTGTGCGTAACAAAGTATCCAAAAGCTTTTAAGTGGTATTTTAGGGCCTCTATGTGCATAAAAAAAGTAATAGTGGAGCCTATTTTGTAGGAGCCACCCATAAAATAGGAGAGTGGTTCTTTAGGCTCTCACTCATTTCTGTTACATAAGCTGATTGTGGTTGATCGTGAGGGCCTTCTCATCCCCAAAAGCTAGCTTGTGAGGTGAGGAACTCCCCCACTTTTAAGTTAGGTCCCTTGCCCTTCCACAACCAATGTGGGACTATTACAACAGATGGCGTATGATGCAATGAGTTGTCCTTATCTTATTGAATTGTTGTTTGTCATTTTTTGGTGATGTAATGCTAAATTCTACTTTTGTTACTCCATAGGCAGCACATCAAGAGAGATCAACTTTTGTATCTTCTTTATTGCCTCTTCTGTCAGAATATAACCTGCAGCCTTCTGTTCTTGATGCTCAATCAATTGTTAGCAATCTGAAGGTATGTACCACTTATCTTATGTGCACTTGACGATATTATTTGCACGCTTGGCCTTGATTAAGCTCCAAGTGTTCACCTGATAAGCTTGTACAAGGTGAACTGGGAAGCTTCTAATGGGGCTTAAATACGAAATTTAAGGTGAGGGAGCTAGACTAGCTTCTTAATAGGGCTTTGTGGTTATGGCACATTTACTGAGGAGGAGCTAAATCTGCTAAACTAGCTTCTAAACAGGGATTCTGTGATGTGGACTTTTTAGATATCACAAACAGAAAATTTGGTAGACAAGAAACAAATATGCTTTCTACCATAGAGATTTTATGTGTTTTTTAAGAAAGAGCTTGGAGCTGCTCCAAACAAAAATCTTACAGATAATAGCTACATTTTCTTTCCCTTTTTTGTTTATCATCGATATAATAATATTGCTGCATTTTGGCCCTTGCATAAAATAATCAATGGAAAGATGCCCTTGCATAAAATAATCAATGGAAAGAAGCATAAGTAGATTTTGTTTTGCAAATGACTTCTATGGTTGCATTTTTTCTTGCTTAATTTAAGCTGAGCATACATTTGTTTACCTTTTGTTGATCCTGTATTTTCTTCTTGTAGGTTTTGTTTAAGCATTTGCAAGAGAAACTCATTATTACTGAGGTGAGTCACATTGTGCATTGGTTAAATGCGTTTGCTTTTTCGAGACAATAGCTACTACGAACCTGCATCCTGGCCAGTAGTGAGCTTATTATGCTTGCACAGCTTATCGCTGGTAGTTTTCTCACAGAACACTGAAGCTGCCTTGTGTGCAAACTTGGATGGTGCAGGAGAAACTGAAGGAATCACAGTACCAGATTACTCCATGGCATGTGGAATCTTCAAATAATACAAGTGCCCCTGTACAGTCACCCTGTCATCCCCCTGGAAATGCTTTGGTTACTACGGTATGACTCCACACTTATTTGTCCTTTACTCTTGGAATGCATGCATATTCTAAATTTCTAACTTCTCACATTTTCCAGAGCAAAGCCAGCCTTGACATTGTGCCCCAGCAAGCATATTCTCATGTACAATCTCCAATTTCTTCTCCTGTTCGAGCTAGACGTGATTGGGATTTGGTGGGGAATGAGAATCGTCAGGTCATCCTAAGTGAGGTTGCTGCACCAAATGAAGACCATGACAATGTCGGAAGGTCCTCTCCTTCAAGCAGGTTGTTGTTGCTCTGTTGAGAGTTCAGTAGGATGACTTCCTTAGTTATTTGCCTTTGTTAGTTTGCAGTTTTCAACCTGTGTTATCTGCATTACTTTTGTTTCAGTATTAGCTTCCCTTTTTGCTAGACATGCATCCCTGTGTCAACAGATATTTAGTGTAGTATCTAGGAATTGTTTATAAAATTAAATATGTTGTGTTCAACCATTTACAAGTGAAAAGGTGGAAGCAGTGTGTCCCTCTTGAGTTATTTCTTAGGACTGCCTATTTGCATATAACTGAGAGTTTCATGTCCTTGGAATGCTAGTTTAACCATGGCCCACCATACATCAAGCTATGATCTATGATGTACCACTGTGTTCAATCTGTGGCGCCTTTTTCTTTTGTTACACTTAAACTTCTGTGTGGGAACTATAGCAAAGTGTTTTTGTTAGTCAAACAGCTGATCATATACAGATAAGCAAAATAGGATGTCTGACCCCCTTTCTTTTTTTAGCAACCAGATTATGAAGGATGTTGTAGCTCAAGGAACTGAGCACGATTCTCGTGCTGTCGGATTTAACTTTGAATCCAAGAATCATAACCCATCATTCAAGGGCCTCGTCAGGAACGATGTGTCAGAAAATATGGAGGGAGATGAAACCCAAATTTCACAAGAACCTCCTGCTCAGTGCGGTCCTGGAGGCTCACCTAATATGGCATCTGGCCTTGATGATGCCAACCCGCCATACCCTTATCTTCCTACTGTCCTTGAAGAGCCTATTTCTTCTTTCTCTGAAGGTGTTACATCCTTATGTTTGTGCAATTTCCTTCTCCAATTCCTTCAGTTCTGATTGTAAAGATCGTTTTTCATGAATATGCAGCAGCAGAGGACGAGCCACTGCCAGCCATAGAAGGGCTACGAATTACTGGTGAAGCTTTTCCTGGAAGAGAACTTCAAGCAAGTGGGTACTCCATCAACGGGACCACAAGTTGTAATTTCGAGGTGCGCTTTATAGCTGCTGTTCTCCACATTTTGATAATCCATCATTTTTTTTGGTCTTGTCGAACTCGTTCTCAGTTTCATTACAATCTCCATGTTTACGAATTACTTTTGTGCATACAGTGGGTACGCCATTTGGATGATGGATCAGTAAATTTCATAGAAGGTATTTTTCTTTTTCACTTGACATACAAGAAAGAAGCGAGCTGCTCAGAGGCCTTTTCATTTCATTTTGAATGTACTATGAGAAGATTGTAATTATGAAAAAAATTTGTTTCCTGATGTAGGTGCAAGGCAGCCCACATATTTAGTTACTGCTGATGATGTTGACTCTTTACTAGCCATTGAAGTCCAGCCTCTAGATGACAGGAAAAGAAAGGTAAATCCTCTCATCATGTGCTGATAATTATTATGTGGCATCATATGCCTTCTTGCACTTTTGGAATCAATAAGTTTGTCTGGTTTTGTTCATTTTTCGGAATTAAATGATGTGCACCAGTCTAAATGACTTCTATTCACACCAGTGACTTGTACACAACATACTTTGAGAAGCAAATGTATGAAAAATACTATTTCCATTTGCTGAAAACCTGAGGGGCAGTTCATTATCATCATTTGCAATAATGAGAAGTGGCTATTTATGTGCATTTATGTGACATTTTTTTTTCTTTATTGGTTTGAAGTAAATGTTTAAGCTGCGCAGATCCTATGGACTATAGGTTGAGAGTTATATACCATTATGCTTTAATTTAATTAGTAGGATGCCTGGACATGGTTGTTTGTTTGAAAACTATAAAATGATTGACTGTAATTACTCAATAGGACAATGAAAATATTTGATTTTATCTGAAGCCCTTTCTTTTTCCTATTGTAGGGTGAGATTGTGAAGGTTTATGCTAACGAGCAAAGAAAAATTACTTGCGGTGAGTTGACCGAGAGGATTTATTGTTCTTTCAGTAGGCAGCTTGAACATTCTAATTGCAGATGCTTTTGTTTTTAGTTTTTAATGAAGTATCTGAGCTCCATGACCCCTTGAAAGAATTCCTAGAATAATGTGATGGTTTTTTAATCACAACAAGAGAAAATAAGCATGCTACTGAGCAGTGAAGTAGAAGTGTTTTCTTTGGCATACATCATATATACCAGAATTTGAATGATCATTGTTGTGCAGATCCTGAAACAAAGGAGTTCATCAAGAAAATTCTTTCCATTGGGCATTTGTCTTGTGAAGTTCTGCTACCTGTATGTTCTCAATCCTTCTATAGTGGTCTGTCAAAGCATTCTTGAGGCACTTTTATGATGTATATAACCATTGAAACATTAATTTTGCAGGTTCGATTTTTAGATATGTGGGAACCAGCTGTACTGGCAATAAAGAGGGAAGGTTACAGCATTAAGTGTAATGGACAGCGTGGTGTTGTTATTACTGAGAAATTCCAGCAAGCCACTTCTGTATGGTTCCCAAAATTCTTTGTCCTTAAAATTACTCTGTTCTGACTTCTGATTGTACTCCATTCAGTCACAAAAAACTGTTGTTGTGGGATTTGTGTAATTAAATCTTTTAAACTATGATTAAAAATATCTTTTTAAATAGATTGGCTTTATGAATTAATATAGCAGTTTTTTTAATAAAAAGTAATACTTTCATAAAGGTGTATTTTTAGTAGGTTTTGCAAATATAATAAAAACTGGTGGTCGAATTTGCAGCTTGATGACCACAAACAGTAAAAAATTACTTTTTTTTGGTTATGGAGGTAGTGTGATTATTAATTTTTCTTTATAGATTTTCATACTACTGGAACCTTTGATGTTGAACAGAATTTTGCATTTCATACAGTAAAAAATTACTTTTTTTTTGGTTATGGAGGTAGTGATTATTAATTTTTCTTTATAGATTTTCATACTACTGGAACCTTTGATGTTGAACAGAATTTTGCATTTCATTGCCTGTTCAATTTTAGTGATTTGCGACTAATCTTGTACCACGTTTCCAGATCCATATCCCATATGGGCGTTCTACTGAATTTTCAATTCAGTTTGCTGATGGTGCTGAGTACAATCTCAAGCCTGCTGAAAATGCCCCGTGAGTTTCATATTGTCAGTTTGTCACTAGTTGCTTCAGTAGAAATATTTTACAGCTGTTTTATCGTACATTATACATTGAGTTACATTAGTAGTTCCTACATGTAATCATCGAACCTTTATTTTGCATCGTATTTAATGCTATTGAAAGACACCATGATCCGTTTATTGTTCTTTCCCGATCATTACTCCCAATGATTAGAGTCTTCAGAACTTAAGTCCAACATTGAATTCAACAGTTTATCGTTGGCAGTCATTCACTTCTATTCTTGTATGACTGCATCTGACACCATTGTCATTATTATTTGTGCCTTCGTGGTACTTCTTTTAGAGTGATGGCCTAGGACATACAAATCGAATCCAGCATAGTTACTAACTGTTGGGTATATAAATTTCCAGATCACAGGATACCATTGTTCTAATATTGAGGCTGTTTAGAATGAAGGTACGCGCTCATTGTCTCATTTAAATGTCAAACATAACACTGTTGCTTGTTTCTTCTATTGTCATTTGGTAATATTTTTGTCTTAATGATCTCTTCAACTGGCTTTTGATATGCATCTTCTGTGCTGAAGTTCAGGCACTTGTAGTTAAGCAAGTACTATGTTTTCTAAGGATTTGATGATGTAGTTTGTACTCCCGCCGTTTCAAAATATAAGGCATATAGTTTTTGCAAGTTTGTTTCAAAATATAAGGCATGCATGCAAATTTATTGATGTTTTTCCTTGTCGCCATTATTTATCACACCTTTCTCTCTGTCTTGCATTTATAAGTAACACTCTCACAAGCTATTCTCTCACATTTCCAAGATGTTTATAGCATGGGTAGCATGGTCATTTCCTCTTGTCATTCTTTTGGTTTTGCGACCTCCTTCATCGCCGTGCCTAGCCAAAATACACCTTATAAAAAGAAAAAAGAAACGGAGGGAGTACTTTTTACTGCCAAGTTTGTCACAGTGGGTGTTAATGCCCACCAGAGGTCAGAAAACCATTTGGAACCAGCTAATAACTGTTGGTTCCTAGATTTCCCATCAAATTTCATGCCAAGTGTGGTGCAATCCCATGTTCCACAGTGTCAAAGGGATCATTTGAGGTCGCTACTAAATGCGCGGTCACCTTTGCTTCTTGTGGCCTACTCGGTGGCTGCTGCAGCCCACATTCTCACATGAGATGATACTTACGTCTGCCTTGATGCTTTGCTGCTTAACCATAATGTCAGAAAGCAGGACATAGCAAGTGGTCCATACTTAACACAGGTCCAGTTTTAACTCTATATAAGAACTGTGGCGCAGGATATCCTGTTTTCCATGAAACGCGTGATCCACGTTGCCTTTAGAGAAGAACTGCCTTACTCTTGCACTTAAACGCATCTGAAGTATACCTTCTTTTCAAAATAATAGTTCATGGAATCTACCAAGTTTTTTTTTTTAAAAAAAAGTTAAGCTGGGCTACTTGAGCGACCTCATCTAGGCTAGTTACCGCCTTTTTTGGCCCCAGGCCGAAACTGGGAACCCTGGTTACGAGTTATGAGCAAAGAGAAGCTTGGCGATTGGTGATTACTGATAAGTTGCACCTCTTACTTTGTGCCTGAACCGTTTTATCTGTCCTTTGATGCATCATGAAGTGAAATTGTCTGTTTTTGCAGGCTGTTGAGAAGAGTAAAGGAAGAAGAAAGGGCATCTTCTTCAAGTAGAGGAATTCGCGTTGTAGTTATATTTGGGCGAATCTTTCTATGTAGTCCCTCGAAAAAAAAAAGGGAGAAGAATCTTTCTATCTATGTAGAATCAAAGAGTTTGGTGTGCTGTGTGTATTGCACTGTATTTGCTGTAAAGAATCGGTTCATTAAACCCAATTTTTGCTGTAGAGAATCAATGGGAGAAGCTCCTTGTAAGTGCAGTTCTATAATATTTTTCATTCCATTGATTCACCTCATCTTCCCCTTGCCTTGGCTAGCCTCGCTTGCCCAGACGAATGCGATTCTAGCTGCTACAACGTGTGGGAATTGAATATACGACGCTAGACAATTTGGCGCTCCTTGTGTGCCCTACCATGCGATAGAGAGAAGAATTTTTTTTTAATAATACATTTTTTATTCGGAATTTCAAAAATATTCCACCCAATTTTTTTTTTCAGAAATATACCTCGACGTGCGACAGGGGCCTAAATAGAAAAATACACGGCGACAGTGTCCAGGCGCCGATGGCCTCCTGCCGCATCGCCGCTAACGTGGCGACAGAACGAACGGCGCTGCCGCACGGCTAACGTCTTGACGAGAGCAAAAAGGCATCTGTCGCACGTGCGAACACGTCTTGACGATGACAATGGAGCAATCGACCGATGGTCATCGGCGACAGAGCGTTTATATGAGCCGCTGCTTGCCGATCTTTGTTCTCATTTGTGCGCTTGAAGAGAACAGAGAGAGGAGAGGAAGGAAGAGGAAGAGGAGAGAGGGAAGAGAGAAGGAAGAAGGCGATTCTGCGCCCTTTGTTTTAAGGTAAATTTTGTTGTTTACTTTTCTTAGCGATGAAATTATGATATGTTAGAAATAGTTAGATCTAGAGCATTGTAGCGATAAATAGTGGTAGATTAGAAATAGTTTTAGATGTATGTGCCCCTTGGCCGAGGATGAACGGTGCTAGTACTTCAACTGGGTGGACAGGAGACGTACCACCCACATCTCATGCTTCTGTATGGGATAATCTGCGGAGCAACCTCTCCGTGGTGCCACTACCGCCCGTAAAAGCCAAATCCGAGTACGCCTACGGTGTTATTCAACGACCAAGGCGGGCATCTTGTATTGATTGCAGGCACGCTTAGGTTGTTCAAGGATAAGCCCAACACAAAGCTCTGCACCATATAGTGGAGTGTGAGCAAAACAGAGCAGGCGTCTCGCATGTCTCCGCCAACGCCAACACAGCAGCAGTCTGAGGAGGGTTCTCTTCTCGAAGAAGAAGAGACAAGGGGAAGCGGCCGAGGTCCGCAACACGCAACAAATCCTTGACTCGTTCTTGCAGACCATCCGGAAACCGGGTGGTATTAACATAGGGGGCGGGAATCGGGATGACATGCCCATATGGGAGGAGCAATCCACATAAACAACAACCAAAATTTAAGTCTTATACACCGAGCGTATGGCATAGGCCACCCAATGGGCGGCAATTTGGGAGCATCTGCGGAACCCCATGGAGTTCTTTCATAGTAGGGATTGAGCGGTGTCACGAGGGTAGTCGCAATATTAGAACAGGTCGTAATATGCGAAAATGTCTTACATCATTCGTTGTGCCCAGATAGGCGGAACGATCATTTGTTCCACCATGACGAAATGCTTTCGTTAGTTAGTTAAATCCTTTGTTGTAATGCCCTTGTAATATCATCTAATCTTTTACTTATTTTATCATCCGAACTTTCGGTGTATGTGCCCTTATATATGTATTATTTGAATTTTAAAAATCCTCATATCTTAAAATCATTTGAAATTTTTATGGTAATATCACGATATATCAGGAACCTCCATAAAAAGTTTCAAAAATTTTCGACGTCGTAAAAGTTTTCATGGTTTCGTGGCGCAAGTGCTTTTTCCGATTTTCGCAACAAAATGCCGAGGCAACGTCCCGCTATCTTGCCCATACGTAAGTGGTAGCCGCATTCGTAGCCCGCCCTTGATTTTTTCTGTATTTTTGGACCATATCCGGCTGTCATGGGACTCGAAAACCCTAAGTGGCCACGATTACTGCGTTCGTGCGCGAGTGCCTTTTCGATTTTGGTAACAAAATCTTTGGGCCAACGTCCGACCATCTCGCCGGCACTGAAGTGGTATGCCACGTTGCGTAGGCCGCCCGTGCTTTTTCTCGTCATTTTTCGGCCATATTCGGCGGACCTTACGAGGCTACGAAAACCCCTAAGTGAAATGCGTATCACTAACGAAATAAGATAATTTTTCCGATTCATTACAGGACAATTATGTACAACCAATTTACAACAAAAATTGTCAACAAAAAATATTAAATACAAAAAATTCAGTATTCTGTTCTTTGCCGACGTTAGTCGTGCTGCGATGACCTCCTTCTTAGCACTTTCGCGTGCGACGAGGTCCTTCGGCTCTGTCAAGACGTTCGCATCTTGACGAGCGCCGTTCGGTTCTGTCGCACGTTAAGCGCGTGCGACAGGAGGCCACGTAAGCGCCCGGGCACCTGTCGCCCGTGTATTTTTCTATTTAGGCCCCTGTCGCATGTCCAACGTGCGACAGAGGTATATTTCTGAAAAAAAATTTTCGGTAGAATATTTTTGAAATTCCGAATAAAAAATGTATTATTAAAAAAAAATTCTAGAGAGAACATCTAAGGAAAAAATGGAAAAAAATTCGTCATGGCAATGACGAAAATTCATATGAACATGTATAATGCTCTTTTAAACAAAATCACATCCAAACTTTCAAAGCTACCCGAATTTTCGAACATGGACATTCAACACATCTGAATCAACACGCACTTCATATGGACATGTAGTGCTCTTTACAATAGATAAAATCATATTCAAACTTTCAGAGCTTGCCGAAATTTGGGACATGAACATTCAACATCAATCTAAATCCACCCGCTAGTTACCAGCACCATGACAATATTGTCACCATTAAACATCAATATTGTCACCTTGACAAGTTGACAGGTTATAACTTAAAGCCTCCTACCTACAGGCAATACGCTAACCTATAACAAACATGAGCTATTTTTGTTTCGAAAACTAAACAAAACACTTCATTTGATCTTACATTTTAGCAAAGTTCCTCAGTTTTTACATATGAGAATTACCCTTGCATTTGATTGGTCACAAATGGGAAAAGCGAAGGGACAATTGACCTCACAAGGGTTGTCACTTTTTCAACATAATCTTGCAATGGCGTTGCTCCATCAAAAATATAATGTTGCGTATAAATCAATGATTTATAAAGTTAAAAGCATATCAGTGTGTCTTCTTTTAGTTATGTGTCCTTTAAAAACTTGATCTAATCAACGAATATACATAATTTTGCCAATACGAAAAAGTACTGAATAATCCATAAGGATCAGGATATGATTGCCAAATTGTAATAGGAGCCTGAGATAACTAAAAAGATTCCTACTTACATACTGCCGACTAATATCTAACAAACATGAGGTGTCCTTTGCTTGGAAAATAAAATAGAACAGTTCAAGGAAGGCAGGTGTTAGGTTTTACCTTCCATCATTTTTGCGGCACATATTCTTTTAATGCCAAAATCAAATGGAAAATCAAATAGAATGCAAAGCGTATTTGGCACACAATACCAGTAATGTAACCAATGAAGAAATCTAGAAAAAAAAGTGGAGAAGGAGAACAGATGCAGTGGTAAACATGGTTGCTTGCAACCAAAACGTTGATTCATTGTAGCCTTGCAGGAGCTAGTGCATAATATGCATCCTGCTTGCCTGACATCAAAAATGAAATCTGAAGTATTTTAGCACTCCTATCTATCCAAGATATAGAAGGGCAGAGCATTTTTTTGGGGTAAGGTAGTTTTATATAGTAATTGAACTTATTCCTTTTGGGGAGTTCAAAGTAAAAAAGTAGCTCACTCCAATAAAAAAGGTTAAGCTAAGTAGTTTGAACTCTAGGGTAGTTTTTTTCCTCAACTTTATGAAAAGCAACACTAAGGAATATTTTTTCTCAACATGATACAAATGAGAAGGACCTACTCATTATTCATGCATTTTAGGCAACTGAATAGTTTAGAAGCATCCACATAGATAACCATATTCCTGGATCATGGTGAAGAACCAAAGACCAAGAAAGTCATGCCACATCGACATCAACAAACCTTAAGGAATTAGCAAACTTCGGTACACTGATCTAGCAAGCAAAGTACGATTGATTAGTAATCATCTAACCAAACACAAGTTAGTATTCGATAAGATAACATAAACCTAAAATCCTATGTGATTCTATACTAAGCTACTCTGTTCTTTCGGTGCTAATACACCTATTAACTTTTGAACAATACATGATAACAAAGGAGAAAGACATGCAGACCTTGAATCGGATTTCTTGAATACGATCTCCTCCACGTTGCTGCCAATGGTGGGGGGGGGGGGGTGGCAATGGCCTCACCATGGTGGAAGTGTCAAAGCAATGTTTTGAGACCGTGTTGATGTCCAAAATGACACGTATTTGTGATCGGAGGAAGTACTACAAAAGCTAGTGATTTTTTTATTGGGAAAGTTGCAAATACCCTAACAGATCAGCCGAATTTGATATACCCTCTCAAATACTTTTGCAGCATATGCCCCTACAAGTGTATGGTTGTTTGAAATGTCCCCAGTTGCCCTCTCCCGCTGACTCAGCTATTTTTTCTATTGATGTGGACTCTATGGTGTACCACCTTGGCTATGAACTAGGAGTAGCATACTTAATTGGACACACGCGCGCTTATGCGCCATATCCCTCCCAGCAATTAAGTCCTCATTTGTTGTAGTTGCTCATCTCAAGGAGGGAAATGAAATATGAACTCTTTGTGTGACCATTCATCCTGATCCAAGCTGCCCAGCCTAACTCTATGGGCTATGCCAAAATGTCATGAACTTATTCTAGAGAGAATAAAAAAAGAACACAAACCATCCCTATTGTGTAAACTCTATAAAAATCATATGTAAAAGTTTTCAAAAGTTCTAAAAAATTACCATACGTAGGGGAGGTTATCTCCTACAACACTACAAAATTTGAAGAATAAACTCAATCTCATTTAAAGATATGAAATTAACAAGCAACAAGCTACAAAGTCATGCTGAATTTGTCTTTTTCATATCTATCAAATGTGATTGATTTGGTCTTTAAATTTTACAAGGTTGTAGAAGATAACCTCTCCTATATATGGTAATTTTGTAAGAATTTTTTATATGGTTTTTATAAAATTTACATGATAAGAATAGTTTGCACCTGATATGTCTAAAAAATAAAACATCCAAGTCAGCGAAAAGAGAGTGGGCATCTCAGATAAATATGTACTTTTAGAGGAGCATGTGTCACAAAGGTATTTGCAGTGGGTAAATCAAACTTCAGCCGACTTTCGATTAGGTATTTGCAATTTTACCTTAAGGAATGAAAAAAAAGGAGAAGGAAATATTGGGAGAAGAGGAGGCGGAGGCGAGTAGCAACTTGGGCCAAGGTTGTGGCCCCATCAGTGGCCTACTTGTGAGGACCTCTGCCTCCTATAAATTCTCTCTCTACTCTGTAGTCTCGATCTCCATCTCCCCAAACGGTGGCGGATCCCCAACCCCACGAGCCACCGTCTTACTCCGAGCAGCTACGACATGGATCTGGTACTACTACTAGCGTGGAGTGGAGATCCATTTGGATTTGATTGATCTTGTTTTGCTTCTTCTTGTTTTCTTGGTAAGGAGGAACCCAGCGGCGGGCACAGAATTTTACTAACGAGGGTTCGAAATAAAATATTACAATATCTTTTGAATATAACTAAATATTCTTTTAGTTCTTTTTTAAGTGGCGTTTTAGAACATGTGCAATCAAAATTTCTAACATTTGACAAATAGTAAGTGTATTTATGTTGATCTAGATTCATGATTCTTATCAAAATTATTTTTCATAAAATTATTATTTTTACCATGAGAAGTCCATGGTGTCATTTAAAATAGAATTTAGAGAGATTAACATGCTAAGCATTTAGATAACTCAACTAACATCCTATAATTAAAAAATAATATACTTTATTTTAGTACAGCTCTATTACAAGTCACTCTTTTTTAAAACTGATATATAGCAATTACACACTTCTCTTTTCTTATGCCCTATCTTAGCAAATTTGCATACAAGAAATGAGATCTTTGCTTGCATATATATAATAGATTCATCACAATATACATAACTTAGTTTGTCTAAAGAAAATATCTAATGCACTTAGATATTTTTAAGAATTTCTAAATTTTAAAATTGGATAATCTAGAACCTTCTCATAAAATTATCTCTTTTGATTCCTGAGAAACTAGTTGGGTGCATGCACCTTGTAGGGTATATCACTACTTTTTCTGTTCTACAATATAAGTGTAAGCTTACCGTACACACAAAACACAGAGACACTAAATCTAAAAAGTTACTGAGCCATGCATATCTCTATCGAGTGGCGTACCACCACTAGTTATCCACTTTTTAATCATTAAAGCATTGGTACAAAGTGAAAATATTGTAATAACTACACATTTAAATCTCTTCAATAAACTTACATTGTGAAATGACGATTTCCCTGAAAATGGACTTATATTGCGAGATTAAGGGAGTAACAAGGTATGGTACATGCTATCATTTCCATATAAAAAATAACATAAAAATAAGAATACACTATTCTATTGTTTAAAAGAAATTGTGTAATAGAACTAATTAAACACAAATAGAGCCAAGAAGAGAAATTAGTGCACACTATGTACATAAAAATTTAGGAAGTGTTGTTTACCTTAATTAATGGTTAAAACCTTATTTATGCAATTTTGGAAAGAATGCATATAAAAGATATATATAAAATGTGTGTTCCTTTTTCAATCTCTTCATGTGATGGTACAAGGATTTTTGATATTGCTACATCCAAATGTGTGCTTATATGTGTCTTCATAAACTTATGTGCTAGACCATAATATATAATAAAAACAAGATTAGAAACCTAATTATCTAGCTAAATTAACTATAGGATGTTTATTTATCTCTATAGAGTAGTGAGGAGAATTATTCAATCTCCATAGTTTTAACAATTTTTTTGACTTGGTCCATAGTTTTAACAATTGTTGTGTAAAGAAGTATATAGATAGAATTGTAGGGCTAAATGTTACTCTATTTGATAAAAAAATATTACTCCATAATTCAAGTAGAATTGTTAAATAATATTCTACTAAAAATCTTAGAAAAATAGTCAAATTCCTTACCATTGGTTTGCACCACAATTCATATTTCGGTCAACAAGGTATTTGACTTGTGTAGTGGTCTGATAGGGCGGGTTCAAGTTTACCCAATATAGTGTTTGAGTTCATTAGAATCACCAACAATAGAAGGAGGGCAGGGACGGACTAGCATTAGGCAGCAAAGCGGTAGTGGCGCTGCTGGCCGTGGGTACTTAGGAGGACGACACAAGGTGTTAAGAGGACATGAGGCAATCATGAGTAGCATGTTAGGTCTTGGGAAAGCAATGGATAGCTGAGACAACGAATCCAGTTATAGAGAATAGGGATGGCAATTAGCCCCTATGAGGCCCCATAGGGACCCGTAAAAATTATAAATATATTATTTCATTTATAAATCTATTCTTTTCTTATATGTTGTCACTAAAACCTGAATCTATAAGTTTGGATATAATTTTTGAAGCTATATTTTAAAAAATAAATACTTATAAATTAATAAATAAAGTCACTTTATTTTTTAAATATAATTTAACCTATTGTTTAATTCCTGTGGAAATCCATGTAGGTCAGGCCCCTTGGGGGTTAGGAATAGAGTGTTGTCTCCCCTAAGAGGCCTAATGGGGGCCCGGGAGAGGGGGCGTAGGACCTTCTCTTAGGACCCTTGTGGCCCTTGCCGCTAGTAGCGGTGGCGGGGGTAGCACCAGTAGTAGGGCTGGGGATGGCATCTTGTGGGGTAGGGTAGAGGTTGTGGTGGTTGATTAGGATTGCTATAGTTTGTGGTTATAATAAGAATGAGTACGAGCAACTAAAATGGTTTGATATAAATTCAATGATAGAATTTTAAACAGTTGATGACTAGTCATTCTCTTTGTTTTGTTTAAGTAGAGAAGTATTTTTTTACGAAGAAATATTCCATCTTTCCAGTGTTTCTAGCCCCAGCTTCCTTACTTTATCCACGCCGTCCATTTCAAATGAGAGGTTAGATTTGTAAGCCAACTAACGAGTGATGGCCAACAATCAAGTAAATGATTCCCTATCCTTCGTTCCTTTCCATTATGTTCTTCAAGTCCATAGTTGGCAAGAGCTCTCTCCCCTCTTGGCAACAGTCATCAAGTGACTTCTATTCCCTGACTTGACCATTTTGTTGTCGATTTTGTCTGCACACACCACATGCCACTTTTTAGCCACTGTCTTAAAGAGGTTTGAAGTGAGAGGAAGCCAGATTGCTCCACCAGATCTGAAATTCACCATTAGAGCTTCGGGGACAACATGTCCTTGTAATTGATTCTAGTCAATCGATAGCTTAGGCACATAATTTCTAGTACTGGTTTATTTCAATTGGTTACTTTAGGTAACTAGGGAATCAGTAGTGTTTTGCTTACTTTAAGATTGATTGAACATAGTTTTTTTTGGTTCAAGATGTGATAATGTTTGCTTCAATGCTTCAATCCTAATTTTCTGATGGAATATCTTACATTCAGAGAAGGGAACAATTAGATAGTACAGAAGTGGATTTTCTACTAGTCATGTGCTCTCTCCTTTTTCTTTAAAGAATAACATTTCTTGTTTTACGTTAACTGGGGATGGTTTGAGGCTTTAATTGCTATGGACCTCCGACGCCCAGCGAGAGGGGGTGAAGCGGCGGGCAACCATGGTCGGGAAGAATAAAGTTGTAATAAATTCTTAGGCTGCTGTTCACTTGTGAGGATCCCGTTACTGATTTGAAATGGAGGGTGTAGATTGAGTAAGTGAAAAGTTTACCTTCATAGAGGCTGAGCTATTAGCTCCGTTGGTTGGTGACGGCGAGTGTCGCTCACACAATCCGTCCGTGTTCGAGCGCAGCTCGACGTGGGCACACGCGATACAACACGTATTCGCGCACACGTGTGTGAGTCTAAGTATGTTCTTTGAGGAATACCAGAGCTCTAGACCAATTAAAAAAAAGAAAAGAAGTTTGCCTTGTAAGAGCAGCTCCAACAGGCTCGCTATCTGGCTTGCTTTCCTATTTTTTAGCGATTCTTGGCAACTGTAGAGACTCCAACAGACTCGCCATCTTCGTCCCCAAATCTGGCGAGCGGAGAGAGACTCGCCAAATCTGGCGATTCTCTCTCCGCTCGCTATCCATTCTTCGCAAGAATCAAGACGTTCCTTTGGCACCAAGCAGGACATCGGCGAGGCTTCGTCTCGTTCGACGCCACCTCCGCTGTGGTCTAGGAAACCAACCCTAGCGCAGCCGTCGATTGCTGCCCTCCCGCATGGTTTCCCCGGCATGGCTCGCCTCCGTCTCCGGCTCCTTCGGCCTCTCCCCTGACCCCGCTCAGTGCTCCTTCGACCAGACGCTCCACCGATAGGTAAGCGCCCGCCTCGATCTTGTTCATCCTATTCCACCGGTGGGAGCTGTGCAGTGACGAGCGGATGAGGGGACACTGGGACGGAGAGAGGATGACCTGCGCCTTCACGTCGGTACTAGTGACGCCGTCGCTTCGGCTGCCTCTTTTGGTGGCGGCATGGAGGAGACACGCAAGGTCCACAGCTCCGCGGTTCGTCCTGGAGGCATCTTGCAGAGGCGGCGACCCATCCCCGCCGACGTTCGAGATCTTTGCCAATAGAAGGCTGTGTCGTTGTTGCTGGGCACATTGACAAAGGGGTGACTGCTCTTCAGCAAGTTTGCTCATTTTGTTAGTTACATCTTTCTGTGTTGCCTTTGTCAAATTTAATCACATTTATGAACTTCTTAAGCTGCATATTAACTTCTATTGAACATTATAGCTTATGTGTAGTAATTGTTTGAATTGTGATATGCTTGGTTTTGATGATGGAAATATTGGGTGTTCACATAAGCAAATTAAGTTATTTGCTTCTGGTGGATCTTACCTTATCAAATCATTACCTGTAAGTCTTAACAATTCATAGATACCAAATCTGCCACTGCTTTCTTATCCCAGAAAGATAACCTGTAGTTTTAGCAATGAATACCACAGCATTAACCAAAGGATGCCCTGAATATTTCTCTTTGTGCAAGGCAGTGCTAATTTTCCTTCTCAGGTTCTAACTCTACCAATGCATAGCTCGTATTTTACTTGGTCTGACAGAACTTCTTATTAGCATCAATTAAATAGTCCTTGTGCAGTTATCTGAAAAAACTAACTACAATAGTATGGCGACATGTAGCATTCTTCTTGATTCGTTACTTCTCCTGATAACTGACATGGTATATTTGCCTCATATACATGGAGAAAGGATGTGAAGTCTAGAGACCATAGATGATTTTATGCCGGATATTAACTGATGACACAATTTGCAAGAAGAGGAGTCTTCTAAAATACTAGAGAACCCTGAATGCATAATAAAACCTCTGAGCTTTGATGATGACCAAGGTTGACAAAATAATTAGACAACTGGAAGGAAAGTACCTATCTTACAAATAATGAGCTTTGAGAAGGCTGTCGAGGAGGTAATTGCCGATCTCTCTCTCTCTGATTTTGTGTTGTAGTGAAGCAGTTTCTGCTATTTTTCTGGATGGCTATTTCCTTTGGATTGGGGCTCGAAGCGATGTAGTTGTGGTCCTTGTGGTGTTTTGGGCACTTAAATCTACCAAATTTTCATCATTATAACCTTAAGCAATGCCATAAAGCTTGTTCCTTGACATCATCTTTTATCCTGTTGTCATGGGCATGGCCTATGATTTGGATACCTTTTACTTGTATTTGTTTTGTCGCATCAATTTGCTTCTAGGATATTTTTAGATCCCACTATATATGTTTATTGGATCTTTCTTTTCAAGAAAAAAATATGTTGAATCTCAGCTTTCCATAATCCTTTTATGATCTCATACCTTTTTGTTATGCTGCCATGGCCATGAGACAGAACACCTGGTGCATGTATTTGTTTTGTCGCATCATCATATTAGTCGCTAGATATTATTAGATCTCACTATCCCACTATATGTTTGTTGGGGCTTGGGGAATCCATGGTTTATGTTTCTATTTTTTCTAGTAAATTGAATCGACCTGATATTGTAGGTACTGAACAACCTGAAATGTGCAGAACATGTAACTACAAATGGGTATCTATATATAGACGAGAATAATGTGGCCGTTAAGATGACCGTTAGAATATAGCCGTTGCGATGACCGTTTGAATATAGCCGTTACGACGACCGTTTCAATAGAGCCGTTGCGACGACCGTTTCAATAGAGCCGTTGCGACGACCGTTATGACATGACTCACTCAGTACAATAATTTTAATAATCACCATTATAATATAACCGTTACAGAAAAATTCAAATTTAAAACTCCCACGTTCAAATAACCATTCGAATTTAGATAACCATTACAATGTGATCGTCACAATAAATTTTAATTTTTAAATTCCCGAATTTAAATATAGTTGTTTGAATTTATCGGTAAAAAAAACGGTTGCTGTTATGTTGTTATGTGGAATATGATTAGAATATAGGAGAGAGAAGATAGAGAGTGTGATATGGAGAGTGCTGTTGGAGAGGGAGGAGATATGGAGAGTTATTTTTTTGGAGAGTTCTGTAAATCTGGCTTTTGGAGAGTGAGATTTGGAGAGCGCTGCTGGAGTTGCTCTAACAACACACAGTTACACGATAATCTGCCGACATCGCTTCGCCCTCCCCCCCAAAAGAGCGACCGAGACATCCTTCGCCTCCTCTCTTCGTTCCCACCGTTCGCGTCCCCCTTCTCCGGCGGCCGGCGCGGTGAGTTCTTCTCCTCCCCTTCCTTCGTTTCCACCGTTCTCCAGATCTCCCCACTCCCCCCTTCTCCGGCGGCCGGCGAGGTGAGCTCCAGCCGGAGATCCCCGGTCAACATCCTCGTGGGGGATCATTTCTTTCCTCTGAGCAACCTCATAGAAATCTTTCTTTGTGGGATGTATACTCCAATCCATGCAGTTTGTTGCGTGGTGGAGTACTAATAGCAATTTATTTTCCAAAATTTTTGGGGGTTCAACTGAACCCCCACGCCCCACGTTAGGTCCGCCCCTGGAGGAACCCTATCTTTCATGGATGGATTTGGATTTGGTTGTTCTAGGGGTTAGTTGCGGATTTGTTTGTTGTATGCATGGTTCGTCCGATTTGGTTCTTCTATTTCTTCATCATCGCGCTGGATCTCAGTTGACCCCATACATAAGATCACTGCATAGTTCAAAGAAGATTCTGGGGATGGGATGCAACTAAACTAGTGTAGATTGGTAGAGTTTTAGTCCTCTGTAAGCTTTGGTGTATTTTGGGCTCTCCTACTTTTCTTTCTTTGCTGGGGTGGATGAGGTAAATGTTTTCTAGGATGATCAAATCGTTTTTAAAAAAATTCCTTTTTTTTTGGCTTTCTTTCGCATGTCTGCATGTGACGAGACAGAGCTGTGGCTGTCGTTAGGCAATGGTGGATTCCGGCGCTCGTAGGCAACCAGCTTTTACCAAGGTCGAGCAACTCCGCCCGGGGTCCCATGGCCACAACCTTGTTGTCAAGGTGGTCGACTCCAAGATGGTCGTTCAGAGAGGTCGCCCCGAGGGAGGCCCTCAGAGCAGGCAGATGAGGATTGCCGAGTGCTTGGTCGGGGATGAAACCGGCATGATTGTCTTTACTGCAAGGAATGAGCAAGGTAATGACTCCTTTTACTTGCTCCAACTTGATCCTTTTTGTTGCACACCTTGTGCACTGCAGCTTGTGTATGCTTGTTTTTGTACCAAGTAAATCCGTTAACTATCATAAATACTACCCCTATGCACACAAAGTGAAAGTTCAGTGCTTTAGGTCGTCTACTCTGGCTGATGGTAATCACTTTCTTGTTTGTCTAAGCTAGCATAATTCCTGAGCTTCATCTTCTTTGAATTCTTTGATACTACACCAATTATCGTTCACATTATTTGTTGCTCCTTCCATCTCTAAATGTAGGTTGTTTTGGATATTGACAGTTTGACACGATCTCTAAATGACTATTTTGACTGCTCACTATATCTTAACCTAGTGACACCAAATTCATGCTGCTAATCTTGACACTTTTATCTTTTTTACATACTAGCATAGTGCCCGTTGCGACACATCTCAAATAAATATTCCATAAGTTTTAAATATAAAAGAATGCAAACAAAATCCTTAAACAACTTTCATACACACATTCTGAAACATATGCAATCCTATACAAAAGATCACAAATAACCTAACAACATGCATACACATGTGTAGACGATGCAATCATATACAAAATATCCTACAAATAACACACACATGTCTACGTCGATCCATACACAGAAGATCTTTTAAGTTAGGAGGGGAGATAAGAAGGATGGTAGAACCCACCATCACAACTACCTAGTACCAGCTCCTCTTTATATGAGTAAAAGATGATGGCTAGAACTTAGAACTAAGGGTCCATTCGGTAGTGCTCTAGCTCCTACTCCTCTTTGATTCTGCTCCGACTCCTCCTAATTCTGATCTTCTGAAGAATTAGGAGTAGTTTCTGAAAGTGTCCGGCTAGCTGGTTAGCTCGAGATTTTGAAAGAGGGGATTCTAGGAATTGTCCATTTTGACCTTGTCTTGTAATCCTTGTATTTGTAACTTGACTCTTTGTATTTGTGTGGATTATTTGTGAGATACGAGAAAATAAAAACCAGAATCATGCAATATATTTATGAGCTGGAATAGTAGCTGACAGCAAACTTGACGATGAGCACCAGGAGTGCCTAAACAAGGCTGCTGGCCTTGCTCGTGCCATTGATCTTGCCGAATCTACATTTCTAGACGAGCAATCAGGACTCAGAACAGCTTTGTTTTATGTTCTATTTGCTGTCTATAGCAGAAACCTTTCCAGCCTATACGCTGTAGGATCTTGCTCTAGTGAATAAAAACTAGTGTAATAAACATAATAAATGTATAGAATATTCCAATGTCTAATATCACAGCTGGTTAATCTGCGTTAAAAATGCCATAGCGGGAGGTTAAGTGTTTGTGGATGCAGACTGTTTGTAATAACAGGAGGAACATGAAAACTTTACAATATACTAGTCTTTGGTCCACTATATTGGAATTCAGAGAGCATAAGCTGGAGTAAATGCGGCTACTATATTCTCTTTGTAAAACTTGAACAACATAAGACTTGCATAGCAGGATCCATGCAATTTACACAATCCAGTTAAACGGAGTTCCTCAAATGCTTTAAAAAGGATCTAAACTGGCACAAAATAAACCAGATCAGTACAATAATATTGATCACCTCTGATTAATCAATGGATTGAATTAATATACTACAAAGTCATCCGTGAGCTAATATGCTCAAGAACTTTTTAAAAAAGCACAAGATGAAACCTAGACATATAGTACCAAACATGAAAGGACTAAACATAATTTATCCATCTTGTACAACTCTGATCTTGAGGCTTGACTTTCCCTGTCCGTTGATCTGGACTCCTCTTTTCTTCTGTTAGGGAATTTTTGTTCTGCAGCACTCAAGGGAAATTTTTGTGGCTCTTTGGAGGATCACGGTGTCTGTCATGCTCCCATCTTGCACTGCTCTCCACCTTAGAACCCCAACCAGTGCTTGCATTTCTCTGAAAATATAATTAGTCAATTACTGAACCTGATAACTGATAAACTATAAACCAAGCATAAAGGAAAACTATTTCCAGCCAATTCCTTTACCACATCCCCACACGACGAATGCATGGAAATCAAAGCTCTCTCTAGCACATGCATGACAAGAAGAAGAATTCAGTTGTTTGACAGTAGCAGCAGAAGCTAATCTTCAGGCTACACTTGAATAATCAGCTTGGATGCTAGACACCCTTCAGCGGGACAGAAAGAATGGAAGATCGCTTACATACAAATGTTATATTCAGAATCTTAGACAATAGTTTAAGATAAGGATCAGTTTTTTGCAACCAGAGTAAATGAAAACGAGTTGTAGGTGCTTCTTAGGTTGCACTTCCACAAATATGGCATTGTTCAGTAGCAGCTATTAAGAGCTGTATGGTAGCACAGAGGTCAGCCTAGAGCTGCAAATGACTGGAACTTAGCCAATCGATGTGTTTCAGTTTTAGATCATAGTGATGGTAAATACCTAGTAGCGAAACTCCGATGACAAAACTTGGACAAAAGTGGAGGAAGTGCAAACTGATGCTCCAGACAATCTTACAGTTTGTCCTGATTCTCATCTCTTGAGGTTGCTGTTCCAAAGTAGAATTTATCTAGATCAAAACATATAGGAAACGTATGCAAGAAGCAAAACTTACTGGTCACAAGTTCATATACTTCAAGGAAGATAATACAATAAATAGCAGTTTAAATTTTCAGGACTGGCAGAATCATAAAAGATACAATCATGTAGAGAAGGATCATTACACCTAAAGTAGCATTCAGAGATCAATACACAGTCACAGTCATTCATATGAGTTTAGCAATTTTTTGCAGGGCTGCAAGTACCAGCCTCCAAGTATGAATGGCACCCCAGTTATCCCAAGACAAAAAGTACTTGTTTATTTCCATTTGGGAACAGCTGTTTTTACAATACAAGCTCTGAAATGATCTAAAACTTTACACAAGACCATCCACAAATCCTATTAGAACCCAACAAAATTAGGATACGAATTCATCTACCGAACCATAGTAAAGCTACGGATCGAAGCAACAATAAGAGGTCAGATAAGTCCATCAAAACACAGACTGTGAGACTACAAGATGAAATCAAACAAAAACATAGAAAAACCATCAATAAGCTGAGCTAAACAGCACACATCTGAGCACAAAATACATAAATATCGTTCTACTCGCAGACGAAGGCTACTGAATGGATGCAAAATCATAGATCTGAAGACACAAAACAAGAACCTCACTTTTGGGAAGGGAATGTACTGCAGGAAGGGAAGAACACAACAACCTGGGAAGAGGAGTGTACCTACTACCACTAGTAGTGGAGCCGTGGAGGAGCAAGCAGATTTCACCGGTCGGCGGCAGCACCTAGGCAGACCAGATCGCCCTGTGGGGATATAAGGAGAGAGGCAGCAGTGCGGGTGAGATACAAAGCATCAGTGCGGCTGGGCTAGTGGATTTTGTTTGATGGCAAAAGCGGGTAATTACCCTCAAACTCCAGGGGCAATCTCGTACGTGCAAGCCTGATTCTCGCAGGGAGCAGGCAGAAGGCTGCTCCATGTTTTCTTCGCATTTTCTCCTGGAGCTACTTCCGATTCCGGTTTTTGGGCCAGTGGGAGCTCCAGCTCCTCTGGACGAAAATCCAAGAGCCGGAGCTCTATCCAACAGGACCTAAGAATGTTTTGACAACTTCCATTTAGAGATGGAATACAAATCTTATCCATGAAAATTAAGTTTGTACTTTCATCAATTATCTTTACATGTCTGTATGATGAGTTTACTTGTCAAAGTCATTATAAAGCGGACTGCATGAACTGGTCTGTTATTTTTTCACATAATCTATCGTTGCTATTTTATGTGGCGATTCAAAGGCTAGTCCATGATACATAGTTCACTCTTGCCACTGAAGCACAAATTCCTCTGAAGTTGCACTTGGTTTCCGTACACATGTATGTGTTTTCTTGTATATGAACAGATCAACTTACAAATGATGACTGAAGATGTTATTTGTCAAATTAGCCTGTTAACTCTTTCTCCTGCAACAGTTCTTACTGCATTTGCACGCATACTTGTTTCATAAATGCACCTTTCTTTTTGGCTAGGGATAAATGCTGTTGTTAGCTCTACTATTATTGCAACTTTGCACTACTCGTGTCCAAGATATTTCTGCAGTTAATTAATGGGCCTAACGGATCATTAATCCCTTGTTGTTTGCAGCGGATGTAATGAAGCCTGGGACAACTGTTGAGCTGAGGAATGCAAAGATTGACATGTTCAAGGGCTCGATGAGGCTTGCAGTGGACAAGTGGGGGATCGTGAAAGCGCCTGAAAGCCCAGCTGAGTTCACCGTCAAGGAGGATAACAACCTGTCCCTGATTGAGTTTGAGCTGGTGACGGTGGTGGAGTGAAAGCTTTGTGTAGGAGGATGTCATGTGGTAGAAGCAAATTCATCTTCACCAAGCAATAAGCCAATCATGGTTGATGTTTTTTTAAAAAAAAATGTATTGGATGTTGGCTAGTGTCATCTTTGGTTAATTACCCGAGGAGTTGTTGAATGGAATTGCTGAGATACTAGACTGTAGCCAGTCCCTCTGTTAGACCTGTTGCCGTACTATATATAATGCATGCGCTAGTGGTGTTTTGCTTGCATGGACACGACAGCAGGGACTCGCTGCCAGAGTGCTGATTTTGATTGATAATAATGTATAACAATGAACCGTACTCCATGGTTTATTAAGGTGATGAACCCGACAGACTATCGCAGTATTCTGGTGAGGGTGAAAGGTTAGCAGAAAGATAGATTGGCAGTTGAATCAGGTGACAGCGATATCTACTTAGCCTTGGTAGGCTCAAGCAGGGTTCAAAATTTCGTTTTGAACAAAGTTTCGTCCATGGCTGAAATCCGAAATTTTGGCATTTCAGATGAAATCCATTCAAAATTTAAAAAGAAAAATTCAAATCCGGTTTGTTTGGCACTAAAATTTCCCGAATTTTGTCGAAATTATCCGAAATTTTGGCCGAAATTATCCAAAATTTCGCCAAAATTGCACTGATCCAAAAATGGTTCAAACAATGTCGAAAAATTTTGAATTTTTTTTAATGGTTCCTGACACATTAAACATGTTCTCATAAATTTTTCAGGTGATTATCAGGTCTGTGGAATTTTTAAAAATTCAAACATTGGTACTATCCAGATGAAACGTTGACCGACAAGTTTGAACCGGATGAAAAATGGTACAAACGATGTTAGAAAATTTGAACTTTTTTTTGCATGATGCTGATGAATCACTAATGTTTCAATAAAATTTTCAGATGGTGATCAAGATTCAAGAATTTTTAAAAATTTGGACAGTGCTGCTATCTTGATAAAAGTTTTACCGGCAAATTTGAACGAAATGAAAAATAGTACAAACCACGTCGAAAAATTTTGGAAATTTTTGTGAAAGGTCCTGATGTATCACTAATATTTTTATAAAAGTTTCATATGATTATCATGCTTGAAGGAGTTCCAAAAATTCTGACAGTGCTACATGTTGATAAAAGCCTGATAATCAATACATAGATTTGCTTTAGCAATAAAAGAAGATTTAAAATTTGTGAAACTTTTACAGAAGAGTGATAAGGAAGTGTTTAAGATCTCATAAAAATTTTGAATCATGATCACACTCCAGTGAATTTATAAAATTCTTACAAGGGATAGTAGCATTTATGTTCTTTGTCTTTTGTTTTTTGCAATATAGTATAACAAATGAAGTTCAATGGTTTTATAGATTTTATTGACCAAATAAAAAAATTTAATTTTCTTTTAAATTTTTATATAATAGTACTGAGGAAATTCTTAATCTGACATAAAAATTTTAGATCATGATCACACTCGAGAAAATTTAGAAAAATCTAACAAGTTTACTATCCCAATTATGTCCATTCTGTTTTTGATTTTTTAAAGATAACAAATGAATCTCAATTATTTTGAAAATTTTTCTGTATGATTCTACACTAATAAGTATGATGTCATAAATTTTTCAGATCATTATCAAGCTTTTAAAATTTTATAAAAATCTAACAGTGTTTCTGTCCAAATTTTACAATGTCTCAAAAAATTAGTTTTTCAACAAATTTTCATATAATTTGACTTTTATTAGGGTTATTGTACTAATTTCGGCCTAATCCGGGTATTAAAACTTAAAATCCGAATTAAAAACCCGAAATTTCACCAAAATTCCCAAAATTACTGTAGCAAAATCAAAAATTTTTAAAATTTTAAATTCGACCGATACATCATAATTCGGCCTGTCCCGAAATGCGAAATTTCACCGAAATTCGACGAATTTTTGAACCCTGGGCTCAAGGCCTTTCCTTTGTGGTATTGATTAGATTAGAGGATGGGTCATCATCGTCATTATTATTATTCCATGGTGGTACAGTAGAGTGGAAGGTGGGCCATGCCTGAAGTTATGTGATATCATTAGGATGAAAATAGATTGGATAGTTTGTGACTAATTCGGACAATTTTTGTATATGGATTTTAGGATATTGGATAGTATCATATCGGAAATAGATACGTTTTTTTATATGGATACAGATTTGGTAGTTAACTATTCATCGGATACGAATATAGATCTAGGTAATTTGGATATTTATAGGTCAGATTATCTAAATATGCATATGGACTAAGTCAAGGCTACTTTTTTGGCCTAAAAAGCTTTTTGAATTTCAAAACTGTTTTCTAATTTAATTAATCCATAAATAAAATTTTAATTATTAAAATTGGCAAATCAGCTCCAAAAATTTTGAATTTTTTTGGGAAAGTTCTTGACACAATCTATCATTGAACAAAATTATTTTAAAGATTTTATCAGTTTTATTTTTTTTCAAAAATTCAAACTGTTGTCCTTAATGGAAAAATATTTTAAATCATTAGCTAAAAATGCATAAAAACTCATAACTACACAATTTATTATTTTAAACATAATTCAATAAAGAATACAAATCATAGGTCATTACATGATCTTTATGATGTTTAGAGCAAATAAACTAGTTATGTTTTTTTTCATTCTCTATGTACAATTTAAAGAGTTATCATATTCTGGTAAATATTCGTCACCGTATTCGTTTCGATTCGTATTCACTTCATATCTGTATTTGATATTATTTATATTCATATCCAGATTATCCATATTTGTACCTGCATATGAGAAAAAACTATGAAAGTAATAGAGTAGAGCTATTACCTACCTGTATTTGATGCATTTTCATCCCTAGATATCACACTGTTTGTGGCCTTCCCTCGCCATCACCTCCTGTAATTTAGCTTTGGCCTTTTCTAGTCAAAGCACTTTGTAATGGTGCGTGTCCCACTGGTAGCAGCTTGCATGCAACTAATAATTGTGCGCTCATCATTCTTTTTGTTTTAATCCCGTTATGGATATTTTTTATGAGTACTTTGATTGGCCATACGTAAACTGTACACGTAGTAAATGATGACAATTCGATGTAGAATCTCACCTAGTAGAAACATATACATAGGAAAAATATTTTTTACTCCTAGATGTAGTTACTCCCACCTCTGAAATACTACCTAAATGAATTTATAATACTCCTTATATATATTGAAAAAGAAGGGATTTTAATAAGACTTTTATAAATGCTTCAAGATATCATACTTTTATGCCCTGTTTGTTTTAACTTTTGATTCTGGATTCTGGCCCTAAAAGCAGAATCAGAAACAAACAGCCTGATTCTAGAATCTGATTCTCATAATCCAGCCCACCCATATACACTAGAATCCACAATCCACTTCATATGTGTTTTTGGATTTTAGCTTTTGGAGAATCAGCTTCTCTACAACCATAATCCAAAATCAGCTTTTAAAGAATCCAAAGCTGAAACAAACAGGCCCTTAAATAACTTGATTTCATTAAGTCTATAAGTTTTATTTTGAAACAATAATAGTACTTATTTGATATTTTCACATTTTAGAGACGTAGTATACATGTAGATGTATAATACTCCCTCTTAATGTGTTGCCCAACATAATATTCAAGAATCAATCAAAAAGCAAATAACACCAATTGAAAGACTAATCATGATGCAAATATTCAAGCAACATTTGAGATATCTATGATATTTAATTCATTCTTAATTTACAAAAGCGGCTTTCATCTAGAGGCTTGGTGAGGATATTTGCTAATTGATCTTTGATTCTTGTCGGGGACTGATAGATTTCTGACAAGTCAACGCACGGTCAACAGGGTATCCGGCCCGGGGCAACCCGGCAAGGGTCTTCAGCCACGACCTAGTCCGCGCGGTCTCGCATGACCTGGGGCCTGCCTCGACCAGGGTCTATTTTCGCACCTCAAGCTCGAGGTCGTGAGGTTAGCTCTTGGTCGGGCGGTTTCACCTCAGGACGTGGGGGATGCATTGACCCGGCGGTTACCAAGACCTAAAATGGTGGCGTCAAGGCATGAGTGGGCGACATTTCCAGAGCAGTTTCAGTCCGCCTTCAATGCGCACGAAGCCCCCTCCCCGGGAATCTCTCCTGGCCGTTGCAGGCGCCATTCGGGGGTATATAAACCACGCAAGACATATATACAAGGGAGGAACTCACCGGTAATGGCTTTACACACACAGTGCTCAAACTCAAGCTGTAAACACCCCTTGTACTCACAGTTAGTGAATTCCTCTGCCCGTAGAGAAGACTGGACATAGAGCTATTACCCTTGTGGGGGCTCGAACCAAGATAAACCCTCGCTCTCTGCTTTCGCTGACGCCGCCTGACCTTCATCTACGCTTATTGTTGACCGAAGCCCTTCGGGTCCCTCATACGCATTTAACCCCTTTTCATTTCGCGATCAGCGATTCCGATCGCCGATAATGGCGCCCAATGGGGTCCGAAAGCTTCGTTCAGCTGGAAGTGACTTCAACTTTTCGAGGTATGGCGTCTTTTGCAGCAGCGCATTCTGTGAGCTCGGGCTCGAATGCGGCTCTCGAGCATGGAAGTTCCTCGTCCCTGTTCTCATGGATCGAGGCCGAGCCCGTCTCGACCATCACAGCTCGTGCAGTGGTCAAGTTCTTCCGCTTGTTCGTGGTCACCAGGTATGGAGTTCCGTGCAGAATCATGACTGACAATGGAACTCAGTTTACTAGTGAGCTGTTCCAGGAATACTGCGAAGACATAGGCACCAAAGTATGTTATGCTTCGGTCGCCCATCCGCAGAGCAACGGAGCAGTTGAACGCGCCAACGGACAGATCATTCAAGGCGTGAAGAAACGAGTGTCGGATGAGCTCGAACGACACGGCCAGACCTGGGTGGATGAACTTCCCACTGTCTTATGGTCTATCCGAACCACAACCAGCCGATCAACAGGGTCCACTCCCTTTCGGCTCATGTTCGGTACTGAAGCCATCCTGCCTCCCGAGGTCACGCTGGGCTCCTCCAGGGTCAGCTTGGTCGATCAAGTTGACTTCGAGCACGAACGGTCTCTTGACCTTACCCTGGTGGAAGAAGTAAGATGTCGTACATCACACGATCAGCAAGATGACTGCAAGCTCTTCGCAGACATGCGTCTCGATCGGTATGACCTAGGGAGCTCCTTGTTAGGGACTTAGCCCTGAGACGGATTCAGGCACCGTCCAACACCAACAAGTTATCCTCGGTGGGAGGGCCCTATAGAGTTGTTTCAACAGATCGCACGGGCTTCTGGCTAGCGATGCCCGATGGCGAAGAGCTCTCTAGCTCGTGGAATATCGACTACCCGCAAATTCTATGTGTGACCTTTTTACCTCAAATTTCAATAAAGCTCCTATTCATTTGTCACGATTGGCCTCAGGGCATCTCTTTTTGTCTCGTACTGGCTTAAATTCGCTTTTTGGTGCTAGATCTACGTATGAGCGCGCTTGCCCTTGGTCTCGGCATCGGGGGCTTACCCTTAACCCCCGGTGATCGAGTTATGCGTAAGCCTAAACTCTTCGCAGCAACACTCCCACTGCGCCAGGGTTCGAGCTAAGCTCCTGGCCAGGTCAGACGAGCGCGCGTAAATTGTTGTCGTAGCCCGAGCCTAACTCTCGAGTTTAAGTTTGTCCTCGTGCAACCATATTATGCTCTGTGGCTCCTTTTCGACTTTGCGGGTCTTGGTCTTTGCTGGCCTCTTACCTTGTGCCCAAGGTCGGCGCTGCTCGACCTTGAGCCCAACGGGGGCTAGGCGTGGTATACTACGACCAGCAAGGCTATGTGCTCGACTGGGAGAGAATTGTTTTGCCAAGAAATCACAAAGCAAACCAAGACGTGACATTATCTCGATCAAAATACAACTATCCCATTAAGCTGTTTTCTTACAAGTCTTACGGGGCATCTACCCTATCTACAGGTCTGCCATCTCGCGTGCAAGTTTCTCCTGCTCGAGCTCGGCTACCTTGGCCCTCAAGGTCGCTATCTCGCTCTGGTACTGGAGGGCTCCCTTGGAGGCATCCGCAGCCCGGCGCCGTTCGTCTTCAAGTTGAGCCAAGCGCTCTTCGGCGCTTCTTTGGCGCCAAGCTTCTCCTCGAGCCCTGTGGTCTTGGCCTCAAGCTCGGGAGACGACTTCTCGCAGAAGCCTTCTCCAGCGCCTCGACCTTGGCCCGCTCGGCCTCGAGCGCCTTGCTGGCGCATTCGAGCTTCCCTTCAAGCTCCAAGATTCTGGCCTCGAGCTCGGGGGACGCATTCGCCGCGGAGGACGCCTGCTCCGCAGCAGCTTTCTCCATCGCCTCGACCTTGGCCCGCTCGGTCTCGAGCGCCTTGTTGGCGCGCCCAAGCTCCTCCCCGAGTGCCAGGATCTTGGCCTCAAGCTCGGGAGATGCATTCTCCGTAGAGGCCTTCTCCAGCGCTTCGACCTTGGCCCGCTCGGCCTCGAGTGCCTTGGCCGACCGCGCGCGCTCTTGCTCCACGGCCTTGTAGCGGAACTCACGCTCGAAAGTCCTGGTCTGCTCGAGCTCGGATGCGTGGGCCACCTCCTGCACCTTCATCGTCTGACGCAGGTCGTCGAGCTCTTTGGCCTTCAGCTTGAGCTCCTCCTGCTCGACCTCGATGGTCACGATGAACTTGGATCGCTCAGCTTCCCGCGCCTCCACCACGTCCATAAGGCCCCTTAGTACGACGGCGTGCTCTTGAAGGCCTTTCAGCCCTTGGGAGATGTTGCCAATCGCCTTCAAGACAGAGAGAATGGCACAAAGTGAGAGTAGAGACAAGGGAACTCGAATTGACATGCAGCAAGGTGCGCGGTGGGGTCCTTACCTCACGAACACGGGCCTCAAGGCTTGCGCGGGTGAACTCCTCGCGCTCGTCAATGCGGTCGTGGGAGATCTCCTCCTCGTCGACATGCGCTTCTAGGCTAGGGCCGACTGTGACCGCCCCCGACGTGCTTGGGCCGAGGCCCTCAGTTCCTGCCCCGGTAGCGACCTGGTGTCCAGCCACCTCCTTTGGCGGGTTCAACTCGCCGGCAGAGGGGGAGCCGTCAGCGGCGTTGGCCCCGACCTCCGTGGTCGGGCCGCCCGCCCCGACATCGGGGAGCGATGGCGATCCGCCAAGACGATCTCCGCAGCAGCTCAACCTCCGTGGTCTGGGCTGCTTCGACCACAGCGCCCGGCGCAACGGCGGTTGGGCAGGTCTGCGGCACCTTTGTGGTGCGGCCATCTTCGGCGGTTGGTGGCGTCACGACCTCGGCGCCCGACACGGCCGTGGTTGGGGGAGCCTGGGGCGTCACCACAGTTGCGACCGCGGCGCTCTAGGTGCCTTCCCCCACGTCGACCTCGGGAGGATCGGCAACAACGGCTGAGTCGTAGGTCTCGCCGGTGTTGTAGTCCTCGCTGATCGCGGGCTGGATCTCCTCGGTTGAGTCGTCGAGCCCTTGATCGAACCCGCCGACTGGGGCCCATCTCGGGGGCCCAGAAGGAGTACGCGCCCGGCCCGAGGGGCGGCGCGGAGCCAACACGAAGGCGTCCTCCTCCTCCTCGGACTCGCCCTGGACAATAGCCATCGTCAAAACGGGCAAGTCTCGAGCGTGGGCACTCAAGGTCTGCGATGAAGAACAGGCGCTAAGCCCGAAAAACGAGAAGGGGGCGAAATGAACTGAAAAGCCAAAAACTTACGTGGGTCGACGGCCTCCGCCTTACTGAGGGTCGGCGCAGGTCTTGTTGCCCCGATGCTGCAGGGGCACTTCGCTTTCGAGCTCCGCCAGCCAGGGACCTTGGAGCTCGCGCTGGGTCAACATCGTCCGCGGCGGCAGACCTGGGGACGCGAGCTTGGGCGCCCTGGGCCGGCTGGGGGCTCGAAGTCCTGGCGGCAGCCGCCGCGCTCTGTTGCTGCGAGAAGGGAACCAGGTCAGAAGATGGAACGCGAGCAAAAGACTCGGGGGCTCGGCCATGGGAACCCTTACCGTGGCGCGGTCACTCCACTCGACATGAGGTTTCTTCACCTCCTAGCGGTCTGCTCCGGGCAGGGGAGGCCTCTTCTTCCCCTTCTTCCCCTTGTCCCCGCCGGGCAGCGGGAGCATTCTCCTGGCAGTCTCGGTCAGCTCTCTATGATCCTGCGAACATGCGGGGGTCAAGAAGGGCCTTGTGGGCGCCGAGTTAAGTACTTGGTCGGGTGGCCTACCTCGGCTTTTGGCGCAAAGACGTTCTCGACGGGCTCGCCGAGGGTGTAATCGTTGCGGCCTTCCGAACATCTCGTTCATTCGGCGGCAATCCAGACTCCTTCGGCCTTTGAAAAGACCAAATCATCAAGAGGAACCAGGGAGTAAAAGCGAAGCGATTCTTGAGTCAATGCAGCTTACCGGTCATCCCTTCGCGGGTCAGGTCATCGCGACCTCGGATCTCGTAAAAAGGGTGCTCCCTCCTCCGCAGGGGGAACACCCGACCTCTCAGGAAGTCGTTGGCGATGGCCTGTCCGGTGAGGCCTCGTGAGGCGCAGATGTGGATGGTTGCGATGGCCTCTTGGTCGTCTTCCATGTCACCCGACTCTGGGGTCTCCTTCTTCCCGCTGAGAGGGATACCCTTGAACTCCAACGCACCGCCTCGCCTGCTTCGTAAAACCATCGTTCGACCATGGGCCAAGGAGTCATGATAGCGCGTTTGGGGAAGGACCACGGATTCCGTCCCGCAATGAAGTAGAGGCATCCGACCACGGGTCCTTCCGGTGCATGAAAAAGGAAAAGAAGCGAAAAAAAATGAGGGGTGGGATGGATTCCAGGAACCCTTGCAGATGGGAGAAGATGGAAAGCAACAGGATGGAATTGGGTACCAGGTTGATCAACTTGATCTCGCATACGGTGAGAACGTCTGTGAGAAATGTGCTCTCCGGCGTCCGCAGGCCGAAGAGCATGTATCGCCTCGGCCGACGAGCTCGTCGTCCCGTGGCTGCGGCTCGGTCTCCCCGCCCGGCAGTCGCCAGGACCATGGGTCCAGTAGCCCCAGGCTCTCGAGCTCCTTCATCCTCGTCGCCGTCAGAGAGCTTTTCCCGAGTTTGGCCATGGCGGTCGAAAGGGAGTTTTGGTCGGGGGAAGAAGGAGAGTACAAGCTGAGGGGTAAAGACTATGAAGATGCAGGGAGTTCGGGGAATTGGCGACGGACACAAGCTTTATAAGACCGAGGTGCTGCGGGCCAGCGGATTAAGGGCATCTCGAAGGGTGTGCCGGTCAGGTGATGGGACAGGGGCAATTTAAGGCTGCGCGGCGCGATCGAGGCGTTGAGAACGGTTGCGCTGTCTGGCCGTACCAGGGCTGCGGAGATCAAGAGGCGCCAGGTGTCGCTTCGTCATGGCCTGGCGTTACGTTTCCGCCCGACCTCGACCTCGAGTTTAAAGGTTCAATCGATCCGTCTCGTGGAGGCTCAAGGTCGGCCCATGTTCCGAGCCACGACGGAGCCTCGGGGCTGGGCTGTCGGGATCGATAGATTCGACAAGTCAACACACGGTCAACAGGGTATCCGGCCCGGGGCAACCCGGCAAGGGTCTTCAGCCACGACCTAGTCCGCGCGGTCTAGCATGACCTGGGGCCTGCCTCGACCAGGGTCTGTTTCCGCACCTCCTCAAGCTCGAGGTCGTGAGGTTAGCTCTTGGTCGGGCGGTTTCGCCTCAGGACGTGGGGGATGCATTAACCCGGCGGTTACCAAGACCTAAAATGGTGGTGTCAAGGCAGGAGTGGGCGACATTTCTGGAGCAGTTTCAGTCCGCCTTCAATGCGCACGAAGCCCCCTCCCCGGGAATCTCTCCCGGCCATTGCAGGCGCCATTCGGGGGTATATAAACCACGCAAGGTATATATACAAGGGAGGAACTCACCGGCAATGGCTTTACACACACAGTGCTCAAACTCGAGCTGTAAACACCCCTTGTACTCACAGTTAGTGAATTCCTGTGCCCGTAAAGAAGACTGGACGTAGAGCTATTACCCTCGTGGGGGCTCGAACCAGTATAAACCCCTGTCTCCTGCTCGTTGACGCCTCACCCGACCTTCATCTACGCCATTGTTGACCGAAGAGCTTTCTGGGTCCCTCATACGTACTAACCCCCTTTTCATTTCTGCGGTCAGGCGATTCCGATCGTCGACAATTCTTATGTGGCTAATAACTATATCACCTTTGCTTACATGACCCCTTAAGAAGTGTTGGCGGATATCTATGTGCTTGGTTCTTGAGTGTTGGACCGGATTGTTGGCTATTTTAATCGTGCTTTTATTATCACATAAAAGAGGCACACATTTGAAATTGATTATATAATCCATTAAAGTTTGCCTCATCCAAAGTAATTCAGCACAACTACCAGCGGATATATATTCGGCTTCAGCAGTGGATAGGGTAATGGAATTTTGTTTCTTGGAAAACTATGAAACTAGGGACCTACCAAGAAATTGTCAACTTCCCAAAGTGCTTTTCTATCCACTTTGCAATCTGCATAATTGGAGTCCGAATATCCAACTAAATCAAATTTATCACCCTTGGGATGCCACAAGCCTATATTTGAGGAATGCTTTAAATATCTTAGAATTCTCTTAACGGCTACTAAATGGCACTCTTTTGGAGATGCTTGAAAATGTGCACACATACAAACACCAAACATAATGTCGGGTCTAGATGCATTAAGATAAAGTAAACTACCAATTATAGAATGATAACGCTTTAAATCTACCCTTTACCTCCCTCATTAAGGTCCAGGTGCCCATTGGATGCCATAGCTGTTTTGATGGGCTTTGCATCCTCCATGCCAAATCTTTTGAGTAAATCCTTTACGTATTTGGTTTGACTCACGAAGGTGCTATCTTTTAGTTGTTTGATTTGGAGTCTATGAAAATAGCTTAATTCACTGATCATGGATATCTCAAATTCTCGAGACATCATACCACCAAATTCTTTGCAAAAATTTTGGTTAATAAAATCAAATATGATACCATCAACATACATTTGGCATACAAAGAAATCATTATCAATTATTTTTGTGAAGAGTGTTGTGTCGACCTTCCCAATTTTAATTTCTTTTGATAGTAGGAAGTCTCTAAGGTGCTTATACTATGCTCTAGGAGTTTGTTTGAGTCCATATAGCGCCTTAGAGAGCTTATAGACATGGTTAAGATTCTTAGGACTTTGAAAACAGAGAGGTTGTTCGAGAAATACCAACTTGGAAATTTTTTCCATTTAGAAAAGCACTTTTCACATCCATTTAAAACTGTCGGGGGTTGGTTGTTCGCCTAGAAACGACCATCGGGACCCGGCCAGCACCTGCCATGCCCGTGCCCGGGCATGGTCCCTGCGTACTTGTTGAATGAGGGATCAACTTGAGGCCCCTTTTTCGCGAGGGGTATAGCGTCCAAGGTCCTACCAAGCTACGGAGCAGGGCGATCAAGGCGATCGCAAGGTACACGGGGTCGTTTTTATTCGGTTCAGCCTCTCATGAGGAGATAACAAATTTTACATCCAAAGGGTTGTACTAATATATCTGGTGGTTACAAGTGCAAACAGATAAGTAAGAAGCTAGAACTAACGGTACAAGTCGATGAGAAAGTGAGAGAGTCCAACCCCATGCCCTTCGTGCTAGAGGGTATTTATAGGGATTACAAAGCACAAAGCATTTATCACGGGGCGATCCATCGTGGCGGACGTGCGAGAGTCAGATCAAGCGCCACTCACCGGGCACCACACGACGTGGGTACAGCGGGCGTAGTTCACGGGCGCGCAAACCACGGGCGGCTGCGCAGTTAATGCTGCGTCCTCCTCGTGGACCGTGCCCGGCTTTTGGGCGATCTTCGAGGCATCTTCGCGGCCGGTCAACAGTCAGGACCGAGCAAGCATGCTTGTGGGGGTTGATTGTCGGTGTGCACGGGATCAGATGCAGGACCATGCCCGCACGGCATGGCAGGCCGCCGGCCCCGATGGTCATTTCTAGGCGAACAACCAACCCCCGACAGCTAGCCCCCGAGGATAAAGGGGGAAACTCGCCTTGCCAAGGCATCCACCTTAAGCCTCTAGAACCTTAGAGAGGGGTTGGTGCCCTGTGGCGAAGAGCTATTGCTGCATCTGAGCCATGCTGGCTCGGGAACGAGGAGCCTTTGCGGTGAGAAACTACCGCAGCATCTGAGCAGCACATGCTCGGGGACAGAAACAGCCGCAGCATCCGAGCAGCGCTTGCTTGGGGACGGGGATCTTTGCGGTGAAAAACTACCACAGCATCCGAGCAACGCTTGCTCGGGGATAAGGATCTTTGCGGTGAAAAGCTACCGCAGCATCCGAGCAACGCTTGCTCGGGGATAAGGATCTTTGCGGTGAAAAGCTACCGCAGCTTCCGAGCAATGCTTGCTCGGGGATAAGGATCTTTGCGGTGAAAAGCTACCGCACCATCCGAGCAACACTTGCTTGGGGACGAGGATCTTTGCGGTGAAAAGCTACCGCAGCATCCGAGCAACGCTTGCTCGGGGACGAGGATCTTTGTGGCGAAAAACTACCACAGCATCCGAGCGACGCTTGCTCGGGGATGAGGATCTTTGCGATGAAAGACTACCGCAACATCCGAGCGACGCTTGCTCGGGGATGAGGATATTTGCAATGAAAGGCTACCGCAGCATCCGAGCAGCGCTCGCTCGGGGACGGGCGTGTTCGCCCAAGGATTTACCCGGTCAACGCCTCAGAAGACAAAGGGGGAAGACGCGACGGTTCCTTCCCAGCGAAGCCATAGCGGGTACTATTCTAACAGCCTTTGGGGAACCGCGCCAGCGCGGGGTGGCTTCGGGGACTGAGCCGCCACGCGTTGGCCATCGATACACGGAACGGTTTTCCCGCCCATTCGACTTCTCCGCTTATTAAATATCCAAGGGGCAGGTTCGAAACTTTTTTCCCCGCGATTCACAATTAGACCTGAGGAAGCGTTTCATTCTTCAAACTTCCCTTCGCCTTTCCGTTACTCTTTCCCCAATCCCTCGCATGGTGAAGTTCGGCGTGAGCAAGGCCACTGCGGAGAGGCTCCGGGTTCTTCAAGACTTCGGGTACCTCGGCGTCGGTACCTGGTGGCTTCCGCCGGCGAGGCGGCGACCGGTGCCGCACAACGACGAGATAGTCGCGTGCGAGTTGTACATCACCAACGGGCTCCGGATGCCCGAAAGCGAATTCCTGGAGACCGTGCTCCTAAACTGTGAGTGCGAGCTTATCCACTTAAACCCCAACTCCATCCTTGTTTTGACGATCTTCGCCCACCTCTGTGAGGGTTTCTGGGCGTCCTCCCTACACCAAGCCTTTTCTTTCATTTTTATTCCTTGTTTCGTACCGAGGGCACCTCCATCGTTGGCTCCCGGTACTTCTGCCTTCGGAGCAACTGTCCGTACGAGTACCCCCCTTTTTCCCTGAAGGATTCGGTGGCCCGATGGGCCGAAAACTGGTTTTATCTACGGAAAGCGGAGGGGAGCACCTTGTGCTACACCGAGACGACGGCCACATTTCGAGATGTCAGCACCATTGCCGTCGACCAAGAGGAGCGGACGCTGATGATGATCGGCGAGCTCACGCAGATGGGGCTCACCAGCCGGGACATTGCCCGCGATTTCCTCCGGAACTGGGTGTCCCCTTTGCGGAGGAGGGAGCACCCATTCTTCCAGATCACCGGATGGGACGACCTGACCCGGGAGGGCACCACCTGTAAGTTCCATGACCTTGAAGAGACCTTATTTTGCTTCGCCGCCTGGGTCCCGTCTTGACTTCGCTTGTCACCGACATGCCCCGGACTTCGACTCGACGGAGAAGAGGGTGGCCGAGCTGTTCGGCACCCTCAAGGGCAAGGAACTCGAGCGCAAGCGGCAGGTCCCGAGCAACGTGCTTGAGCGGGGCGAAGTGGTAAGTTGCTTCATAGTTCGCGCCCGGGGGAGAGCATCCCGAGCTCTTCTGATGTTTTCTTTGTGCATTGTCGCAGGAGAAGCTCGCCTTGGACCTGGCGGTGGCCGCGCTTGCGCCCCCGGCGGGCGGCAAGGACGTGCTTATCCCAGCCTCCCGGGCCAAGGGCTCAAGGAGCAAGAGGAGCGCCCCGCCATTGGCGACCACCTGGGCGTCGAAGAGGTAGGCGGGTGCGTCCAAGGACCGGTCAGCGCCCCACAAGGAGTACGCCGACCGGAAGGAGGAGGTAAGCCGTTTGAGGATATGGCTGAAGCACTATAGCGTGAGGGCTCAAGTGGAGCAGATCGAGGCAGAGGGAAGACTGATCAAAGGGATGGTGCAGGCCAAGCGGCGGGAACTGGAGAGGCGGCTTGCCCAGCTGAGGGCCGAGGTCGAGCAAGCCAAGAAAGACCGGGCCCTCGCGATCGCCGACCTGGACATGCACCATCCCGCGGCCAAGCGCGAAGCACTGAGGGGGTGTTGGTCGAGATTGACATGGAGAAAGCCGACCCTCGCTTGGCTAGGATCACCCAATTCACGGAGAAGAGAGCCGAGGCGGTGATTGCGGCGGCCGCGAACCCATCTGTGGGTGGTGATGAAGGCCCGGACGAAGGTGAGTCTTGAGATTCGCCCTACTTCACTTTTCTTGCTCTTTGCTTCGCGCACCCGAGCTGACCCCACTCCCCCGACGTGGGCGAAAGTATCTCGTATGGCCTTCCCGGACTGCCGCAGGATAGCTTACGAGCTTATTGATCGTGCCTTAGCGGGGGTGCTTGCCGACGCCGCCGACATCGTGATGGCCGAGGGCGTGGGAGCGGTGGAGAAATTCGTCGCCGACGACCGGGTCGAGATGGACCCCCTCGCCCCAGAGGGGATGTCCCCCCTGGGCGGGCTTCCCGATCATCCCCGCGCGGAGAGTGCGGAAGGAGGGGAGAAGACTGACCTCACGGCCCCGAGCGAAAAGGCTGCTCAAGAAGGCTCGGTGGCTCTGGGCGAAGTACCTGCCCGAGATGAGGGCGTGAAGTCCCCGGGCGAGCCGCATGCTCGAGCGGATGTTTTACCCATGAGCGAACAACATGCTCAGGCGGATAGTGAGAACACTCTGAGCGAGAGCGCCACTCACGAGTGGGTCTTGGTGCCCCGGTGCGAACCTCATGCCCTGGGGGAAGGCTCGTCATCGTCGACCAACCCGCCTTTCTGGAAGGGCCCAGAGGAACGCGAGCCCCTGCCAAGCCGCAGATTTTCCGAGGAGGGAGGTCACCGAGCGCTTTCGAAATGACCTCCGCGCGTGCCTTGATCAGGTGAGGATGTTTCTTTCGCCTTCGCCATGGCCCCCCTTCTTAGCGTCTTCGGTATGGCATCTGAGATTTTCTGGATTGCAGGTCCTTGAAAAGACCATGGAGGGCTTCGACGTAGCAATGGAGGTCCCTGAGGCCACGGCCCATTGTTAACCGACCATGAGGTTCTTTGGCGGAGGTTGAGCAGACGCCGGCCGACTTCAAGCTCGTCGAGACAGTCAGCCTCGTGCTCGGATGCCGCCAAAGTGAGAAGGACGCTCACCAAGGTAGGAGAGGATCCTCGAGCTCGAGCAAGAGCTTGAGCAAGAAAGGTCGTGGCTCTCCGCCAAAGCCTGTGAAGGCGCCGCCACCGAGAAAGAGAAGATCACACGCCGAGCAAGAGCTCGAGTGAAAAGAAGCGGTCCTTGATGCCGGAGAGAAGACCTCAAGCTCGAACAAGAGCTCGACGCGATGAAGCAAGACTCCGCGCCTCTTTGAGGCGAAGGTGGCGGGCTGACAGCAAAGACGAAGCGGCCACGACCTTGCAGAGCAAGGAAATGAAGAGGTCGAGCAGCTCCGCGAAGAAGCCCGCGAAGGTCGCGAAGCCCGGCGGAAGCTGATCGATAAAGAGGCCAAGATTGATGAGCTGAGGCAGAAGCTATCCGCGGCCCTCAAGGGAGCGACGCCCGGCGTGTAGGAGATTTCTTTCTTTTTCCTCTTCTTTGGCGATTTTTGGATGGCCTTTGGTATCGCCGGTGGGGCATGTAACTATCTTTTCGCTTAAGGGTTGCTTCCGGTGCAGTGCTTCTTTTTGCTCTTGCCCGGCTTTTTCCTGTAAACAAAAACCATGAGGCAAACAGCGAGAAGTAGGTTGGTCGTAGGTTAGAATGACGCGTGGGCGGCACTAGCCCGGAACGCACAACACAATGATAACGCGTCTTTGAGAAAGGAGCAACGTTACGCTTGTAAGATAGGACGAGGCGCTTGGTCACGATTTTTGAAATGACGCCAGGGCGGCAACTCGCTCCCCCTTAGCCCCCGCTGCGAATGATGGTCGTGTGCCAGTAAGATAGCATAGGCTCGTTCGCAGTAGAGTTGTGAAAGATTGCCCCCTCCCCCCCCCCCGACCAAGGTACTGGTCTCTTCTGAGGAGCGAAAGTGGTTTTGGTCGGGGGGAAGAAGGGGCAAGGTCGATGCTTCCTTAACGCTTGAGACGCAGACTTTGCTGCTGCTAAGTAGTACGGGTCATAAGCGGTGAAAAGACGACGCTTGTTCGACAGAGGCGCGACGACCAAGCTCAAGGCATGAAGTAAACCTCGAGATCGACTAATGGGTTGCTCAGATGCGATTTGTATCACGCAGGGAGAGATATCATGACCAAGGTCGGCTTATTGAGACCGGCCCCTGTGGCGTAGTTTTATCAAGGGATGTTGGTCGTGGCGCCTTGGAGGCCAGCCGCTACCGAGCTTTAAGGTAGAAAGAATTTTTAGTGACAAACTACACCAGACGCACTTGTTTCGCTGCCAAGATCATGAAAAAAATAAAAAGTATGCCCTTACGCGAGACTGAGCTGGCTTACCGAAAGGTAGTGACCTTATATATCTTTTCGCAGTATCTTGGGGGAAACAGACATTTGCGTGAGTGTAGCGAAAGTGCCACTTTCTTAAAAAAGAAAAAGAAAGTAGATGCATGTACAAAGCGCAAAATAGAGCATAAGTTTAGACAAAAAACTTGCGCAGTTGATCGATGTTCCACGAGCTCACGAGCACGCAACCATCTTCCCGCCAAGAATATGACGGCCCAAGCGTATATCGAGATGACCGTGAACGGTCCTTCCCACTTGGGGGAGAGCTTGTTGGCCTTCGACAAATCCTGGATTCGACGAAGGACGAGGTCACCGACCCGCAGGGCACGTGGCCGGATTGACTTGGCCGCGTGCCTGCGAAGAGCTTGCTGGTAGATGGCGGATCGGAGCAACGCCCTCACACGCGCCTCCTCAGCGAGGTCGGGGTCGAGGCGGCGCTCGCGACTTTGGTGGATACTGTCGGCCAGGTGAACCCTTGGGGATCCAAGCACAATTTCGCAAAGTTGACGGCCTCGACCAGAACGAAGCCGGAAGGGCGCTCACACAGAGGCTGCTCGCTGCCGTGGTGCGATGCACTGAGGATGGAAGGAAGCTCATCCACCCATGACCCGCCGTGCTGGGAGAGGTCTTTGAAGACCCTTTTCTTGATTCCTTGGAGGATTTGGCCATTTGCACGCTCGGCTGCTCCGTTGCTCTGTGGATGGGCTACAGAGGCGAAGCAGATTTTTGTTCCAATGTCCTCGCAGTAGGCTTGGAACAGTTCACTGGTGAATTGAGTGCCATTGTCCGTGATGAGGCGATTGGGGATCCCGAAACGTGTCACCACGTTACTGCAGAAAAATCTCTTGGCTGCTTGAGCCGAAATGGTCGATACAGCCTCGGCCTCAATTCACTTGGAGAAAGTGTCGATGGCCACGAGGAACTACTTGCAACCCTTTCGACCACGGGGGAAAGGCCCGAGAATGTCACTCGTGTCGAGAATGGCCATGAGAGGGATGGTCTGCAGCAGCGACACTGTTGGGTGGGCCTTATGGCGCGGAACTGCACGCCCGGCAGTAGCCACCAAAGCGTTCGAGCATCGCCTAGAGTCATGGCCAAGAGTATCCAAGCGAATGCCTTGCTCACCGTCGTCCGAAGGACGAGTGTGCTCAGACATGCCCTCGTGGATATCTTTGAGAAGGAAACGCCCTCTTTCGAGATATACACTTGGAGAGAACTCCAAGTGCTCTTTACGTATAAGGCGCCGACTAACTTGTAGGCAGAGGATCGCTTTTTCACCGTGAACGCTTGGCTTTTTCCTGCAAAGGTCCTGGGCGCAGGTAATCGACTTAATGGCGCCATCCACCGCACCATGCTCGAGGAAGGAGACATTACCGACGCCTCTTGTGCCTCCTCTACAGAGGGAATGGAGGGCTTGTGCAGATGTTCACCGGTTGGTGCAGGTGGCCCAGATCTGGGTGTTGCCTCTCTACAGAGGGAATGGAGGGCTTGTGCAGACAGCCGACGAGCGCCTTGAGGGGGGCATCTACGAGGAACCGACCTTGGAAAGATGGTCGGCCAGGAATTGTCCTTCCGGGATGTAGAGTACTTCAAATTTCTAAAGTACCGCTCCATCTTCCTCACTTCACCAAGTAAAGCGCCATTGAGTGATCGGAACACCGATATTCTTATTGACTTGGTTGATTTACCACCGTGAATCGCTTTCATAGTTAGCCATCGACCCCGAGCGACTTGCACGCCAGAGTCCGCCAAGAGGTTTTCATACTCCGCCGCTGTTGGTTGCGCGGCGTAATTGATAACGATTGGAGGCGCCTCGAGGGGATATTAAGATAATGCCAATTTCAAAGCGCCGAAAGCTCGGACCCGTCAAGCACATGGTCCAATGCCGCCCCTGATTCTTTGGTCTTGGTGACGGGTCAAGGGTTCGCCCATTCCGCCACGAAGTCCGCTAAGATCTGGACTTGATTGCCGGTAGCAGAGAAGTGACATCGAACTCGCGAGTTCCATGGCCCACTTCGCTATCCCGCCGCTAGCGCCCGATTTATGATCTCCCTAAGGGAAAGTCGGGTCGACAACGACCTTATGAGCTTGAAGTAGTGGCACAACTTCCTCGAGGCTACAAGCAAATGAGTATAAGAGCTTCGACCTCGTGGTAATGCTCCTTTGGTCCATGCAAGACTTCACGACATAGTACACGGACGCCAAGGCCCTTCGCTTTCTACCACCAAGATCTGCGCTTACGGCCAGGGTGTTGCGCGAGGTAAAGAAGGAGTGGTCTCTCGACCCAGGCGTGGCCAGATCAGGGATGGACAGTATCGCTTAGCTCCTCGGCGAGCGATTAGCTTCCCTATCCGCACGAAGTTTCGTGATCATGCGAGCGCTTTAAAAAGGGCAGCCGCCACCGACCGAAATGAAGCGACTCAGTACGCTTATGCGTCCGGCCGTGTTCGTGACCTCCTTAATGGAGCTCGGGGCGATCCTTCGATGGCTTCGATTTTCTCCGGGTTACGCTTATGCCTCATACCGATGAGGTACCCGAGTACCTTACCCGCCTCACGCCAAGACACATTTTTGGGGTTAAGCTTTATTCAATGTCTATTAAGGTTACAAAAGGTTTCTCGAGGTCGGACACGGACCCGAGGCGAGCTTATTTTTAACTACGATATCATCGACATAAACTTCCAAGTTTCACCTACCCGGTCCGGAAGGTCTTCGTGATCAGCGCCGAAGGTCGTGGCTGCCCGCAGACCGGGCGACATGGTCGTAGCGTAACGCGCGGCAAGGGCGAATGAAGGAGGTCTTCTTCGCCCTCGGGAGCAAGCTAATCTGTGGTAGCCCGAGTAGCGCCCATGAAGCTCACCACCGACTCGCTGCGCCGACCAATGGGTCAATGCGCGGGCATAAAAGTTGTCCTTCGGTGTGGCGTTCAGCCGTGTGGTCGACACATTACGCGCCACCGCCACCCTTCTTCTTGACGATGACGGCCAAATTTTAAGGAGCTTGTCGAGTTCTTCCCGGATAATTGCTCGCCAGTGGAAAATCGCCTGAGCTTCTGACGCATAGGTCTTTTGTCAGGCCGAACAGCTAGCCTGTGCTCGATCACTTCCTTGGGACCCCGCATATCGGACGGCCCCAGCGAATACGCCTGCTGTTCGTGAGGAAAGTGACGAGCTCGAGTTCCGTTGGGGTCTAGGAAGACCCTATGTGGAACACCTGGTCGGGTCGGCCTCGCTTAGAGGGACCGCTTTGGTTTCTCCTCCGGCCGAGGGTAACTCTCGGCCGAAGGCGCTGGTTATTCGGACCGGCCGAGGCAAATGCCTCGACCATGTCGAGAGACTTCACGTCGCAGTCAGTGGCCACCCCGTGGTCGCTTTTGATAGTGATGGCGCCCGTCCCGGACCTTCGTGTAATCGATAGCGGATGGGTGGCGGCCATGAACTTGAAAGGGAAGGCTCGCCTGAATGGCATTGTAGGTCGATTCAAGTTCACGACCGGTTGACCAGCTCGGTCCGAAATTCGCGAGGTCCCCGAACGCCACGGCAACACAATCGACCAATAGGCTTGATCGAGGTGCCGGGGACAATCCCGAAAAACGGGACGGCTATGCTCTTGATCTTGGAGCGAGGGACCTGCATCTCGTCCAGGACCACGGCGGATATAAGATCCAGGGAGCTTCCACTATCGATGAGAACCCGGCCGACCTTTGCGTTGTTGATGGTCGGGCTCACGACCAAATGAAGCCTCTGGGTTTGGTCATTCCAAGGGACAATCATCCTTGGAGAAAGTGAGGGCAGTCGACCACTTGAGCCGCCAGACGGTGGCCTCGCCCGGCAATGTGGATGACTTCACAAGCTTCTTCAGTCCTCAAGGGACTTGTAGGCCGAGGAGCCCCGAATATGACAAATGATGTGGTTTTGGGGCTCCGGTAGTCCATGTCGCTGCCGTCATGGGACCCTTGCCCTTCTTGCCGCTTCCCCTTGCTTGGGAGAGTTGGCATGGGGCCTTCACCCTTGTAGAATTTTTCCCAGCGGTACGCCTGTGTCCTAGCTATGGAAGGTCGGGCCGGCCACTTGGTGGAGCGGCAAAGCGGCCGCCACGGGCGTCTTTTCGCCGCGATCCCGCCGCCGTGACCTTGGTCGTCGCGTCCCGATCGCCCCGACCTTGATCGTTGTCAACATGGCAGGCGGCGCAAGGTATTATCTCGATCGCCGCCATTGCCGAGCCGGTGGGGGCAGGCAGGATCGGTGGCGCTCCACGCCGCCACCAAGTCCGGGCGCTGGACTTCTTTCTTCTTGATCTTCTTCCGCGAGCCCGAGGGCTTTTTGTTCGAGGGCCTTCCAGCCGGGCCGGTGGCGCTTGCCTCGCCGAGCGCTTTCTTCCATTGTACGGCCTCGCTGGCGTTTCAGTAGCGGCCGGCCATACGTAATAGCTCGCGTATCGGCTGTGTCGGGTGGATCTCCAAGTCCTCGGTGAAGCGGACGCCGCGACACCAAACTTGAATGCCCTAACAACCGCCTCATCCGAGATGCTCGGATGGAGTTCTCACCTTAATGAATCTTTGGACGGTCGCGAACGCCTCTTTGTCCGCTTGGATCAAACGCCGAGGTCGCGCTGCGTTCGCGGCGAGTGTAACAACTCGAAGTTTGCCCGAGGGCTTCGAGAGCTGCCTCCATGAGCGGATTGACCTCCTTTTGGTTGAAAAGCCATGTCTCCGGCGAACCGCCGAGGACCGTGGGGAGGTAGTTAGCCATGACCCCCTCATCCCCACCGGCCGCCTGGATGGTAGTGGAATAGATTGAGATGAACTCGTCGGGGTTCTGGGTCCCATTGAAACGTTCGATGTGGCCGGGCTTGAACTTGTTTCGCCACTTAACATCGCGAGGATGCTAAAAGGCCCGCAGATCCAAATGCCGGGCCGTCATGGCGACCCCCCCGGGCATGGTGATCGTGGCGGCCGGGGCCCAGGCGGTCCTTTGCGCACGACTTGAGGCGAGAGAAGACACTATCATGCCGGCGCGACGACGGCGGGTTCGAGGTGGAGCACATGGAGCGCTCGTGAGCAGGCGGGGCGTGCCCGCGAGTCCGTGAGGTCATTCGAAATGCCCGAGCGCCCTCACGGTGTCGGCAGCCGCTTCTCGGTCCTCGAGCGAGGGCCGGAGGCGCCGGTGGGGAGTGGTGCTTATAGTCCCGGGAAACACTCCAGGGCCGCAGAGCACCAGGCGGTCCTGGGAGCCCGGCGTCGATGGTGAGCTTTTTCTGTGTTCTCAGCGACGAAGCGCCCCATGGCCGCCAGTTCGCTATCGAGAAATTTCGAGGCCGCGCACGATCGCCGCCATGGTGCGAAGGCGCCGCGCTCGAGGAGCGACGGAGCGACTTCGGCGGTGGTCGCGACATACCTCGGGAGCGGTATTCATCGATCTTCGCGAGCTCGGCCCCGGCTCGACACCCACTCGCTATGTTGGTGGTGGACGATTGTCGGTTCCGCCGGCCAACTCCGGTGAACCTCGCCGGCGAAGCCGGTGATGGGAGGAATCACCTGGAGACCGCCGCTCTTCTTGATCGTCTTCCCTTCCCGCCGTGCAGACGCTGCGGGAGCACCAGGACTGCGTAGGCGACGCCGAAGTGGTGTCGTATGACGCGGTCTCATGGCTGAACTCGAGACGGTCAGGAGCGCCCTGATCGTCATAGAGGTCGCCAAGTCCTTCCTCGCGAATGAGGGTATCTGGCCGCGAGCGAAGGAAACGCTCTCGCGCCGCAGCCCATCGGGAAAGACTTTGCTACGGCAGGGCTTTCGGTCGGCCGCGACCACCCACGCCTATCGCCGGGCGAGTATTTGCCGCCGCCCTCCACGTCGTCGAAGACGCAGAGGTCTTGATTGTCTTGTGAGTTCGGCATCCTCAGGGATTCCTCGCGAAAGGACTTCAGTCGGTCCTCACGGACGGCGCCAGCTGTCGACGATTCGGGAACGGGTCCCCCGCCGAGCTTACTTGTTGAATGAGGGATCAACTTGAGGCCCCTTTTTCGCGAGGGGTATAGCGTCCAAGGTCCTACCGAGCTACGGAGCAGGGCGATCAAGGCGATCGCAAGGTACACGGGGTTGTTTTTTTACCTGGTTCAGGCCTCTCGTGGAGGAGATAACAGCCCTACGTCCAGTGGTTGTACTAATATATCGGGGTGGTTACAAGTGCAGCGTACAAGTAAGAAGCTAGAACTAACGGTACAAGTCTGATGAGAAAGTGAGAGAGTCCAACCCCATGCCCTTCGTGCTAGAGGGTATTTATAGGGATTACAAAGCATAAAGCATTTATCACGGGGCGATCCATCAGGCCGGACGTAGAGAGTCAGACGCGCCACACCGCCGCACCACGCAACGAGGTATGCGGGCGAGTTCGCGCGCCAGAGACTACTCAAGGTCGCGAAGCTTAATCGTTAAGTCCTCCTCGTGGACCGTGCCCGGCTTTTGGGCCATCTTCGAGGCATCTTCGGCGGGCCGGGTCAACAGGTCATGGACCCCCGAGCAAGCATGCTTGGGGGGGGGGCTTGACAAAGGTCGGCGTGCACGGGGGACCGTACGCAGGGACCATGCCCGGGCACGGGCATGGCAGGTGCTGGCCGGGTCCCGATGGTCGTTTCTAGGCGAACAACCAACCCCCGACAAGTAATGATCACAAAATGAAGCAACACGAAATCAAGTTTGAATACCCTTACTAATATCACCTAATATTTGATCTATTGGATGATCCTTTGAGATTGCATTGTGAATTCTTGGAGGTAAGGCTTGGAGTAGTTGATCATCCTCCTTTTATTCTACTTTTATTGGTTGAGCTTGACTTGGTGTAGTGGAAGTAGAAGGCACAAGTTGAGTGGATGAAGGTTGACTGTCTTGATCGTCTTTTAGCTTAATATCTCCAAGAGTCATATTCTTCACTACTTGTTTCAAGCCTTCATCACCTACATCATCCAAATTTTCTTACTCTTCTTGAGAGCCATTAGTCTCATCAAATTCAACATCACACATTTCTTCAACTAAACCGTTGGTTTGGTTGAAGACATGGTATGCCTTGCTATTCAAAGAGTAACCAAGCAAACATCCAACATCACACTGGCTTTGAAATTTTGAAAGACGAATACCCTTTTTAAAAATATAGCATTTGTAACCAAAGATACAAAAATAAGAGATATTCGGTTTTCTTTCAATGAGAAGCTCATAGGAAGTCTTTCTCAAAAGACGATGCAAATAAAGATAGTTTATGGCATGGCAAGAGGTATTGATAGCTTTTGCTCAAAAATTATTGAAAGTACCATGCTCATCAAGCATTGTCCTTAGCATTTCAATCAATGTTCGATTTTTCCTTTTTACAACTCCATTTTGCTCAAGTGTGGTAGCAGAAAGCTCAAACTTTATCCCAAGTTCATCACAATGATCTTCGTTTCTCGTATTTTTTCAACTCAAAACCATCATCACTAAAGATTTTCTTTATTTTGAAATCAAAATCATTTTGAACCTTTTTTGCAAAACTTTTAAAAATACCGGAGGCTTCAGATTTTTCATCTAAAAACCAAGTATATCTTGAGTAGTCATCTACAATGACTAAATAATAAGAATTGCCCCCGATGCTTATAACATTCCATTTTTGAGCCTTTTAAAATTTTGGTGAATTTAAAATTTTCTTTTAGTGAAAGCAAATAATTTGAATTAAAATTTTAAGTTTAGATGAGCTCAAAATAATTTATTTAGGTTCCAAATGCTTACAAGTATTTTTGAGAATTTTCTAGAATTTTTCCTAAATTATTTGCTATTTAATTTGGATTTTCTTATTTTATAGAATTTCTAAAATTGAAAAATTATTTTTATTCTTTTTTCCACGTGGGCCACATTTCTCATGGCCCACTCCTGTTGCACCTCTACTCGGCTCGATCCGGCCGCTTCTCGCCCACCTCCTCTCCTAGCCTCGTTCGCTTACCGTCCTTCACGCCACGACGCATGGGCGCTTATCAGCGACCAACATCGTCCTCCTCGCCATCTCCGCGTTGGACTCCATCTTCGAGCCATATCCGTGCACCCGCCACCGTGATTTCCACAGTCGTTGCCGCCGTATCCGCGCTGGTCTCATGGGGATCTGCGCCTATTTAACGTGCCGCACCCGCTCATTCCTTCCGTTCTGAGGATCATTGCCCGTGCGTCGCCAAGTAGCCAAACCCTAGCGCCATTGGCTCTGAGTTCTTCTTTACCGTTTTTCCTCCCCGCCGGTGAGCCTCCACCGTCACTTCAGGTTCTATCGGTTTCGCCACGATGTGCTCTCCCGTTTGCCCCAAACCCAGTCATGTTTCATCGCGATTTCATGCAGCCGCCTAGTCATCTTCCCCGCCCAAAAATGTATCATTCCGGAAAAGGTTTACCGATCACTAGGGCCGGTACTACCGCACCTACGGCAGTACCGCCCTAAATGGGTCAGTAGTGCCGGCCTGGCGATACCCTATAAACATGTACTCGGTAAAATAGCTACCGGCCTCCAGGGATGATACTACTGCACCTGTGGCAGTACCATTCCCAAAAGGTCAGTAGTGCCAACCTGGGGTTAGAACCCAAAAGCATCCCTTTCTGACAAATAACTACCGACCTTTTGAGTCAATACTGCCGTCCATGCGGCAGTACCACTCCTAGAAGGTCGGTAGTGCCGACAATGTAGATTTTTCAGGGAACTTTGAAGGATTCCTTTTTTGAGAAATGCACATGACTAAGGTATGAGCATGAATTTGAGCTATGACACTCGATGATCATCAAGGTACTAACCAAAGGTCCTTCTTAATAGTACGACACCTACACTAGCAAGCCGATCCTTTTTTTCAAACACCTAGATCAGCAAAAAGTTAGAAAAGAATCCTTTTAGCTGATACCTTGGTGTTAGCTTGTTGTTCCAATTTCTTTATAGCTCAATGATTTCACCTCTTCATGGGACCAACCAATTTTTCATGGCTTTAAGAAAAATTGTTAGTCCTTAAAACATGATTTTTATTCATTACCAAAACTAAAGATGAAATTTTAGGGCCTAAATGCTTCAGTGGTATATACAGTTTTTTAGACATACTCATTTTTATGTGCCAATATGAAGGTATGTACTCCCTTGCAATTTTTCATGTGATCACATTGGAGTATCTTATAATTAGTATATGAGTGTGCCCAAAGAGATAAAGGAGTATTTAAAGTTCGCTAAGTGGTATTTAGTGGTGGGAGTAACTACTCCTAGGAGTAGAATATATATATATATATAAGAAAATGATTTTCGTACTCATGAGAGTATGTACTCCCATCTTTCATATACCGCTTAAATAAAAAATTTATACCTCTTTATCCTTTTGAGCATATTCTAATAATGATTTTAAGATACTCCAAAGTGAGTTCCATGAAAAATTTAATCAAAGTCCACTTTTTATAGCATAAGTTGTGTATATACTCATTTTACATATGAAAAAGATATGGGAAAACTTTGCTAATGCCACTGAAAAAGTGTGCAATTTTGGTTCTACTACTAGTCTTGTCATTGTTTTAATTTTGCCTCTAGTATTTGCACTTTGTCCTCCTTTTGCCATTTCCGTCAGTTGACCATTAGTCAAAATTGTTCCTTCTATTTTTGATTTTTTAAAGATAACAAATGAAGTTAATTCTTTTGGAATTTTTTTGAATGATTCCAGACTACTAAAGATGGTACCATAAAATATTTAGAGCATGATCATGCTTGTACATTTTTTTATAAAAATCTAGAGCTAAAACCAAATGACTTCATTTTATAAAAATGTATAAGCTTGATCATGCTCAAAAAAATTTATGGTACCATCTTTAGCAGTTTAGTATCATATAAAAAAATTCTAAAAGAATTGAATTTCATTTTTTATCTTTAAAAAAAATCAAAAATTGAAGTAACAATTCCAACTGACAATCATCTGACGGTCAACTTATAGTAAACTAACGGAAATGTCAAAAGGAGGAAGAAGAGCAAATACTAGTGGCAAAAATAAAACAAGGCAAAGGGTGGTGGAAAAAACAAATTTGGGCATTTTTTAGTGGCCCAAGCAAAAATTTCCCAAAAGATATATAGAAAAAATAAAGGGTTCAAATAACAAATTTTCAACCATGTCGTATTGGACTATCTTAGAATTAGTATTTAAATATACTCAAAGTGATAAAGAAGTATAACACATTCGTTTAAGTAGTATATCGGAAGCAGGAGTATGTACTCTCAAGAGTATGAAAAAACTTATATACATATACATATACACACACATATATATACACGTATATATTATGCACATATTAGTTATTTTGTGCTTCGGTCAGAGAAGTGCATGTAAACCATCCCATATACGCCCGAGTATTGACTAAGTCAATTAGTTATGTAGCCAAACTAACTAGTAAATGTGTTTTCTTCTTTGTACTAGAATCTTTTTTCTTTGATTTAACCATAACTTTTTATTGACAGCTCTAATTCACAAACGGTTTTTACCAGTAGCTTATTGAAGATGATATTAACATAATGATATAAGACTCACTAATAAATGCCGCAAGAATGATATTTTACTACCAATTTACTGAATGTGTTATAAGATTTTACTACTGCACAAGCTGTTGAGTATGATAGCAAAATCTACTGCTGAACCCTCTAGTATGATAATATATATATATAGGAAACCTTTTCTATACTCCTGGGAGTACATACTCCCACCTCTAATATACCACTTAAATGAATGCTTTACACTCCTTTATCACTTTCGGTATACTCTAATAATAATTCTAAGATATTCCAATGCGACGTGATTGAAAAAATATCCTCAGAGCCTTTTATTTTTTTGCAACATACCCTTTTCCATATGTAAAAGGAATATATAAACAAATTATACTATAAAGGGTGGACTTTGATGAAATGAAATTTTTCATGGACCTCACTTTGGAGTATCTTATATCAGTATTAGAGTATACTCAAAAAGATAAAGAGGTATAACAATATCATTTAAACAGTATACTGGAGGTGGGAGTACATACACCCAGGAGTATGAAATCATTTTCCTATACACACACACACATAGATTTTACTATCATGCTAGAGGGTTTAGTAACCTGTGCAGAAGTGAAAATATTACGACACATTTAGTAAATTGGCAGTAAAATTTCATTCATACGGTGTTTATTGGCGAAACTTATATCATTATATTGCTCTCGCCGTCAGTAAGCTATAGGTAAAAACTATTCATGAATCGAAGTTGTCAACATATGTCCGTGTGTTGAGTAAGCCAATCAATTATGTGGCCAAACCAACTAGTAAATGTGTTTTCTTATTTGTACTAAAATAATTTTCTTTGATTTAGCCATAATTTTTTATTGATAGCTCCGATTTATGAACAATTTTCACTAGTAGATTACTGACGATGAGAGCAACATAATGATATAAGTCTTCCAATAAACACCACATGAATGAGATTTTACTACTATTTTACTGAATGTGTCGTAAGATTTTACTATTGCACAGGCTACTAAACCCTCTGGTATGATAGTGAAATCTATGTATCACTATCATGCCAGAAGGTTCAACAGCCTGTGCAATAGTAAAATCTTCCGATACATTCAGTAAATTGGCAGTAAAATCTTGTTCATATAGTGTTTATGGGTAAGACTTATATCATTATGTTGCTCTCATCATCAGTAAGCAAAGTTTGATATTTGATACAAAGTTTGATGGACACATAGTCATACACGTAGGTGATGGGCATGGGCAAGGTTTTTCACTTGTCACCCTTCGCGGGAATGCCTGTGAGGGAGATTTAGGCTGGTGAACAAGAGTATGAATAAACACTACTCTACCTGCATGCCTAGATGCCCATCCCTACTGAGGAACCTTCTTCTTCTTCTTCTTCTTCATTTTTAACCTCTCTCTCCTCCCCGCCCCACCCCCTCTCACATTACCGCCTGCCACCATGGCTGTTGCCATCTACAAGTTTTGACTGTGTCAGCGAGGTCTAGCTAGATCTCCTCCCATCGTCCCTACTACTACCCTTATTGCTTCTGGTATATGCAAGATCTAGACAATGGGAAATCCACATGGTACTGCTTCCTACCACCTACGATGTCGCGAGTAGTAGGATTGCATTGCCTTGTCCGGCCACTCGACCTCACCTGAGTTGACCACCTCTCTCTCCCCTTACCCTTCTGCCTCTCACATCAATAAAGCCAAGCAGAGTAGAGGAGAAGTAATCCAATGCTAATTTGGATCAAAGGTGCTCCTGGAAGCCAGTCAAAGCATATAAGAACAAATCTGTTAGCTGTTAGATTTAATTTTGTAGGAGGAGTCCGATCCGAATCAAACATGGAAAAGAATCCTTTTCCAATTCAGTTTGTTGAATCCTACTTATTCTTAGAGCTTATAGGTTTGGGTATAAATTCCTAGGTAGCCCTGGTTTTTTTTGTAAGCAAGAGAGCAAGAAAAGGTGCTAGTTGTGCCGTACCAACAAAATATTTATGTTCATATGTTCTTGTGCTTGATTTTTTTACCGTTATACGTGTGTGTTGATCTAAGCTAAAATCAACATTAGCATCTACATTGGATTAGGGCATGTTTGGATCCATTAGCACTAATAGTTAGCTGCTAAAATTAGCTAAAGTGGATCCAAACAGGTTAGCTAATAACCCAACTAATAGTTAGCTGCTAACCCAGCTAATAGTTATCTCATTAGTTGGTTCTCCCCTGCTAATTCCTGCTAATAGATGGTGAAATGACTAATATGCCCTCGGCACTGTGCAACACAGCTATTAATGCATGGGTACAATGGACATTTCCACCAATAACTAAATTTTCAACTATCTATTAGCTAGTACCTCCAAACAACCCTAACTAATAATTAGCTAGCTAATAGTTAGCCAACAATTAGCTATTAGCTAGCTAACTATTAGTGCTAATGGATTCAAACATTCCCTTACTCACATAGCAACTAGCTCAAGCATGAGCTGTGACAAGTATGGTGTGGTGCGGCAAGCGATAGTGGTGGACAAGCACTTAGGTTTTAGAGCGTGTTGGAATGCTGGGGGCAATGTAGCTCTAGCGAGGTGGCGCAATACTGGTTGCCACACACAGAGAGAGAGAGATGACCTGGTTTCAATTGTGCACAAAAATGTTCCAGCCTTCCAGGTGGCCAAATACGATGAATCGGTCCACATCATAGCTGACTTATCAATTTGTGTGATACATAACTATTCAAGATATCATCTTACCATCTTTCATAGAGATGTTGATATGGAACAACCTATAGCTAATAAAGACTATTTATTGAATATAAGACAGTTGATTAATCTTATGGTTGACTTTACATAATTATACCACACATGGCTTAAACTCTAAGAAATAAAGCAGCAGCGGGACGAAAACTTCATAAATAACCCATCAATATGCCACAGGCAACAGAGAAGGTTCACCCCATAGAAACTCGCCTCCTCCTGGTACTCCTCTTCTAGAGCAGGTGTAAACTCCTCTTCAACCGATGATTTTATTATGGCAAGAGTGAGTACATAAAGCACTCAACAAGTTGTGCATAGAATACAAGTCTAATATAACTATATGCAAGCTTATTCCAAATGGATAGCTATCATGATTATATCCATTTGAATACAATAAGTAGATTAAAATGTCAATAAAACAAATAACAATAATAATTATAATAAAGCTTTTAAATATTTCTCAAGATAAACTGGCACATAACCCTAAACCAAATTCCATCTCTTCTATTGGCACATGGTCTCCCTTTCCCAATTCTCATTTTATGAAATCGAACCCTTAACTGAAATTCTCGAGCGTTGTCCATAACCAAAGACATGGCTATCCGAATAGATTGACACTCTGTAGATGTTATACACTTACATACAAGATATGATCAATCTTATATTATCGGCCATTACACGTACTCATCGATGTGTGACTAAGAAGATCATAATAAAACATTTTGAAAACTCTTTCCAAACATAGACCCTCCTGATAAACTTGAACTCACTATTCCTACCCTCACCCAGAGCAAAAGAATAGGAGGAACTTATCGTTGGGCAGATGTGTGGCTACGGTGAAACTCCTTCCCCATATCGCACACACAATTTGGCTTTCCACCTGAGGCATCACATATCAAGACTCGGTAACTTACTTAGGTAGGTCTGGTCTATAATAGACATGTGGTTGTATGATTAGCCTAGTTTAACGGTTTGCAAGGTTAAGTCTTTAATTGATCGAGGTAAGACTTCCAATCACTCTCAAAAACCATATCACTCTCTCACTTTCATTCAAATATCAACAAATCAACCCAAACCACATAGGTCCACTACGGCTCACTGTCTCTTGCCACTTGTCGCATTTTAAATTATTTACCACCCAGTTGATTATTGTGCAACACATGTCATCAACAACTCAATCATCATTATGTGACAATACATGACACATCCTTTCATAAACATGTTCTATATTTCATTAGTCAAATTGAATTTGCACTCTAAAAGATATCAGCTATACATGGCATGGTTAAGCAAATTATACACAATCTAACCAACTGACATTGGTATCTGCTAGCAGCCAACTAATAAATATCCATCATAGGGTGACAAATAATCATGTCATACAAATGATAAGGTAAACATAATCCAATTGGGTAGAATAACTAAATCCCAAATTATTTCGAAAACAGATTTAGCATAAAATGACATGTAATAGATTACAACAATACAACATTTGTAAAGCTAGGTTCAATATGATCAAAGAACAACTTGCCTTGGATTAATTCTTGATCTTGATATGTACCTTAAGTCAACTCTTCACCCTCGAACGCTTTTAGCACTTCAACGTTTACAAGAATAGAGAAGCAAATACCAAATAAATACAAAATAGAGGCAAAACAATCTCCAAAAATCAAATAAAATTCACCAAAAAGTAGAGATTGAATTTAGAAAAATCTAAAAATTTGAATTGCCTCAATCGAAGCTTATATGAATGAGAATAGGCTCTTGAACGATTCAAAATAAATAAAAAGAATATTAAATATTTTTCCAAAATTTCCAAATTATTTTTTCTAAAGAAAAACCAATTTATGATGTCATCGCTGATGTTATCAACCGATTTTAATTTTGGTCGAATTATGTTTGAAAAGAAAACCTCCATAGAGACTGAAATGTGGGCCCCACATGTCAGCCCTGCTGACATCTTTTGACCGCCAAGCCTGTGTCATGGCCACGTCGATGGTGACGGCATTGAGCCCTATGGTCACCAGCAATAGCAGCGGAGGGTACCTTTGGCAAGGGCTCAACAAGTTCGTTCCGATGAAGTGATCCATTTCTTTTCTGGCCGCCTGGAACGGAGGCAACAACGACCGAAATAGTGGTGGCTCAGTCCCAATGAAGTGATCCATTTCTTTTCTAGCCGCCTGGAATGGAGGCAACATTGACCAAAATAGTGGTGGCTCAGTTCCGATGGCGACACGACGCTCTGGTGTTGCTCTGATAAAATTGACACATGCACAGGGAGGAGGAGGTCACGACAAAGATGATGGGATAGGTCTTGAGCCCTAGAACCCACAGACGGCAGCGAATTGATGGCAAGAAGCTCATTACTGTGCATGACAAACTTCACGAATTTCGAGCAATTGGCAGCACAATCCGAAGAATCAATCTAGGGTTTGGGATCCTTGGGTCTTAGTGATCACGATGAACACCTTTTATTGCCACGCGAGTCCACATCTGAGCCAACATAGAGACCATGTCCGTGGCAGACATGGATCTCACACGGAGTCCGGCATCCCCACAGAGATGACAACCCTGATATGAGGGCCCCGCATGCCAACGACACATGACACAAGCAAGCCAGCATGCTGAGTGGGTCGACGCGGTGCGAAAAACGGTCCAAGCTGAAGGGTGTCGGCCCATAAGCTAAATCTAGATTTTTAAACCTTTTTCAATTTAAAATAATTATAGAAATTCAAATAACTACAAATAAATAGTGTCGACGATCGGGATCGCCAACCGCAATAGGTGAGTTAGGGGTCGGTGTGATACGGGACCCGAGCTGCGCTTCGCTCAGTCGGAGGAAAAGTATAGGCGTGGTTATGGTCGGAGCAAGACGACAACGAGCGGAGATCGAGATTTATCTTGGTTCGAGCCTCGTGGAGGTAATAGCTCTACTCGGCCGCCTTGTGGCGCTTCTTTTGGCTAATTCTAAGTACAAGGATGTTTTACAGCTCAAGTTCGACAATGGCTAAGTCTAAGCTCGAGCTAGGGCGCGTTGTGTGTTGTCTTCGTCTCTCCCAAAGAACTGTGCTCCCTTGGTCTTTATACCTCCTCAGCACGCAACGGCTGGGCTAGATTCCCGTGAAGTGGCCTTCATGCACGTTGAGGGCCAATGAAGAATCGCCCGAACTTCTTGCACGATCTGCCGCCCATGACCCGGCTTGAGCAACCGCTTGGTCAAATGCTTGATCCGAAATCAAGGGTGGACCATGGCTCGAACAAGGGCCCGCCTGAGCTCGAGGTCGAGCGGGCCGTGTTTTCGGTCTAAGCGCTCTAGGTCGAGTGCCTCAAGACGCACCTGTGTCGAGGTCGGGTTTCGAGCTCGGGGTCTGATTGATGCCATGCCAATTGGCCAAAGGACGCCACCCTAAATCAAATAGTAAAAAATGCTTAGAAACATTTTGTAAAATACTTTGAAGCATTTAGAACTTAAACAAAATATTTTTGATAAAATCTCACATAAAATTTGCCTAAATTTAAATGCTATTGCAAGAAGGTCAATTCAAAAATATTATTTAAATTCTAAAGAAATCCAAAAAATTCTAAAATTTATAAATTGCACAAAACATAATTTAAAGCCAAAAATTAGGATGGTATATAATTCCTCTTTTTATTTGTGAATCCCTTTTTATATCCTTTGAGTGCACGCCCATATGTAGCGATCAAGGAAATCGATCAAACGATCCCAGAGCGAGTTCTTTGAGGAAAAACTAAAAAAATATGAAGCCTACTTGGAGCTAGTTTTTTAGGAGCATGATAATTTTAGTGGATAAGAGTCAAGATGAAGATTGTTAAATATAAAATAGTGTGCTAGATGAATACTAATAGGAGTAGGATTCCTAATCCTAATAGGACTAGGATTCCTATTTATTTTGGAGGAGAACTAGGAAGGTATATAAATCTAAAGTGTGGTTATGGAGAACATAGGTAACTAAGAAGCTACAAACCAACTTATGTAAAGTAAGAGATGCACGATAGGATTAGATGCTAGATTCTTCTTTAGCACTAGATTCTTATATAGGGCAAGGGTCCAAAAGTCCTAAAGATTCGAGAAGTTGTGAGAAAGTAATAATCCCTTGTACTCTTTTGATGTTATGATTAAAGAATTTGCGGTTGGTTTCACTAAATTTTTCTCTCGTCATGGTTGTTTCAACGTGTTATTTTGGTTCTCTCTATGAAATTCACCTTCTTCGTTCTTAAGATTGTGCACACTCATACTGTATCTCACAAAACTCTAATTCGATCTGAGAGCTGCTACGTATAGGAAAAGGTATTAAAGTGTAACAGATAAAGGATAGGTGAATCTAGGTCATGTCTAGGTTCTGTGGATCCGGTCTCCAAACGATCGCTCGTGCGTACCGCCTTGGATGCTCTCCGCGTGGAAATCCGCTTCCCGCTGACGCCCTCGCAGATATTGCTCGCTGGCTCGCTTCGTCAGAGTCGCGCCGTGCGGAAGCTGATCGCAGGAGTCGCGCCACGCGGAGAAAATCAGGAGCCGGTATGCAGGATGGGGTTTTGGAAACCGGATCCACATAATTTTTTTCCCATGTCTAGTGCCTTGATTCTACGGGTCACGTCTGGTGCCTCGACTCTAGGAGATTGTTTTTGGGCTGCATGACACAAATCCTCCTACATTTTTGAATTAATTTATCAACACGAGGAATGAGGGGAAAGCGAAGCATTTTCCAACCCAACCCAACAACCCTGCAAAAGCTGAAGGGGAGAATCCACCACCCGACCACCCCACTCCCACTGCTTCTTCCACTTGTTGAAGCCAGAGGGGGGGAGAGAGAGAGAGAGTGGTACCAGATATAGCTTCTCTGAGAATTCACAAGGGATTTGGGATAGATAGAATCTGTCTGCAGCAGAGGAGGAAGGGAAGCTAGCGCTAGCGGTAGCCGAGAAAGTGAGGGCAAGAAAGAGTTGAGGTGAAGCAGTGATGCTGCTAGACTGGATCTGATGAAAGAACGAAGGGGAAAGCTCCCATCTTTGTTTCTTCCCTTTTGCCATGCCCATCAAATCAATTTCTTCGTCTTCTTGCTTGCTAATTCTTAGGGGGGGCGCCATGGCTCACAAATCGGAGCCCAAGCTGCAGCCGAGATAGCTACTGACAAATCGGAGCTCTCATGGCAGCATCCGTGCCGTCTCCTTCCTCTTCCCCGGCCATCACCTTGCCTGCCTCCTCCCCAGCGCCCGTGTCGTCCAATCCCAATGGCACCCCGGCGGACACCTCTGCCACCTCCACTCCCCGCCGGCGCCGGCGCCGGCGCCGCGGCCCACCCCTCCGCCTCCATCTCCAGTGCTTGCTGCCTCGCCACCGCCCGCGTCGCCGCCTCTACCGCCAAAGCCTTCACCTTCCGCGCCGCCTCCACAGGCAGCTTCGGCACCCCCGCCGTCAAGCAATTCACCATCACCCCCGCTTCCTAAACCGCCCACGCACTCGCCCGCACCACCAACTGCGCAAGCGCCTCGGCCGCCAACTACGCCCGCTGCTCCACCGACAGCGCAGTCCCCGTCCCCCGCATCACCTCCTTCCGGAGGTCCTACCCATACTCCTCCTCCGGCCCTGCCGTCACCACCGGCAAGTCACCACAAGCCATCATTGCCTACACCTGCCACTGCTGCTGACCCGGCTAACCCCAATGGGGGCAGAAACCCAAGTTCCAACAAATCGTCCAGCCCTGGTGCCCGGCGTGGGAGCTCCTTTGTAGGCAACGGTCTTAGCGCTGGTGTCGTCATAGGTGTTGGTGTAGTGCTTGCCATCCTTGTGCTTAGCATGATAGGTGTTGCTATTTGGTACACGAAGAAGCGTAATTCTAGGAGGGAAGGAATTGGTTACCATGCTGGATTTATGTCGCCTACTTCGCCCAATTCTTCTCAGCAACCGTCAGGTAGTTTGGTGATGCAATATGTTTGACTGTATTCACGCTTCTTACATCTTATGTCTAATTTGTAAATGCTATCATCTTCTCACATTTCTTCAGGTGACTCAGCAAATGCAGCATCGTCATTTGATCCTTCTATCCAGACCAACTATAGTGCTGGGAGTCCCAGACTGAAAGCATGCCTGTCTGATATTAGCATGGGCAATTCCCTGCACTTCACATATGAAGAATTGTATCAGATCACTGATGGTTTCTCAGCTCAGAAACTTCTGGGGGAAGGAGGGTTTGGGTCCGTATACAAGGGTCGCTTGCCCGATGGAAAAGAGGTGGCTGTCAAGCAACTAAAAGATGGTGGTGGACAAGGGGAACGTGAGTTTCATGCTGAAGTGGAGATAATTAGTCGTGTACATCACCGTCATCTGGTTTCTCTTGTGGGATATTGCATTTCCAATAACCAAAGATTGCTTGTCTACGATTATGTTCCTAATAACACCCTACATTACCATCTTCACGGTATGGTTTAACCCTTTGCTACATTGTACAAGAGCATTTCCATCTTCTGCCAGTAGAAACTGAACAAGTACTGAATCGATCTGCAATCACAGGACACGGAAGGCCTGTTTTAGATTGGTCGGCCAGAGTAAAAATTGCTGCTGGTGCTGCTCGTGGAATGGCATACCTACATGAAGATTGTAATGTCCTTTCTTACTTTTCAACATCTTTACAGTCATCGTTTGCATTTATTTAGGTCTTGTAAACCCCCTTCTTTGGTCCTTTTGCAGGCCATCCAAGGATAATCCACCGAGACATTAAGTCCTCAAACATTTTGTTGGATAATAACTTTGAGGCACAGGTAATTACATTCCCCACATGGATGGGCCTGAGAAGTGAGAAAATCTTGTGATATAGTTAATTTGCTGATCGGATGCTATCCATAAATTCCAGGTGGGTGATTTTGGTCTTGCAAGGTTGGCTTTGGATGCTGTAACACATGTAACTACCCGTGTTATGGGGACATTTGGGTGAGTGAAATACTGGGAAATTTGAATAGAACATTCATTGTGATCTAACAGAATTAATGACTAAAAATGGATTTTTGTCTTGCACAGGTACATGGCTCCAGAGTATGCATCAAGTGGCAAATTGACCGAGAGATCTGATGTATTCTCTTTTGGTGTTGTTCTCTTAGAGCTCATCACTGGTCGAAAACCTGTTGATGCATCAAGACCATTGGGTGATGAGAGCCTTGTTGAGTGGGTGAGTTGTAGGCTTGTAGTACTGAACTTATTGCTTAAAATTGTTTTCAGTTAATGACTATCAATGGTTTTGATCTGATACTGAACTGACACTTGCTTATCAGTGAGTTTCTGATCTTTAACTGAAGATCTCCCTAGTCTGTTCTTTGTTCAGTAGGATTGGCTGGAGTTTCTATGGTATGTAGTATACACTTGTTTCTATTGGTTTGGTGGACATACCGATATAGTCATTGTAGAAGTTATGAGTGGGAAATTCAATTTAATGCTGCATTTCCTTATCTTGTATTGCACTACTTATTCTGCATGATAACTCAACTAGGCATGTATATTGGAAATAGAAGATTGCAGATATGGAGGTACAGTGTCTTTGCCTGTAGCATGTCTTAGTATCTACGAGAATAGAACCACAATCATGATTCTGTGTGATTAATATCTTGTATTGAAACTTTGAAAGAACCTTACATTCTCCTGTGTACATTGACTAGTTTTAAACCAGTTGTGAGGAAAACATGACTGAATACAGCCAAACATCTCATAATAGTGATTCTCTTGTTAATGCAAACAAAAGTTTTCCACCTGTGGTTCTCAATGATACAATAACAGCATGTCCCTTGAGCAGTCGAACACGAGCATGATTCAAATAGAAATTATTTGTAACTTCAACTCTGCAAACTCTGACATTTCTTGATTCCTAAATATTTTCAGGCTAGACCATTGCTTACTCGAGCTCTTGAGACGGGCAATTTGGAAGAGTTAGTCGACCCCAGGCTTGAGAAGAACTTCAATGAGGTTGAAATGTTCCGTATGATTGGAGCTGCAGCAGCCTGTGTTCGACACTCAGCATCAAGGAGGCCTAGAATGAGCCAGGTACGTATAAACACTTGTCAATTCGGCCACCTTATGTTAGTGTTATCTGGACATGAATGCGGGCATCAAATGAGATGTTTTAGAGTGCTTGGGAGGTACCACTGCTCAAATAAAAACCCAACTGTTGACGAAAGGTGATTTAGGTATGGAATTTTGTAAACGTGGGCAAATTAATTAGCAACTGTTGACTGGCAATGAGAACACACGAAAGAGATCCTCGTCCCCTACAAGAAGAGGTGCCTAATCTTGCTCATCCGTGCCAAGAAATTCTCATAGTGCTTCCAAGAATAGGTGAGATTGTCAGCATTAAGAAGCACACGTTGGCTATGGTGACAGATAAGAGAGCCTGGAAAATTTTGTCTGCATTAAAGATCAAGTATTCAAATCTGGTCTCATGGGTCCTGGTTTTGGATTTGGACTACATGAGCTGCTCACAGTTTGTAACATGTATGCTGTCACATGCCAAAGATTGAATAGGGTAATCGTCTGTCACATGCCAAAGATCGAATAGGGTATTCGTGGTGAACACGAGGCTTGGGTCCTAGACTGCTGGGCTTGGGCGGTGCTGTGATCGGCAACACACCCAAGTCCAGGCATTACTCTTGATAATTCTTGATTGCTAACGAAGATATCATGCCCCTAACAAGGAAATCTAAGATAACAACTGAATAACAACAAAATCGTAACTACCTAACAACTTAACTAATCGATAGTTAACATGCCATGTGCCTGGCTGCCTTGCGTAATGTCATGAGCTTGGCACACAAGGCAGCCAGGCACATGTGTTAGGTTCGGCCAGCACTATGCACGCCGGAACCGCACCTGACATGGGCATGGGAAAGATGAGTTAGAAAAGGAGTCTAGGTTAAATACGAGTCGGTTTGTTGGTTGAGATATTTTCCTTCTTTGTGCCGTTCTATGTTGAACGTAAGGCTATTTAGCCAGAGGAGGAAAAAGGAATAAAACAAGAAACAGAGAAATTTTGTTGCTTCTCATCTCTTCCGTTCGCAGCCTTCTGCTGCGTCTTCTTTTCCTTCGTCACGGCGCCGACTCGACGCCGTTCTAGACCTCCGATTCGGCGCCTCACGCATCATTACGATCTTCGAAGTAGAGCTCGTAACAACATGGCAGCTACAACTGCTCCCCTTAATTAGAGATTGCTTCCTTTAAGTTAGGGATTAGTTACCTTATAGATAAGATTAGATTAGATCGGATTATTTCCTTAGGGGCTAAGGCATATAAAAGGGACATCATGTACCCATTATCGAGCATCAAAGAAATATATTCATTAGATTACCTCCCTTCTATCCTCTCCCTGCCCTTGGGGTGTGGCCATGGGCCTTGGCATGGTTGTGCCTCTTGGGTTCAGGGCCACCTAGTTCTTGTACAGGACTGATGGCACCAAAAACTTGATGTAGGGTTTATCAGCCACAACGCACCAAACGAAAGCCGGGTTCAAAGCGTGCCAACCGATTTGACCTTGCAATCGGTAAGGAAAAATATAAAATTCACTCAAAACCGATCTTGCAGGACAATCAGCAGAAAGCCGATCAAATCGAATGTAAGGGGTAAATCTAATTAGCCAATTAGGGCTAATCAGAGGGTAAAGGTAGATCGACTCTGAAAAGGTGATGCGCAACAAGATCAGAGTAAACCAAACCTGAGGACGTAATCGATAAAGATCAACAATCGGCAATACACAACTTTATTGATCAAAATCGGATTACAGAGCTTCTAAATTACAAAAACTACTCCTAGTCGACAGAAAAGTAGATGAAAATATAATACGGGCTGATTGATTTGATTGTTTTTTTTCTAGCCTACCCATGGCCATCTTTTATTCCCATCGGCCGATCGTATCCTATTATAACACGTTGCAAAACGCAATCTGTATCGGCCTTAATCCAAACAGTCTTTCCTCAAAATCTTTGCCGTAACCAAATATTTACAAGTCTTTCCATACCACATGTCGATTATGATTTGCTGATTATACCCTGCTGATTTTGACTATACTTGCCCAATTTGGATGCAAAAAATGACATAACAAGTGCAACTGATATAGATTACTCAGCTGGAGCTGAGTTGTGCGCCGTGCCCGCGCCCAGGTCCCCTGGCTGCGTTGGCTGCTGCGTCTGATGTGGGCTTCGCTGGTAAGTGCGATCCCACATGACATATGCATAGTGTTATCCTTATCAAAACCTTCTGCGTCACCATTAGTGGCAGCCTTTTGGCTTTAGCTTGTCTTGCCGCATGACCCAATGGCTTTGCAAATTACCCTCCTTTCTCTATTTGGATGGGTGTAGCAAATTACTTTATCTAACCTTCCACCATATTTTTAAGCTGATGAATGTCCTGCAATTGAGATATCTGCCCCACGAGCATCAATAACTATGGAGCTTCAGGTAAAAATTAATAAACAGCGGTCATAACTTCCAAGCCTTGGTGTAAATCCCACAATCACATCAAATAAAATACAAATGCACACGGAATGTTATGTCAACTTTAGAAATGGTTCCTGATTTTCAATGGACAGCTTAATTGTGGTTTCCAAGTAGAAGAAAAAAAAACATGACTATGCGGAGTGTCTAGATAGTAACACTTTCTGATGCATGTTGAAGGAAATTAACATCATTTCATTTGATATGATAAAGCAGTAACTTGACATTTATATCCTATTATCCCTTGTTTCCTTTCAGGTGGTGCGAGTTCTCGATAGTTTAGCCGATATTGATCTAACAAATGGTGTTCAGCCAGGGCAAAGCGAGCTTTTTAACGTTGCAAACACAGCAGAGGTTAGAATGTTCCAGCAGATGGTGCTGGGCAACCAAGATGACTGTTCCGACTTTAGCCAATACAGTTGGAGCAGCCACAGTAAAGGTACTGATGCCTTCTCAAGTTCCAGGATCTTGTAATCATCATCATCATCAGCTGCTGCTGCTTCTTGTTCTTTCTGTGCTTTGTGTGTAAGTAGTCATTCCTCTTCACTCACTAATCTAGGTTGTATTGACCATTAAATGTCTCGTGTAATTCTTACTCTTTCTTAGGGTGAATTTCTTTGCCTATGACAAGCTTCACTTATGACAGTTTCTGCCGTTTTTTTTTACACTGAAGACATTAATTTGTTGTTTTTGTTAAGAAACCAATGAATGAAGACAATATTTGAACTTCTAGACTTGTTTTGACCCTGCTGTTGACTCGACAATAATGTTGAGGCCAAAGGAACGAAGAAGAAGAAGAAGAAGAAGAAGAAGCATATGCATTACCTGGGGTAAACAAAACAGGCTCAAGTCTGAAGACGACTTGGACAGCTCGGTTGGGCAGTCGTCTTCTTTTCTTCCAACATGCTGAAGACGACTTTTGGGTCTCAAGTTTGAGCCGCCCGCCAGATACGACGTCGTTGTCTTCCTCCGATGATGGCGCCGTGGTTGCCGTCATAATTCCCTAACCGTTTGTTGTCCAGATAATTCATCCATGCATGCCTTGTTCTAGAAGCAGAACCCAGAGAGGGGAGAGAACAAAGGATAACAAAGACGAAAGACGCTCTCGTAAGAGATAAGGCCGTACTACATCTTTGTGTTCTGACTACTTTTAATTCTTGTTTGCTGCTGGTTGAGGACTTCATTCGTCAGCAACGTGACTGCCAATACGCAGCATGTTATCAGCACGACAACAGTCTAAAGCTAAGGATTTCTCGGTACGTTGCCTGCGCGCCTCCTGTGCGTCGACCGCACCTTCCCTTCCCTTAGCCATCTGGTCGTACGCCTTTGCCGGCGTGTCGTCGCCGTCGTCCGCGGCACACCACCAGCTAAACGAGCCGACTCGCCAAGCGCTTGTGCCGCCGGGCTACGCCTCCGGCTCCGTGTACCTGGTCGATTTCTCCATCCTGCTGGGCCGACCGTCGCCTTGGCATTGTTGCACCACTGACCAGGATCACGACTGGTAATATTGCAGAGACTGGAACCACGCTAGTCTTAACAATGGGAATGAAAATAATCGCTAATGCATTATTGTTCCTGGACTTAACTAGAACTCTACTAAGTTTCAAGGATATCTGAAATAATGATTTCTGCATGGAAACAGAGGAAGATAATGGTTCTAAGTACATTCACATCACTAAGAACAAAAGATATCGAAAAGAAATTGTGCAGAAACTCCCACCACTACATAATGATACAACGCTATCTCTTCATCTGGGTCGGTTCCTAACTTTTTAGGAAAAAACCGATAGTGATAGATGATCTAGTATGGATACGAAATATAGTGCAGAACATCACAATCGGTCTGACCTAAGAACCGATTATGATGAGCCGATAGTGATGACGATCATCACGATCGGTTTCTTATATTATAACCAATTATGGTAGTACATATATCATGGTCAGTTCTGATCTCGGGAAAAAAACACAACATACTCTATGGTTGGAAGCAATAACTGGGGTGAGAAATTGTGATATCCTCAAGGATGGGTATTAAGGGTGTAAAGTTGAAGCCCTAACTTGAGGAGATTTTCCCTCATTTGTGATTTCTTCAAAAGATGAGAATTCCTTTAAATTCCCTTAATTTTGCACTAGGTAATTCGATATCGTTGTTGATGTTGCAAATGTATGTCTCCTAGCTAGGGAATTGCAAGCTCGTAACTACGAAAGAAGGTACAGCGAGTCAATTATATATCTTGAAACCCGTCCTGTAGTTTGCAAATGTAATTAAATAATATTTCAATATTTGAAATAGCTAGCTGTAGCTCCAATTTTTTCTTAATTTAGTGTGCATAGTTTAATTGCAGATGGACTATGAAGAATAGATTTATCGGAAAAGTCGTGTGAGTGATGAATTTCAGAGAGGTGTTAAAGAGTTCAAAAAAAATTGCCCAGAAGACATGATCAAGAGGAATGTAACTTTATAATTGTCCTTACTTTGATTTCACCAATATCAAAAGATTTAATAACTCAGCTCAAATTGAAAACTATTTGATTCGACATGGCTTCGTGAGGAATTACACGTGTTGGATCCGCCATGGAGAGACAAGTACTAACAATCTAGTATGCAACGAAAACATGCTGGAACCTGATCATGATTTCCAGCGTGATATGTTTGAGGATGACAATTAGATCAAATATTGTGGGATGTGGAGGAAAATTACACAGAAAGAGAGTTTAAAAAAATTAAAAGCTTGATGGAAGACGATGCCAAACCATTGTTCTTAGGTTGCGAAGTGGAATACACCAAGTTGGGTTCAGTCCTTGTATTATTCCAATTAAGGCAAAACACCGTTGGACAGATACAAGTTTCAATGCACTTTTAATTTTTCTATCGGATGTGCTTTTGAAGGTAAACGAGTTGCTAAAAAGCATTTATGAAGTGAAGAAGCTACTAAGTCCCATGGGAGTAAAAATAGAAAGGATATATGCATATTTGAATGATTGCATCTTATACCATAACACGTATAAAAATTGTACATTTGTCTAGTTTATGCTATACCTTAGTACAAACAAAAGAGAAGCGTAATGATAAGAAACGTAAGAGCTGAGCTGACGACGGTGATGAGATAAACAAATAGGCACCAGCCAAGATACTATGGTATTTGCCCACATTTTCCATTTGGAGTGGTTGTCTGTAAATCTCAAAGAGGCAAAATTATTGCATTGGCATTATGAACCTCGAAAGAAAGATGGCAAACTGAGACATCCCGTTGATTCGGCTCAATGGAGAAACACTGAGTGAAAATATAAGAAGTTTGGTGTTGAGATGAGGAATATAAGATTTGAATTGAGTACTGATGGAATGAATCTGTTTGGTAATATGAGCAATTGTCATAGCAATTGTCCAGTTGTGTTATGTATCTACAATCTTCCTCCTTTGTTGTGTATGAAGCAGAAGTATATCATGACGTTGTTACTAAACTCGGGACTCAAACAACCGAAAAATGATATTGATGTGTACCTAGCATCATTGATTGAGAATTTGGTAAAATTGTAGAATGAGAGGGTCGCGATGTGGGATGCATATAAAAGAGAGAATTTCACTCTATGGGCTATGATAGTTTACACCATAAATTGATTTCTCGGCCCTTAGTAATTTGGTGGGCTACTGTATGAAGGGAGTCAAAGCGTGTCCTATTTATGAAAAAGAGACTAAGAGCTTGTGGCTGTCAAATTCCAAAAAAAAACTATATACATGGATCACCATAGGTTTCTACCTAGAAGTCATCGATACCGTAAGATGGCTGATAAAGTTGATGGGAAGATGAAAATTCATTCGGCCCCATAGCCTATGAGTGGAAAGTAAGTATATTCATGCGTAGAGGATATCGATGTTCAGTATGAAAAGAACCATAAATCTGTTCATTTTAGGACCATTTGAAAGAAGATGTCGATATTTTGGGATTTACCGTACTGGAAGGAATTAGATGTTCAGAATTATATTAATGCCATGCACATTGAGGAGTTCAATAAGATGAAGAGTACACCCCAGACATAGGAGTTTAGAGAGAAGAACATTGCTATCCAGAGGCACAACACATGCGCACCACCTCGGTTTTGCCGGCTATGAAGGGAAAAAGGCAGAGTGGGCGCGACTAGCCGAAGAGTGTGCCCTCTTCGGGATGACAATGCCTTACTCCGAGATATGTGAGGAGTGGGTACATGACTGGGTTTTAGCAAGGACAAAGAAAACCCCCGACAGTCAGCTTGTATTTCCAAACCCCGCGACTGTGCAGGTTGTCTCCACCATTGTAAGACATCTAACTTACTACATTGAAGTTAACTCTTCCCATTTTATTTTAGCACTAATTTATATTCGCTTCTTGTAGGAGGAAGTAAGCCAGTGGAAACAATATGGGACCTTTCAGAGCTAAGGGTTGCAGGACATCATGTCTTCGGTGCTCAGCAAGCCCCACCACAAGGGGTGGGTGCTTGTTGTAGGTGTGGGGCATACGAAGAGGTCATTCTTCCAAGACGAGAAGGACGCTGCCAATGCCAGAGCAAGATCATGGCAAGCTTGTGAGGAGTGCCTCAAGGCCAAGCTTGAGGAGGAGCTAAAGGAGGAGATGAGGGAATAGTTGATGGCATGCGAGGCTCAGATGGTGGCACGTGAGGAGCGTCTGAAGACCGAGATAATGGCGATGATCTCCAACAACCAGAGTTAGATTGGCTCGCCTATCGTAGAAGGGTCGGTGCCCTGTCCTAGTAGTTGCGCTTCCAGAAATGATCAATCCAATCCCTACCTGAAGGTAATAACTGTTTCTAACTTAAAGGTACTAGAGTAAGCTAAACAATATTTCTGATCAATTTGTGCACTTCTTGTAGGCGCTTGCCAAGTTCTAGCTCGTCGTGCTCGAAGACAACTTTCCCATTGAGGCTAGACACAGGGTTACATTTTCATGCAAGAAGACTGACACGATGCCTAGTGACCCTTTGGGAAAGGGCTATATAGGGGTGCAGGTGGACTATGTCTACGATGATTCCAATCTCATATGCTGGAGTCCTTGCTGAATGAAGATATCACCACTCTCGGGCAAGCACAAATGTTGTTCATCAAGTAGCCCACGACAAGTGTCGTACTGTTCAAGGTAAAAATCTCTCGCGTCTTCTCAATCTTTCCAGTACTGCAACACGTGTACCTACCTACATATGTATGTGCTTTGTAGGTTCCTACATCATCGACAAACCGTAGCGGGCCTATTGTACCTACACCTGCTCCCTCCACCATCATGACTCCATCCAAGTCGACTGGAATGAACTAGTGTACAAAAGAACTAAGTCACCAATCAAAGAAACACAAGAGACCTCAAAGACTCCTACTAAGAAGGCAAAGTTGGCAAAGGACACAGAGCCCACTAAAAAATAGGAGGGGTACATTCATAGATAGCCCCTTCTCCCAAGTAACCAATTGAATGCTCTACCCGTGTCACTCACTTGCTACATGGATGGTACACTGATAAGGCCAAAGAGGCAGATAGCGCCAAGAGCCACACTGATTTCTATGTGAGGTATCGAGGGGGACAATTCTATCGCTAGGAGGATGGGACATTCCCAGTGAGTTTTGAGAATTTGTTCTTTTTATACAACAAGAAATCCGTCGATATTTCTACTATACGAATCTAGATGCTGTGAGTATCACAACATACAACATAAGCCTATGACTGTTATAGGATTTTGATTATGTTTTTTTTAAAATTGATTTGTTTTGTAGGATGAGGCAGTGAGCCACGACGGATTGTCACCCCATTGGGTTCGTCAACCCCGAGGTGGTTTCTACGACCATGGCACAGTATCAGTCATATGTCATTGTCGACTACCTCAAGCAGGCATTGCTCGCTGAGGCGAGAAAGGACTCCATTCTCATCCCAAACCACGAGAGGTAAGTACTACGCTAATTCCTTTACCCTTCAATTACTTGTACGCACTTAAACCTTATATGAACTTATTTTCTTACACTGCTTATGTTTAATTACCATTGGGTTCTACTCATGATCGTTCTGAGTAAAAACAAAGTGTACACATTTAACTCGCTAGAGAAGAGATCGATGGATTATGTGATCAAGCCTATTTTGTAGAGGCAAGTACATTTCTCTAACCTAACACTTTCTGTATTTAACTACGTTCATTTTTGACTAAATGGCATCTTTGGCCATTGTATGTAGGGATTTCTTGTCTTACATTGCCGAAGGAGAGTGACACAACAATGAACGAGGAGACCAACTAGAGTGGAGGCACTTCAAGGTACAAGTGCCTAGCATAGGATTCTTCCTAACATCTATTCTTTGTCTTCTAATTTGATTTTATTTGTTCATAGTATCATCAATAGAGGTGCAACAAATTGTGCGGCCTCTATGTCATGTATCATATGATGATCTTGGTCGATAGTGTAGACCTTTTTCCTAACATATGTACATGCATAATACACTCAGCTTTTTACATACAAATTTTAAAACTTAATTAGTGCACTACTTTCTATTTTGCAGCAGCTTGATATCACCGCAAGAGCCTACAAAACAAAAGATTTCAATAGAATAGCAGACAACATAGCGAAGGATGGTAGGTTTAGAGACTCGATAGGCTTCTAGTAGTCTATGTAAATAATGTTATATACTGTGAATGTGTACTCCTATTATTCTATATAAACCTAGGTATTATATACTGTGAATGTGATGTGCAATGTTAACTATATTTGTTTGTTATATACTATGATATGTGTACTGTGTGATATTATGAATGTGATATGTGTACTGTGAATGTGATATAGATGTGTACTTTAGCCATCTGCATACCATAAGTTATCACATTTTTTATTAGTGCGTAGGAAAGAGTCAAGCATTTCCTATCTATCTACATACATATCTCACCTCCTCTGCGTACGTCAATGAGCACCTACTGTAAACTGGGAATTTAGGTAGGATTTGAATCTCCATCTATAATAAAATATTTAAAGCCCCATGATAGGGGACTTGATAAAAACAAGATACGATGACATTGTATTCAATGAAGAACTATTCTCAATAGTAGGAGGGAGGAAAGGACCCTAAGTTGAAATGCTGGGAACTATCTTGGTGTAAGCATCTAGGCCTATAATTGTAGTGATGTATGTGTTTTGGTGATTAATGATGTTTGATTGTCAAGACTGACAATGTTTAAAACTTTCAAGATGAATTAGTGCTTGACTTTGGCATAATGGGTGTTCTTAGTATTCATAGATCCCTAAAAAGTTATAATTGATAGCAAAGCATCTAAGGTGTTGACGATGGACCATTGTAGTGTTAGGTCTATATTTTTCTTTGATCATACTATTAAAGGGGTCTAGGCTAGTAGCTTGAGCTGGTTAGGTTAGATATCTAGTGGTGATGCCTATTAGGCTTGTCTAGCTCATCTATAATCAAAGAAAGCTCTTGAAAAGTTAAAGTTGTAAAAACCAAAATTGGAGAAATATTGGTTAAGTTTGAAAATTCTCAATGCATTCCTAATAATCCTATAGCTGTCGGACAAAGGAGAGGATCATTGGAGCTAAATATGATATTTTTTAATATGTTGAAAAAATTACATATTCCGAATGATCTTATAGCTAGCGGAAAAGGGGGAGAGAGAATTATTGGAGCTGAAGGTAATATTTTTCAATGTGTTGGAAAGTTACACATCATGCATGGTCCTATAACTACTGTATAAAGAAGCGGGTCATTGGAGTCGAAGATGGTGATTTTCAAGGTATTGGAAAGTTACACATTCCGGATAATCCTATAGCTACTAGAAAAGCAAGTGGATCATTGAGACAGAGAGTCGGTTTTTGGCATGGACTGAAACTTTTGTACATTCTGGATGATCCTGATGGAGATGATCATCCGGATATAAGGATAATCCGAAAGTTACCGGATGATACTTTATGCCTATAACGACTAATGTTTCAACTGTTAGATTTTAAGCTTTAGGGTGATATGAAAGGGCTCTAGATGATTCGGATGGTGTTGATTTATCAAGAAAGTGAGTGCAGCGATTGGCTTCTTCAAGGAGGTTATAAATACTTGGCATGAATGTCTTTGTGAGCTCTCATGGCCATTATATAGGTTCATCTCATACCAACTGAAACAAAAGCACTCGAGCATATTTGAGATGTAGCATAGGCCTTTAGGTGCATTGCTCTAATTACTTGACCTCTCTAGGTTAGTTCAAGTGATGGTCTAGGCTTATTACCTTTGGAGATCAGTATCTCCTAGATGGCTTGTAGGTGTTGTTCTTTGTGACCTTCCAAAGAGGAGCTTGTGGAAATGCACCAGTGTAAGTTCAGCTCCTTTTTGGTTTTAGTGATTGATTTTGGATTAATGTTTAATCACTATTTAATGACAAATCTAATCATTGTGAGACTAACTCTTTTAGTGAGCTTTATGTTTATTAGTCTCATTTGGATTAAATATGGAAACTCCAAAGGTATGCATCGTTACAACTCTATTATTTCTATAGCATACTTTTGATTCTAGTTAAAGGGTGAACTTCACCATAGTTTAAACCTTAAGATGTACATATTATTTCCAATTCCACTTTAATGCATATATTTAGCGGGAACTCATACTTTACTTTGATATTCTTGCCAAATAAATTAAGAATAATTAGTTAGAAACAAATCCTTGAGTATATATAGAACTTGTGTAGTTGTAGTATACTCATGGAAATATAGGATAAATTTCAAAGAAATCTAAAATTGAATATGTGCATATTGATTCAAAGTTAATTATTTATATGCACACATTAAATGGAGTTTATTCTATGCTTGATGGTTACAAGAGTATTGATCCCTTTCCACCACTCCATATAATTTGGATCATTACTTAGAAAGCATCAAAATGAGTATATGAAACTTGTTTAGTCAAAATATACCCATAACAATTTAAATTTGATTTAAATTGTGTTTGGTTGTCGTTTAATCATAAAGCTCTCCATCATATGTTGATGGTGTTCTTTATTGATTAAAGGACAAACGAAAAGTTCTTGAGTATATGAAGTATTAGTTACTTCAATATACTCACAAGACAAATCAATATTTTCATTTAAATTAATTTGGATTGTGGTCAATCATCAAGGAATAGATCGAAGGATCTTGGGACATCCTTTATGTGTCAATGGAGTGCGTTGATGATTGAGACAACTATATTTGTTGGACTAACAATCTTCCATGAGTTGTGAAGTAGGTTGAGTCTATCAGTGATGAAGATTTAGATGGTATCATGTGTTGATATCCATCAAGTTGAGAATTGCGACAAAGGATGTCATCATGTGTTAATGAGTGTCAAAAAGAGAAGAGCAACGGAGTTCATTATATGTTGATTAATGAGACAAGATTTTGACTTAGAGAGAAGATGATAAAAATTATAAAAGCTCCAAGTGGATGTGCTAGAGGCAAAGGTGTAACTAGCTAGAGCTTAGGATGTGTTCCTAGTCTTGTACCAGTCTTGTTGTTTGGATGGAAGTACGGGTTGCTAGTTAGGTTACCGTAATATTAAGAGTGGTTGAGTCATTTAGTTTGAGTTTCATCATGTATTGATTAACTTAATCCAGTTCGCTCTCTTAAGTTAGCTTTTGCACGACGCTCATATTTGCATGTATTACAAATAAGGAAAGCTCATGTCTGATTCTTAATTGATTTGGATTTTGTATAAAGTTAAGTTTTGCATGTGATGAAAAAGAAAGAAAGCTCATGCATTTGGTTTTAATAGTTGTTATTTGCCACTGCACAACTGGCTTCAATGACTTAAGCTCATTGAGAACATCAATGAGTTTCTACACACCAAAAAAAAAACAATCACTTAGAGAAACAGCTAGGGGGAATGTCATTGTCCAAAATTCAACATGACCAATTAGGATCCTAAATGCTATGTCACTATATGAGCACTAGATTTAAGGCTCTAGACGCGCTTCCTAATCAGGACAAACTTGTACATTTTAACAACTTGAAACCACAAACAAATAGTTATTGAGCTCATGAGAGGAATTACAGAGGAGTTATGTGGAGCCTTATTGAAGAACTTCGCTTCTCTCGATTTGAATACATGGTAGTCACGATGCTTTAGAATCGTCTCACACATCAAGCTACAGCCAGTCAGACATCAGATCTGAGACCCAAACAAGATACTAAAGAGCTTTTGCTAGGTTCTTGCCTCTTGGTGTTGCCAAGTTGGGGACGGCTGGACGCCTGGACGGGTTGGGGACGGCGGGGATGTGAGTCGCGACCAAGCTCGGAGGAGGCTGACCGCTGACCAGATCGGGGACACGCCAGAGGAGGTGAACCAGCATGGGGACACGGCAGGGCCTGGAGGAGGCGGGAGATCTTTGTGGTGGCAGTCGGCTCCACGACTCCAAGCGACGCAAGGGCGAGGCGGCTGGCTGGCTGCCACACGATGAGGGATTTAGGGCCCGGCGATGAGGGATTCGGGGCATCGGGCATTCGGCTGAATGTGAATGGGTGGCCACTGAACTGGGGAACTAGGGAGTCGGGTTAGGGTTTTCACCGGATAATAACCGGATATATCCAAATAAAATTACGGTTATGTCTGAATCCGACAGATACTTTTGTTCCGAATCCGTTTCCGTATCCCAAAAAAACTATCCAAACCCATTTCCAATATCCGAAAAAAAACCCAGATATCTGAAATTATGCTCTGAATAGTATCTGAATTTATACGGACGGACGGATGGTCGGGAATTATCCGCTCCGTTTACACCCCTAGGTAGAAAGATCAATAAAGGGAGAAATTATGTGATTACATATATGTGTTCTTATCTACTTTTAATTCTTGTTTGTGAGTTAAGAGCTTTGTTCATCGACCACATGACCGTGAATATACATCACAAACCATTATTTACCTTTCTGTCCTCTTGAATTGATAAGACATTCCTAGAGTAAAAATCGAGTCCTTTTGTAGGGCTACTAGATCAATGCCCGTGCGTTGCTACGAAAAATAAAATTAGTAACGAAACATAAAAGTCAAGCAATAAAAGAAAATTGTGCTACAAGATCAAACATCTATGCCAATAATTCTTTCTCACGACGTTTAGCTGGATCAACCCGTTTATCTCCAAGGGGTATGCCAATGACTCTCTCACCGCCGACAACGTCCCACCGGTGTCGGCGGGCAACCGCGCCGAAGCGTCGTACGCTTTGTTCATGTTCAACTGGCCGGCACTAGGGTCACGGCACCCGGTGAGCGTTGCGCTCTGGTTGTCCTTCTGACCACAGTTACTACTGACCGCGGCGCTCGACCTTCTACGCCTCGCGGCCATGTACGTCAGTCCGTCACTTATTGATCAATTTGTCGAGTTTATTCGCCGCGGCGGCACGACATGGGAGATCTTGAATGAATTCCCTTAATTGATTCTGTGAAAATCAGACAAAGATATATAGAGTACAAAAGGAATAATTGGCTGCTATTAATTACCAAAGAATAATCGTGATTTTGCTATAATAATCACCATATTTAGAGAGGTATGGTGGTCAGAATCGAGAAAGAATAATTAACTATAATAACCTGCCATTATTGGAGATATGGCGGGGGGCTAGGAAGAACGGACCGCTGCCACTAACTGCAAATTTATATTAGTAGAGATATATGGACCAGAAGGCAGTAACTGTTGCTCCATCCATCTTTATTTTATTTTATTTTATTTGGGGGTGATGCTGGTTAATTAAATTGTGAGCAAACAAAATAATGAAGTATCGATATCAACACCAACACCAAATCTTAGAACAAAATAGAAGCTTTATTATTCCTAATTTGTATATGAAAGAACAAAAGAATGAAAGAAAAATCAACCCCGAATTAAACAAGGGGAAAGAAAGAATGTCCAATACTTACATCCCTCCACTGACTCCTAACGTACATTTATCCTCCTCCCTTTGTAAATTGCAATGTCTAGAAATAAAATGAAATGAAATGAAATGAAATACTAAACAAGCATGAATGTACAGTTAGACCCTAACTATTATGGGCTCTACCACTCTAACAGATCAACAAATTAACACTCGAAGCTAGCAGCTAGGTTGCCAATCCTGCCAGCTGATACACATTTACACGTGAGCTCAGCTGCTAGGTTGCCAGTCGATGCTACCTATTACAAGTGAGCTCAGCTGCTGGTGAATCTGCATTGTAAACTTTGCTGTTGAGGCGGACGAGTCTGGCATCGCGGCGTGCCGACACGCCTACCCCGGTGGACCTTACTGAAAACTGGCGCAGGGCCTCGCCCAAACCGAACTCCGGGTCGTCGGAGCTTGCAGTGTCAGCAGCTTCCTGGCCCTCGTGCTGCAGCCACTGAATCTTGTCGTGGTAGCCCGGGAAGAACCACATCTTGATCACCGCCAAGGTGAAGTATGGGATGAGCGCCGCGGCAGACACCAGCAGGGTGACCACCCAGTAGGATGGCGCGCCCGCCAATGCGTCGACAAACACCATGAAGTATGTGGTTGAGAAAGATGGAGTGATTGCACCGTATGCCAAGAGGAACACGTACCTGCAGCAACAGCTCAATTTCAGTTTGACCTTTGAACCATCTTTCTGATTCACATACTAGTTCACATATAGAGATGGATGGATTAATACCATAAAGCAATGCCACCCCAGATGCAGATGTGATGTATGAGGGTGAAGTAGTTCACTGTGATTGCCATCTGAGCGTTGACAGCCCAGACAACGCATGTATAGGCGGTCGCGCCGAGGGTTGAAAGGTCTATGACCTCACCGCCTTTGCGGAATGCTTGGTGCTGCAGTGAGGTGGCGGTGAGGAAGAAGATGATCACAGCGCTCGCAATGCCGTACACCATCCATCCTAGGAGCCTTGACCATCGGAAGAGCAGGTTCTGAGGACCCTCCTGGTACAGCATTGGGTACTGCATTGCATTTTCAGAAGTAATGAGGAACTGAGGATGCATTTGGAACACCAATATTTGCAGATGGAGAAAAGAAGAAAGAAACAACTAGCTAGTTTGATACCTTGAGACAGAACCGAGCCGAAACATCTTGATCGAACACACCCATAGCAATCACAGGAAGTGATGTGAAAAGGACATTGTAGAGTGACATTGCCCAGTCATTGTAGAAAGCTTGACCTGAAAATGATGTGTACGCCTCGTACAGGAACAGGGTCACACCAAACGTGATGTTCTTATAGAAGAAGTAGCATATCTGTGGATGGACCCATTCAACCGGCAGAGAGGAGATTCAGCCAAAGAATGTGAAAGCAGTCAAAACACTCATAAATATAGTATGCATGACGTAATAGTAATGTGCAGTTGTACTATACATTACCATTGATGAGATCCTGCTATAGCACCAATGCCCATGGACAAGTAGCAGGCGCTCAAGGAAGCGGAACTGCGCAATGGAAACATCGCTCGCCATAACAGCCTGAGATTGAGGGCGTTACGAGTGCTGATCAGAACACTAGATTCCTTTTCTAGATGGTAGCCTTAATTCAGTTGAACTTGAATAATAAGTGGCAATATCAAACCTGCATTCCTTCAGCACCGCTGATTCCTACCCCAATATCCGCCTCCTGAATCATGCCTACATCGTTTGCACCATCACCAATTGCCAAGGTGACTTTACCGGTGCTGGCTTTCACTAGCCTTGTGACCTACATCACCGATGAAAATGGCAGTTTAGAACCCATTCCTAGCTATTTCCTAGTATGGAAGAATATGAAGCTTGACTTTTCACACACACAAAAAGAAAAGCCTGAGGTGCAGGTGAGCTTACAAGAGCTTTCTGCTTTGGTGAAGAACGACAGCAAATGACCGATCCACAGGCGATTGCAAGATCAAGGAACATGCTCTTGATGTCGTCTTCCAGCGCATATGTCAGTGACTTCCCATCAATGATCAAAGCAAAGGTTTCACCGGCAGATGCATTTATGAGTTTCTTTCCCTCATTTATTTGATGTACCACGCTATCCTTTGATGCCTGCAGTATATCAGACAATTGGCAGTTCTATTATTGTGAAATAGACCAGTGTTTGATAAGCATGCAGTTCTATGGTTGATCTGTTACAAAACATAATCCACTATAAAACCATAAATGACCAACATATAGTATGAACTAAAAAGAAAATTATGCAGACTCAACACAAATGCGCAAAATGCAGCTGATGACTATGAAGAAGCACAACTATGTGCTAGATAAAACCTTAGTATTTGTAATCAGTAATACTTTACCTACCTTTGTAACGGCTGCTTTGTCACCATCTTTCTCCAAGGCAATGATATGTGGTGTGTCTAATGTGATAGTTATTTGCTTCATTCCTTGTCTGAGTAGACTGCAGGCATATCTGTGAAAACAAGTATCAGATTTTAAGTTATAAAGTTAAGTCTTGCTATAAGTATCGAAACTGTTATAGCAAATGGCATACCCAATATTGATGGCAGTCTCCATCTTGTCGCCTGTCAGCACCCATATCTTAATGCCAGCTTTTGCAAGTTTGTCGATGCATTCAGGAACCTAGAAAAGGAAATAAACATGAACAAACCAAGGAGATGTCTCAAATTTTCACACATTACCACATGGAAGAAGATTTACTCACCCCCTTTTGAAGTTTATCCTCAACAGCGGTAGCACCAAGAAGAATCAATTCCCTCTCTAGCAAATCGGCGGCCTCTTCAATCAGTTCATATCTATCAGCGCTGACAGAATTCTTAGCTGCAGTGAACTTCCTGTCGAAATTTGTATATTCATCTTCATCAAGTTCACGGTACGCGAGAACTAGTGTTCTCAGACCAGCATCAGCGTATTCATTTATGTGCTGCTGGGTCGCTTCTCTGAACGCACTCTCAGAACTTGATAGCCTTTCAAACATTACACTGCACATGTTGAGATCAAGTCAAGAGATAGCCATCGCATATGTAAAGAGAGAGAGGAGAATCATGTCATCAGCTTGAATATTTAAAGACATTCCAGCAGATTACTGGATATAGTAGTACTAGTACTAACCTGTCAGCACCTTTACTAAAGACAAATGTTTTCCCCTCCTCATCCTTAACTATTACCGACATCCGCTTCCGAGCACTGTTGAACTCAAGGACATGCAAGAGCCTATACGATCTGCCAATAAAGTTAAAAGTTTGTATTATAAAGTTACCAGGTCACTCCCAAATTTTTACAGGAAAAAAAATGAAGTTCAAACCCATACCTGTCGACTTGTTTTCCAGACAAGGGATTTAACCCATGCAGAGAAATGCCTGTCTGCGTCCTTTGGTAAAATGTGAATCCGAGTTCCCGTGCTGCAACAACAAAAGCAGCCTCATCGGGAGACTCTGCTTCATATGAAACCTTCCCTGATTCTTCATCAACTTCTGGTATGCATGTATGGCAGATGGCCAACAACCAGAAGAACATCTCAATCACATCGGAGTGGGGCTGGTTAACCCAGTTACCGTTCATGACACGCTCATCTGTGAAATTAAATCCTTTGACTGCAGTTTTCCCCTCTTCCTGGAAGCTTTCGATGCCATTTTCCATATTGGCAATCAATGGGGAACCTTTTCTCTTTGCCATAGCTCTCTCGACCTCAGTGATACCACGGCCATACGCAGTGCCTGCAATAGAACATTTGATGAACTCCATGGAGTTGCAAGTCAAAGTCCCAGTTTTATCTGTCATAATTGTGGCAACCTGACCCAACTCCTCGTTCAAGTTGGATGTTCTAGCATGAGCAGGCGTGTCCGTCTCTTCATGATACATATGGATATCCTGGTTGATGAACAGAGCCTGCAAGAGCTTGACGATCTCAATGGAGATGTACAAGGAGATTGGGATGAAGTAGCCATAAAGCATCATGGCTGTCAAGAAATGCAGTATTGATGATATAGCTGCCTTATTTGAATTGAAGAAGATGGTAGTGTCATCAGGCCTAAGGTACCATCTTTTCATCCTGCCATCCTGCAGATCATTTTTGGTTGCGATGCCAAAGAAAATTGAACCGATGACCGCAATTAGGACGAGTGAAGACAAAAGGAGGTAAATGATCCAATCCATCTTCTTTTCAATCTTGCTCCTTTTGGATGGAGCTTTCATAGCATTCTGCATGACCTTTGTATCATGGCCTGTGAAAATAACTGCACCGTACACATACTCGGTGTTCCGAAGCTTTGAGTCTCTGAGAAGGAGCTGCTGAGGTGAGAGAGAGTACTGTTGCTCCTCGATTTGGATGTTCCCAACAAATGAATAGAGATGCGCATTTGGGTCTTCACACCTTATTACAGCCCCAAAACTGTCGAAGCTCTCATCATCCTGCAAGTTGGACGTAACCTCCAGAGATTGCTTGAGCTTGAGATTTGTCTCTCCATCAAGGTTCATCGTCTCGACATAGCAAATGGCATCTTCATAGCTAGAGGAAAGAAGGATGAGGTCAGCAGGAAAGAAATCATCTTTTTCAACCTTGACGATGTCACCAACTCGGAGGTTCATCCATTTGGTATGATGAAAAGCACCGTCCTGGAACACCTTTGCCTTTCTGTTGTTCACCTCGGTATCCTGGATGGAATAGTCATTTTTCTGGTAACTGATAATCAAAAGCATAGAAGAAACAAGCATGGTACTGCGATTGGACTGAACTAGCATGTATGCTACATAAATTCTTATGTGTTGTGTTGATAATGGGACCACACAAGCATTCTACTATGATTGCTGCACCTAATGCCTGCCTAGTTGCTGAATTGAAATGGATTGGTGTGCATGCATGTTTCTTATCCTTGAAGGGAAAATGTATGTCACAGTTGAGTGGAGTGCGTCCTCAGCTGATTGGGTTGGTACTCGGAAATGATGGCCTGCGCTTAACCATACTATTCTATTCATATTTACGTACGGTCTATCTTGCAAAATAGATTAGTTTCACGGATGGATGGACCGAAAGTAGTGGTGGCCGGTGTTGTCTCCAAATTAAGTTGAAAAGTGTGACATGTTATATATATAGATCAACCATTGCAATTAACATCACCATATAGGAGTATTCCTAATCCAGCTTGTAAGCTCAACAGTTGACTTGATGATTGCTACTTGCTCGATCTCTTGCTTGCTTAACCATTAATTGTTGAAAGGGAACTAGAATCGAATCGAGCGGTGTCGTAGCAGCAAATCAAGCACTGCATAGATAGAAATTGGGATATTATATACTATTAATTATGAATACCTGCTGCTTCCTCCTCCAGTCCTCAATGGCATCCTTGATCATGGTGGCGACGATGACAATGACGAGAGGGGCGACGGCGCTGGTGGAGTTGTAGGGGGCGAGATGGGTGTAGGCGAGGCAGCCGGTGATGAGGAAGTAGATGTTGGCGACCCTCCGGAACTGCTCGAAGAGGGACTTGGGCACGAAGGTGGCGGCGTTGTACTTGGTGGTGGAAATGGAGTTGGACCGGTAGCCCATGGCGGCGGCGGCGGCGGCGGTGTGGATCACCCGCGAAAATCCCGGGCCGTCGTCGTCGACGGCGCTGGGCCTCCGGACGCAAGCGAAGCTATAGAGCCTGCTGAGCCTCATCTTGCTCGTGGTCCTCCCCCTCCGGCGGCTTCTGTCGCCTCGGGCCATTGCTCTGAACTGAATTAACCAGCTAGATTGACGCAAGAAAGAATCTTGTCAAACTTGTTGTTGGCTAGGCTTGGCTTGTTGATCCGTCCTAGCTAGCTGCCACAGCTAGATTAACTAGCTAGCATCCACAGCTAGTTGCAGCCGCAGCAACAACAAGTTATTGTGCAAGTATTTCTCTATCCATCTTATTATTCCTATCCTATCCCTATGTAGGAGAGGAGAGGAGAGGAGAGGAGGAGGAGATGAAAATTCTTCGGGAGCTCCGCAAGCCAAGGTGGACCTAACTTGAGCAATTCCCCATTCGGTCAGCAGACCCTATCGAAGCCTCCTACGACTACGAGCTCCCCATGGTTGACTTGCCTGCTTTAGGCCCTGATTTGCAGCTTCAAAGTCAGCTTTAGTTTCTACAAGTCATTAAGTCTCACTAAACAATTTAGTTTTTATACGGTTTTTATATAAACTAAAAGTTAAATATAATTAACAAAAACTAAAAGTTAAAAATTAGGCTGAATCTATTTTTATAGCTTTTATTAAAAGAAATTAGCTATTTATTAAACGATCTCTTGTAAAAAAATTACCGTCGTTTTTCAGTTTAAAAAACTAAAAGACAGTTTTACAGAAAAACTATACCCCCCTAAACGGATCCTCCTAATACTAGTCCTAATCAACTGTTCCTTGGTTATTTTTTTACTTATGACTGCAACCTATGCTGTCAAATTTTATATTATTATGATTTAATTAGTATTTTTAATATAAAATTATAAAATGTTATGGCCAAAGTCATATCTCATATACCATAAAAAGTCAAAAACATCGAGGGAAAAAAACAGAGGAAGTAATATTTAATTTGGCAAGAAAAAAATCCATTCTTGCCTCATCTGTTTTTTTTTAAGATAACAGAAGGTTATATCTCCTGATCTTTTTCAAGATAACGGAAGGTTATATCTTCCCGTCTCTGCATCATAACATACACACATTTAACCATTTATTACATCATTATAGAAAAACTAACATTTTAAAGAGATCCCTACCATCATAGCCATGACAAACATTGCCTCTAGATGATCTGACCAAACAATATGCACGGGAAACATACCACTCTAGCAGTACTATTTCTTGGCGAATACTAAGGGGGAAGAAATTTGGGCCTGACTGTGATACTACAAACTGCAAGGAAGTTTAGTTTTTGGCCACGAGAAACACACGAGAAATCCACTCCAGCCAGAAATAGGAAGGGGGGAATGAATTCAAGCGTGGCGACCGAGCGGTCTACATGGGGAATGTGATGTGAACACGTGAAATCCACTCCAGAAATGGGAATTCAAGCGAAGCGTGGCGTGGCGACCGACCGATCTACTTTCACGACATGAATTTTTTAAAATAATATATATTTAATAAAAAATTACAAAAATAATATTCTAAAAAATTACAGATTTGCACACCTATCGCATGTTCAAATTGCGACAAAGAGTCTGTCGCAAATGTCTCTATTGCAGATTGAAATTGTGACTGAGTACCGGCCCTGGAAAAAAAATATTAATGGTTGCTAAAATTTGACAGTTCAGAGTTTAATAATTCAGAAAAATTTATATTTGTTAGTGATAATTCATGTAGTATTAGATAAAATTATTTGTCAGTTAAATTTTTTGAGAAAAAAAAATCAAAATTCGTTGTTCGTCGTTCTTTCGGTGTGCGATAAATTTCCAAATTTGATGATAAATCATAGTGAAATATTAAATAAAATCTGGCATTGATATTACAAAGTGCAAAAATTTCCGGTGACCAGCCATTTGAAAAATCTTCGGTCAAAAAAAAAAAGAAAAAGAAAGCCCACCAATTTTCAAGTGGCCGGCGACCACTTGAAAATTTCCACTGGTCGAATCCAGCAGTTGCTTGCTGCTGAAATAAAAGGAGGAAAAAATAGCAGCGTGGCCGATTCCAACGGCCCCTGGCTGCGGAAAAAATGAAAAAAAACAACGCTCGTCAGCTACTGGTTTAAAATTCAGTGCTTGTTGCCCGCGGAATTTCAACTGCAGGATGCTAGATTCACAAATTCATCGCGAGGAAGGCTATATTCGAAAAAAATTATTGCAAGGCGGTCATTGCAGTAAAAAAATTCTTCTCCAGCAATTCAGCGATTGGCATTGAAGGGAAATACCCCAAAAAATTCCAGCGCTTGGAAACCGCTAGATAATTACCTGCGAGCGAGAAATTTTTTGCGAAAAAATTCCAACACCGTGAATCCGCTAAAATTTTTTTGGCACGGAAAAAAAACATAGGTACACACTTTAGGAAATTCATAAAACTGGGATACAACATGGGTACATACATACCTTAGAGAATTTATAAAGCTGGGATACAACATATTCCATATGTACATACCTCTGGTGTAGGGCATGGTCAAAACAACGATAGTTATCTATTGATTTCTGATGGGGCACTATGTCTGGATACCTAATAGGGCTTAATGTAATATCATTGTCAAGATTCGAAGGACTCCGAGGACGTAAGGTTCATGGCCTAGGTGTCATGAAATCGTCATCATCATCGTCATTTGTATGGTTAGGAGTTAGCCCTCCTTCCGTGCTGGTTGAACATCCTCTTGCATTGTTTCTTGAACGGCCTGTTGTGATAGTGCTTGAACGTCGAGGTCTAGGTGGCAAGAAATCATCATCATCGTCATCGTCGTTTGTGTAGTTAGGAGCAAGACCCCCTTCTGTGGTGGTTCGGGGTCCTCTTAAACTTGCTGCTGCAACAGTACTGGGTGGACCTTTGCCCCTTCAGTTAGATCCTCTTCTGCGTTTTCTGTGTGAACCAGACATCACACCACTGTCAAAGAGCATAAACATCGCCGCGAATTCTGGGATATCTTTGTTCAGCAACTCTTCATTCTCTAGAAATGACTAACACACAAGACGAGCATACGAATTAATGAACTTATGGATAACACTAAAAAGATTAGTAGGGTAAACAAATAGGAGATAACTAACCTTAATATGCTTTGCATACTAATCGAGCAGCATCAGTACCCTATAAATTCTCGTAGAGAAACCTATAGCAGAAGAGTGGTCGGCTAGTTCACACACACTGAAATATCTTTGACGCCACTATTGCAAGTACGCCTTGAGATCGTTGGAGGTCACAAGGTTCAAATCAGAGGTTGTCACGTTATGCCTCGATAATGTCGGACGCCACTCTTGTAATTTGGATACCACTGTACTTAGGTTTTGCTCCTTGAACGGATTATCCTTCCCATTATGTGTAACTTTCAATGTGTAATAAAGGGCTACTGTGCTCATATCTGGTGTCCATAAGAATGCTCTGCTAGAGGATCCAATCATGGTGAAGTGTGAGTAGGAACTATGTATGTGTGCATACAGTTTCCCCGTCCACCCCTCCCACGACTTGAGCTTCCTCCTTGGTCTGTGATTGCAATGGGGTGCAGGTTGAAGCTAGGACGAAGGGCAACTTGGGTGGTGGGTGGTTTTATAACTCACTTAGGTCTGAAGAAGCGAGTTACAGCGTATTGTCGTTTCGATCGGAGAAAGCGGTGGGTTGAAGGGTGTTGTCACTTCACTCTAAGTCAGACAGTGTGTTGTATGTCGCTATGTGATAACGGGCGTCACGTCTCATCGCCTTTTCAGGTGGATGTGACTAATTGAACTGAGAAATCAATAGGCAGTGTGTTGCCGCCTCAACTTTTCAAGCCAATGTAATAACAGGCTGGCTTGAACCTTGTTATCCTGAATACTGAAATCGGGTTGAGAAAGCTACTGGCAACGTGTTATCCAATAGGACTGAGAGCGGTGTATAAAGTGTTGTCACTTTTCACTTCGAAAGGTGATGGATACTTTAGGGTGTTTGCTTTTGTAGGATGTAGATGCAAAGCAAGTTTACATAGGATCTCTTTCTAGATAATGGTAGTACATGTATGAAAGGGTGTTTGTGGGATATTCATTGATAATTTGAAATTTTAAATATGTTATTTTACGGGCTGCCAAGAAGGCTTAAGTGATCATGTAGTTTACACGGTTACGGTCCAGTTTTCTTTTAAGTTTGTGACTGCACCGTAAGAGATATTTTTACCATTTGTTAGGCATTATCGTAGTACATAAATGATATCGTAATAGAAGATAAATTAAGAAAATAAAATACCATAGCTGAATGTTACATAATTTGAGGAAGTAAAGTACCATATTATGTTTAGTACATCATGTATGAAAGGAAAAAAACTAACTAGAGCCCCTACGTTGTGCTACTCCTCGTGTGGTCCCAGGCCTCCTATGGTGCTGCACATACCCAGAGGGATATGTCAGCTGGTCAGGGGCCTATCCACGAGTACTCCTAGCAGGCCATATTGGTGTTGTAGGAGTAGTGAAGACGTCATGTGACAGTTGACTCAAGTCGAGCGCATCGGTGAGCTGGGAGGGACTAAGGACCACACCCGTGGGCTGCTGGTAAGGATCTACGAAGAAGTCCAAGTCGGCATCGTCGAGCGGAGAGAAATCAGCAGAGGTGCACACGCTCTGGTCTGGTGCTGGATGGGTCATTGTTAACAAAGTATTCATGTTAGTACAGCACATAATATGAAGAACATAATAGATAAAAGGAGACCACGTGGTGTACCTGCAATCATGGGGACGTACGACGCAGAACACTGCCAACTAGATCCCCCTGGCACATCAAGAGGGGGCACGTCTGCGTGGGTGATGTCCCAGCTATGGCCTATGGCACTTGTTGACCCCGTACAGCTAAGGTACGTCCGTGAACCTGTATGACGTTGTCGTCCCTAGGCCTCCTACAAGACGTAAGTTGGACGATGTGGGCAGCCCTCTAGTGTACACGCTGCAATGTCCCTCTCAGGAAGTCCATCGTGACCTCAAGCCTGTTCATCCAGCCTACTCGTGCCAGCAATGCGTCCACCTCCTCCATGGTCTCCCTGGCAAAGTCGCTCTGTGCACGCATTGAAATTCTAGTTAGTTCATACAATTGCAGTAACGATACATTGCAAGGCATGTCAAAGAAGTATTAACCGAGCAATGAAATGTCGAGTCCGGTTGCGTGGGGTAGGTGTCTGCTGTGGAGGGAACATGCCTCAGAGGTGAGTCAACGACACGCACAACGCGAATGCGTGTGCACGGACTGAACCACCGGATGTACTTGTCATACGTGCCAGGGTCGTACGGGGCAGCCTCGTTTGAACGTCCGCCAACGCCTGTGGCCACTACTGAGCATGAGGGAACATACGTACCGCCTAGCTCATGCCACCAACAAAACCCTTCTGTGTAATCCTGCATGAGAACAAGAACATTGACGTTAGTAGCGAGAACATCGCAAAATATAATGCAATTGGAATTGACGTGGAAGAGCACTCACGTGTGCATGCTCAGTGGGACAACCTCACCAGTGGGGATGGGGAAGATCTGGCAGAGGCCGAACTGCCTCATGACATGGTGCACGACGTACATCTTGACGTACACATCGAACACCAGGTGGCACCATGTCAACCAGAAGACGGCGTTACGGGTGCACTGCAGGGAGAGGCCATGAGGTGCTCGCGCGCCTACCAGCTCTGGGAGGTAAGGATGCCAGATGACACGATCATTCATCAGTTGATCGAACATCACTACGTACTTGGGGTACGAAGCATGTGACGTGACAGGCGTGAAAGTCGGCTGCAAAAAAGGAATAGTCCAAAGTTAGACAAAAAATTTCAAAATTATTGCATAATTCAAGATAAAGGTCATTTTACTAACCCGTCGGCGACACCACAACGTCCCCATGGTAGAATGGTCGACGTCATCCCTGGGGGAGCCGTAGAAGCCTGCTCCGTAGGGTCCCAAATCCATCTGTGGTCGGTCGGTCTAGAACCTCTCAAAAGACCATAGCTGAAGTAGTAGAGGACACCCTGCAAGAATGGACCAGTCCCCCACAAGATGACAACAGTTGCAAAGACCCCGGTACATGGCAGCCAACACAACCGGTCCCCTCGCTAGCTGTGGGATCTCCTCAATGTCAGCGTCTGCGATCGACCTTGCGTACTGAATCATATGTTTGTTGACGGTGTTCCCGTGGGAGGAGCAGAACAAAACCTAGCCGAAAAGCCACACGAGGTACGCCTCGAAGTGGCGACTAACAACATACTCCCCTGCTCCATCTGCCATCCTCTCGGGCTACACAAAGTAATGATCAATTTCACAACTTTAAGAGATAAGAAACTAAAATTTAGACAAAGTTAATATCACTTATGTAGAACTGTATCAGCCACTTCTCAGTCGGACTGTGTGCAGAAGTGAAAGGTGTGTAGCCATGCTCAGCGGGTAGCATGTCCGCTAACCAGGCTAGGAGCTCTATCTGCCACTCTGGGTGGACGTTGTCAAGCACTACCGTGTCCCCGGTGCAAGGTAGGCCCAGAAGGTAGCTCACGTCCTCTAGTGTCGGTGCCATCTCACCGCATAGGAGGTGAAACGTGTGCATCTCTGGTCACCAGCGATCTACCAAAGCGATAAGCAAATTCCTGTCGTATGGGAATCTCCTAGAGGCACCACGCCTATTCTGCACATCAACGACAGTCGCCTCCACTATCCATGCTATAGACAGTAACCCTACCGCTCTCAGCCTGCAGGAAAACATTATAACAACTATTGATTCACATCTACAAGATATAGTAAGGGAAGTTTGGAAAAAGTGTACGAACTTGGGAATCCATCGTGGGTCGACCCGCTATGCTCTCATCGGGGTCCGCAAGTGAAGGGCACTAAGCTTGAATGATGGCTCCCCGTCTAGAGGTGGCAAGGTGGCCAAGCGACTTCGGTGAGTTGTGTCGATCACTAGGTCCAGCAATTCATACTCCCTAACGTTCACCATACCTGTAATTGAATAAAACAATGTTAGTACAAAATCAAATGCACAATAAAACTGAATACAATGATTAGAAATAGAATTTGAATACAACAAAGGGACTAGACATTAAAATCCACAAACACTAACAATTTTGAAATTCATACATGCATCACATACAAATTCGAACCAAATAGAATATGATAATAACACATCCAACATCCATACATGTATTACATATAGGAATTCGACATATCACATTGACAAGCGAGCTAACTATTTCAATTTTATATGCAAAGGCCATACAACAATATCATGGCCTCTGAACTGTCGAGCAATACTTGAAAGAGTGTCCCATCTCTTTACAAACTAAACATCTCTTCACACAATGCTCGCTTTCTATAGCATCCATATCATTCTTTATACATCTTGTTTGTCGTCGCCCTACGCCCTTGAGCCTGTTGACATCAGGAACCCACCGTGTATCCTCTCATCTCTAATGCTCCGTGAACAAACCCACTATTCGAAAGCCATAAATTTTTTCACTCTAAGTTACTGTCACCGCTTCTTTACTGAAGAATTATGACAAGAATATACCTGGATCCATACGGATTATTGAGCAGGCAGCCATTACGTGCGAGCATGGCTTGTGTAAGAGACGAGACTTGTTGCAGCTGCAAACACATGTTTTGTCGATGTAGAATGTATTCATAAGCAACTTTATGCCGGTTTGTTCCACGTCCGGCTTTCTCTTTACACAGTACCTCAAAACGAAGTTCCCTGGTACCCATCTTCAATGCTCTATGCATCTCCCCATTTTTCCCTTTCTCCTCTATGTACGTACAGATCACCTCTGAGTATTTCATATCAGGATTACTCATACAGACTAACGACCTAGCATGGCGATCCACAAAGTACTTTGCAACACTATGAAGAACACTCTCCACTATAGCAACAAGAGAAAGGGGTCTTAGGCCTCGCATGACCCAATTGTAAACCTCAGCTAAGTTTTTCGTCATAACCCCACACTGGGCACCATTGATGTTGGAGAAAACATACTAATCCCGAAGGGGAGGCCTCATTCACCTCTTGCCTCGCGGGCATGTGGACATGGGTCCGCGGAATGTTGAGAGGGTCTCCCTCGAGAGCATGAGGGGGGCTCCCCTCATGCCCCCTGTGGGCATGCTACGAAAGACTCCCTCATACCCCGCAGGCATCTATGGGTGACTCTCTCCTACTCCACGAGAGTCTATGGGAGGCACCTCCTACTTTGCGGGAGTCTACGGGAGGCCCTCCACTTCGCGGGCGTCTATGGAAGACCTCCTCCCTTGTGGGCGTCTACGAGTGACTTCCTCCTACTCCACGGAAGTTCGAGAGGCGCCCTCCTACCCTGCGGGCATCTACGGGTGACTCTCTCCTGCTCCACGGGAGGCACCCCTCTACTCGTGGGAGTTTGCAAGAGACCCCCTCCTACCCCCGCAGGCTTACTCCAGGAGGCTTTCTCAAACCCCTTGCTAGCTCTCTAGAGGAGGCATCTGGGGGGTCGTCAATCCCCCAAGGGGTCTCACCAAGCCCCTTGGCCACAGGGCACTTGGCAAGGCTCCTGGTTCAAGAGGGCTCCCACCATATGCCTATGGAGATAGGTGGGCACTCTCGAGCCACTTGGGACCAATCACTGAGTGGGGTCCCGAAGTCCCCTATGGGGCCCTGGAGTCAGAGGCTTGCCCTTACGAAACAATGACGTGGGATCCACTACCTCCCTTTGAGAATGACCTAGGTGCCCTCGCTGAAGCCGCTATGATAGGAGTAGGATAGTACTTTGTAACAGGCTGGGCGCCTATAAAACCCCACTATAACATCTGCATGTAACCTGGATTCTCATTGAATACAGAATTTAACAACGGGTGTGTCCGAAGGGAGCCTAGACCAGGAGCTCCCCGCTCCTCCTGGGGGACACGCTGATAGGAGTAGGGTGCTTCCTTAAGCGCCCGAACCTATATAAATTCTTGTGTCTACTTTGTCTCTTTTGGACAGTGGCCCGTAAGACGGGCAGCGTCCCTCTCTCTCTCGTGTCTTGTTCTTAAACATACGATAAATGTCATAAAGTAATGCCCATTTCTACCTAAGCTTATGCTCTATCCATTCGGAGAAGCATTTTGTGGATCTTCTATTCCTTCGGACCAAGTGCGGAGGGTCCGTGGGTAACACTTCCAGTGCTACTGGGGCTTCCTCTGTGCTAGGCATTGGCCTTGTCACTGCCTTCGCTGTATACCTTGATATCAGCTCGTCCAACTTCTTTCACAGTACATCAAACTTTCTCTGTTGGGTCTAGTAGTACAACCTCTTAAAAAGCTTCATAAGGTCCTTGTTCTTGAACTGCTTGTAGAATTTAGCACCCATGTGCCATTTGCACCTCCTACTTCACAGATCAGGCCATAGATGTATTTCTCTTGCACCTTTCTGCAACTGCATGACCGTCTTCAATAGCTCGGGATGCCAATCATGTATAACACACACTCCAGGCAGCCAATCCACGACGCCAGCTTTCATGTTCTTTAGAAACCAGAACCAGTTTTTTGTATTCTCACCCTCCACGAATGCGAACGCTACTGCAATAACCTGATTATTGCCATCAACTCCTATGACAGTCAATATCTGGCATTTATACTTTGCAATCAAGAATGTCCTATCAACACATAACAACGGACGACAATGTCTGAACACGTTGATACATGCACTGAAAGCAAAGAATGCCCGCTTGAGTATCATCTTCCCAAGGAAGCGCTGCAAGGGCTACTCACAAATATTGATATAAGTTCCGAGATTTCTTTCCTTGATCACCTCAAGCATACATGGTAGGTTCTGATATGAGTCTTCGTATGTACCAAATCTAGTTTCCAATGCCTTCTGCTTCACTATCTATGCTGCTTTTGCATAGTTTATGGTGTACTGAAACCTCTGCTTTATTGTAAGTATGATGGCACGTGGCTCTAAATCCAGGTTGCTCACAAATCTCCCCATACATTGCATTTGCAACAAAACCTGAAGATATGTTTCTATGCGATTGAGTAGACTCCGCCAGCACACATGTGTGTGAAACGACTATAAAACACTTCCAAACGGTATCTCATTTAAACTGGTACGCATGCACACACCCATGGACAACCCTCCATCTGGCATCTGACATCATACACCCACTGGTCTAACTTCGCAACTTTAAAGGTTCTATGAAGCAACACTGCCCATGTTGTCACTGCTTTTTGAACCTAAAACTTATTCTTTTAAATAGCACCTTGCCTCACCTCATTCTGATTCAACTGACGCAAGAAGTGTTCACCCTCGTTGACCACCAATCTATCGAACTAACATTCATCCCACTCTGTTCGGAAATGCCCTTCATCGTTTGCGTCATTACTCAAATTCTCATATTCTTGGCTCTCTGCCTCCATCTCTTCAACCAACGATTCAATATTTTCTCCCTCATCTGCCACGTGGCAATGGTACCTGAACATCTGGATTTGGAACATCACCTTCCTCACCTCGCACACCCTCATGACTCGAGTTAACATCCTACCTCACTAAGCAATCTTCGGTTCGACTGCTCTCCCCAACTTCCTCCAGTTCATCACCACCAACCTTGTTCTGCATCGTATGGTCAGCATTGGTTTTCTCAAATGCTTGCACCAACAACACCAATGGCCAACCATTCTCAGTTGCCAATCTTACGTACAAACTTCATGACTTCGGCCCCTTCAATTCTACTAACTCCCAGTATGTGTAATCCCGTCTTCGAGACCTTACTCGTGCAGCTTGAGGTCATGTAATTTACTATCTAACAATAACAGGTGTTACAACCATCTGTTAACCGTACCCCACGAACGCTCACTAGCACATGACAGACCAGCCATGACACTTGAAAAATGACTAAGTTCCACCCCTTGTGCACCCATCTGCGGAACCCTTTCTCTATAGTGTATTTTAAATTCTACTCATTCATCCATACCTGCCAAATATTTCATGAATTTTTTAATGATCGCACGACATAACGCTACCACCTTTCAAGTCTTAATCTACCTATACGATGACATACTCTACATCAATTCAAACAACTGCTACAACCCTACAAAAATTAATTTTTCGTTTCACATTATATCTCGCGTAATTCTTGCATCTGACATACAATGTGATATGACGACATACTCTACATCAATTCAAACAACTGTTGCAGCCCTACAAAAATTATTTTTCCGTATTACATTGTATCTCGCGTAATTCTTGCATCTGACATACAATGTGATACGATGACATACGCTACATCAATTCGAAAAACTGCTGCAGCCCTGCAGAAATTAATTTTTCGTATTACATTGTATCTCGCGTAATTTTTGTATCCGACATACAATGTGATACGACGACATACTCTACATGAATTCAAACAACTGTTGTAGCCATACAAAAATTAATTTTTCGTATCACATTGTATCTCATGTAATTTTTGCATGCATTGTAGCTGTCATAATTCTTGCAGTTTTCTATATCCATAGCTATTATAACTCCATACAAGTAAATAATTAAAAACCTATACAATGCGATCACTAAATCGTCATTTTAAATAAACTATTGGCAGTCTACACAGCTAATTAACTACAACCCTAATTAATCTCGTCCCTATATTGTCTTTCTAAACATTTATTGCTCTACAAACCTAATTACTTACCAATCTATTTCATTTGGTCACTAAATTCTAAATTAAAACAATAAAACAAGATTTACCTAAGAATGCGACAAATGTTAAAACAATAAAACTAGATTTACCTGAAGAATACGACGAATCTCCCCTCCTCCTCTTCTTCTTCCTCTCTCCTCCCCTTCTTCTTCTTCTTCCTCCTCCTCCTCCTCCTCTCCCCCTCCTCCTCTTCTTCTTCTTCCTCTCCTCCCCCTCCTCCTCCTCTTCTTCCTCTCCCCTTCCTCTCTTCTTTCTCCGGCGACTAGGCTGCGCGCTCTCAGGTGTGTGCTCGGTGAAAATGAGGCTGAAGGCCCTGGGATGCTGTTTTTACGCTCTCCGTCACAATTTAGAATTGCGACAGAGAGCCGAACGGTTAGCGACAGCTCTCTATCGCAATTCCAAATTGCTATAGAGAGTCTATTGCAATTTGTATGTGCGATAGGTGTGCAAATCTGTAATTTTTTCGGTATATTATTTCTATAATTTTTTTATTAAACGCCGTGGTTGACCCAGCGCTTCTACTTGACCACTTCTCCTTAATTTGGAGTACTACCGTTCTAGCTAAGCCACGCCGTAATTGACCCAGCCTTAATTTGTTGGAGCAGCAGCAGCAGCAGCAGTATTTCCTCTGTTATTAGTACTATATATCTACCTGTGGTAATTAAGGCCGCTAGTAAGATTTACAAGCAAGCCTCTCTCTCTGGTACAACTTACTAGCTACCTTATTCCAAATACGTACCTCACCTGCAGGTTATATTTGGTGATGATGACCCGGACCTACCTATATGATATTATGTATCCAGCCAAGTTGATTCCAAATACTAAGCTGTTTGATATATGATATTCCAAATATACTCTCCTCTCCAGAGAGCCTACCTACTCTTTTATTCAATGTTTCGCCTTTTTCTCTCTTCTTCTGTCTACTGGGTTGAGTTACTTATCCACTGTGCGGTTTGAAGATTCCCACCTCTCGATCAAAACTAATCCATTAACTATTTCTTCCAAAAAAAAATCTGTCGACTGCATGCTGTGCTCTGGTTTGCTGGAGTATCAGTAATACTCCAGATAGATTTCTACACAAATCTAATCTAGAGGTTAGTTCACAAGTGGTTCTCAGGATTAGAGCTAGCAGATACTGTCTTCACATGTCAATGTCGGACCTAGCTAATCTATATACACACACCTGCGCGCGAGAAAGAGATGGAGCTGGGAAGATTAGCTAGTACATACTCTCACGTTCAATATACTACTTAAATAAACGTGTTATATTTCTTTATCATTTTCGGTATACTCAAATAATAATTCTAAGATACTTCAATACGATATGATTGGAAAAAATTCATTGAAGCCCTTTTATTTTTTTTTGCTACATACCTGTTTACATATGTAAAAGGAATATATAAACAAATTACGCCATAAAGGGTGGATTTTAATGAAATTTTTTGTGAAACTCACCTTAGAGTATCTTATAATCAGTATTAGGGTATACTCAAAAGATTAAATGATATTGAGTTTGGCCTTCAAATTTTACAAGATTGTAGAAGCTCATATTCCCTACTTACGGTAAATTTTTTAAAAAAAATCCAAAACTTCTGCACGTGAATTTCACGGTAGGGGGTTATATATATATATATTATATATATATGTATATGTATATAAGTCAATTTATGTGTGATTTTTTTTTGGAAATTTGTTTGCAAGAGCCTTAAAGATATCTGTATGCCTTAAAAATATAGAATCGTTATTGGAATTCATTATACTAGATGCATAGCGGGCCTACGTGTTGCTGCTGGTGCAAGGAATTGTTAAGACAGGCATAGATTTTAACAGAGAAAGAATTTTTTTTGGGTATTCCCAAAAAAAAACAAAAAGTGTTGTTTTTTAAATATTCCTTTGAAAACTTTTAAAAATATTCCTTTAAAAAGTTTTGAAAATACGTAAATCAACAGTATCTTAGGCATGCTCCCAAGACCATTCTCACAAATTTTTTAAAAATTACAAATTTAGTAGCTCAATTAAATCAGTGAAGTTGCTTTAAATGCATTAGCAAGATTGTTAGATTTTTTAAAAATCACAAAAGTTTGATCATAATTTGAAATTTTTACAGTTGTGTAGACATGCTCTCAAGACCCTTCTCAAAAAATTTCAAGAATTTGCAAATTTAGTAGCCTAATTAAATTAGTAAAGTTGCTTTAAATGTATTAGTAGCATTGTCAGAATTTTTAAAAATTACAAAAGTGATCATGATCTGAGTTTTTTTATTGTAGGTTAGGAAATATCTGAGGACCCTTCTCAAAAAGTTTCAAAAATTTATAACATGATTTAGTAGGCCAATTAAATGATATAATTTGATGCAAAAATCCAAAAAATTGCTTTTTGACGGGATTTGAACCGGAGACCTCAAGTATGCACCGCAAGTCCTCTACCATCTGAGCTAAGTGTCATTTGTGAAATGTGATGCGTAATGCATTTATGAGGCTATGTAGCATGGCGATGCGATATGGCGGGGAGGACGGCTGGCTATCGTACCTCTCCAACAATAGTAGGTTTCATATGATATGATATGTTCTAGCTTAGAGCATGTAAAATTTCTTAGTTCTTGTGGGAATTGAATTATTTCCTTTGAAACTCCCACAGAATTCATAGGAAGCTCATGCATTACAAACATATGCTAAGTCCCTGTTTGGATGAGTAGTAATTATTTATAAGGTTTTGAGATTTAATTCAAATTTGAACTAGATTCTAAAACATTTTAATGAAATACCCCTAATCTAAAAAATCCCTAAGCCTTCAAATCTGCCCTCCATCTGTAATAATTTCCACTTTTTATTTACTTATAATTTCTTCTAGAAGGCAGGCCTCTTCAATTTTCCTTTCCCACAGAGAATCTAAGCCACTAGATATGTAGGCACGGCGCCACGCCACCCAAGCACGCAATGCCATGCAAGGGCAATTCTACGGAAAACAGTGAAATTTAAATGTATTAGTAGTATTATTAGAATTTTTAAAAATTTTACAAGTTTTGTCATGATCTAGAATTTGTATGGTAGCTTAGGAATGCTCTCAAGACCGTTCTAAAAAAGTTTCAAAAATTTACAAAATGATTTAGTAGCTCAATTAAATCAGGGAAGTTAAATGCATTAGTACCATTGTCAGAATTTTTAAAACTTGTAAAAGTTTGATCATGATCTAAAATTTTTATGGTATATTAGGCATACTCTCAGAAACCTTATCAAAAAGTTTGAAAAATCAAATTAATTTGATGGCTCTGGAAAACCAAAAATAGTGAAATTTAAACGCATTAGTAGCATTGAAAGAATTGTTAAAAATCTTACAAGTTTGATTATGATGTAAAATTTTTATGGTACCTTAAGTATGCTCCCATAGCCCTTCTAAAAAATCTTGAAAATTTCCAACATGATTTATTAGCTTAATCAAATTAGTGAATTTGCTTTAAATACATTAGTAGCATTGTCAGAATTTTTAAAAGTTTCACATGTTTGATAATGGTCCGAAATTTTTTTGGTAGCTTAGGCATGCTCTCAATACCCTTATAAATTTTTTTAAAAAATTTGAAAATTTAGTATCTCAATTAAATCAGTGGAGTTACTTTAAATGCATTAGTTGCATTGTGAGAATTTTTAAAAATCACAAAAGTTTGATCATAACCTAGATGTTTTATGGTAGCTTAGGCATGCTCTCAGAACACTTTGAATTTTTTTTGATAAATTTAAAAATTTAGTAGCTCTATTATATTAATGAAGTTGCTTTAAATGCATTAGTAGCATTTTTAAAATTTTTAAAAAATAGTATAAACTTGATCATGATCTGAATTTTTTTATTGTAGGTTAGGTATGCTCTGAGTACCTTTTTAAAAAGTTTCAAAAATTTACAATATGATTTAATAACCCAATTAAATCAGTGAAATTTATGCAAAAATTACGCTTTTGACAGGAATTGACTTGGGACCTCATGCAAGCGCTCTGCCATTTGAGCTACGCGCTGGTTGTGAAATATTGAAGCGCAACATGTTTATGAGGCAACCTCAAAGGTAGGCGTGAGCAACGCCGTGCACAACCTACGCCAGATGTCACACGAGGGGGAGCCGGAACCACGTGGACACAGTGAGAGGTCGAGAAACCTTCCATCTATAATATATTTTTGATAAATTTAAAAATTTAGTAGCTCTATTATATTAATGAAGTTGCTTTAAATGCATTAGTAGCATTTTTAAAATTTTTAAAAAATAGTATAAACTTGATCATGATCTGAATTTTTTTATTGTAGGTTAGGTATGCTCTGAGTACCTTTTTAAAAAGTTTCAAAAATTTACAATATGATTTAATAACCCAATTAAATCAGTGAAATTTATGCAAAAAATTCGCTTTTGACAGGAATTGACTTGGGACCTCATGCAAGCGCTCTGCCATTTGAGCTACGCGCTGGTTGTGAAATATTGAAGCGCAACATGTTTATGAGGCAACCTCAAAGGTAGGCGTGAGCAACAGTGCACAACCACGCCGAGATGTCACACGAGGGGAGCCGAACCACGTGGACACAAAGTGAGAGGTCGAGAAACCTTCCATCTATAATATATTTTGATAAATTTAAAAATTTAGTAGCTCTATTATATTAATGAAGTTGCTTTAAATGCATTAGTAGCATTTTTAAAATTTTTAAAAAATAGTATAAACTTGATCATGATCTGAATTTTTTTATTGTAGGTTAGGTATGCTCTGAGTACCTTTTTAAAAAGTTTCAAAAATTTACAATATGATTTAATAACCCAATTAAATCAGTGAAATTTATGCAAAAAATTCGCTTTTGACAGGAATTGACTTGGGACCTCATGCAAGCGCTCTGCCATTTGAGCTACGCGCTGGTTGTGAAATATTGAAGCGCAACATGTTTATGAGGCAACCTCAAAGGTAGGCGTGAGCAACGCCGTGCACAACCTACGCCAGATGTCACACGAGGGGGAGCCGGAACCACGTGGACACAGTGAGAGGTCGAGAAACCTTCCATCTATAATATATTTTTGATAAATTTAAAAATTTAGTAGCTCTATTATATTAATGAAGTTGCTTTAAATGCATTAGTAGCATTTTTAAAATTTTTAAAAAATAGTATAAACTTGATCATGATCTGAATTTTTTTATTGTAGGTTAGGTATGCTCTGAGTACCTTTTTAAAAAGTTTCAAAAATTTACAATATGATTTAATAACCCAATTAAATCAGTGAAATTTATGCAAAAAATTCGCTTTTGACAGGAATTGACTTGGGACCTCATGCAAGCGCTCTGCCATTTGAGCTACGCGCTGGTTGTGAAATATTGAAGCGCAACATGTTTATGAGGCAACCTCAAAGGTAGGCGTGAGCAACGCCGTGCACAACCTACGCCAGATGTCACACGAGGGGGAGCCGGAACCACGTGGACACAGTGAGAGGTCGAGAAACCTTCCATCTATAATATAGGGACTATACCTCATGCATTAAGCAGTTGAATAGTACTAGTAGTATAGTTTTCCCGGAGCCAGTACTAGCACTACCTACCGAAGGAATGAACACACAGCCAGGCCAATTGCTTTGTTCTTTGCACAAAAGCAAAAGGAGAGTCAATTGCTTAGTTTGTGGCAGCCTCCATTTCGACTATTGCAATCCTGTCTCAGTATTATCCTCGTTAATTTGGTCTAGTCTACCTGCAGATTCTGATAATGAATTGCGCCATACTTTCCAACGTGTATATTTATAGTTTTTTTTTCACTCCTCTTCGTACACATGTTCTGCCTTTTGTTTTAATTTTTGAAGTCCCTCGCGTGATTTTGGAAAATAAATCTTGATGGTTAAATGGTTCCAAGGCTAAGGGGGTGTTTGGGACAGCTCTAGCTCCACCAAAATCTATGGAGTTGGTGGAGCAGGGTATTTCTAGCTCCAGAAATTTGTGGAGCTGGAGCTGTGGGTATATTAAAAGTATTTAGGTAGATCATCTTATTTACATTTTAGACTAAAAATATAAACTTAATTCACTTTATTTTAGCCTATAAGTTTCAGCTCTGAGCTGGAGCTGGGATCTGAAGCTCTCCCAAACAGAGCCTAAGATCTAGGATCCTAGGAGTGAATTCAAGTCTTAGCCAAAGTTAAAAAACCACCGAAATCTCATAAATCTCGGCATAGATTTTGGATTCTGCCCTGGGATAGGATCCAAAATACTGGCCAGGTAAAAAAATTTAAATTGCTACAGTTATCTAAAAAATTTTGGTGAGATTTCGCCAAATCTCACTGAAATATCAGGTTCCTTTTTTTTACTTTTTATGGCCGGATTTGACCGAATTTGGTCCAATAACCCTTAAGAAAGTCATCTTCTACGAAAATTTGTTGAAAAATCGAATTATTGATACATTTTAAAATTTTGACAGAAATACTATCAGATTTTTATAAAATTGTACAACTTGATCATGATCTTAAAAATTTATGGTACTATCTTTAGTAGCGTGGGATCATACATAAAATTTTTCAAAATAATTGAACTTCACTTTTTATCTTTAAAAATAAAAAAACATAGTGAACATAATTGGGACAGTAACATTGTCAAGAATTTTATAAATTTGCTCGAGTGTGCTCATGATCTAAAATTTTCATGAGAGCTTAAAAGTTTCTTCAATACCTTTATAAAAAAATTTTAGAAAATTTCAACTTTTTTTTTGTTTGCTCAATCAAATCTATGTAAGCATTAAACTTTATTTGTTATATTTCAAGTTATATTTCAAAAATCAAAAACAGAAAGAACATAAATAGTACAGTGTTCTTGTAAGAATTTTATAAATTAACTAGAGTGTGATCGTGATTCAAAATTTTTATGAGATATTAAGAATTTTCTTAGTACCCTTCTGTAAATTTTTTAGAAATTCTACACTTTTTTTGATCGCTAAAGCCAATCTATATATTGATCATCGGGTTTTTATAAAGATGTAGCACTATCAGAATTTTTAAGAATTATTAAGCTTAAAATCACATGAAAATTTTATATAAACATTATTTATATATCATGAACATCCAAAAAAACTTTCAAAATTTTATAACATGGTTTGAACTATTTTTAATTTGGTTGAAATTTACCAGTAAGGCTTTTATCAGGGCAGTAGTACTGTCTAAATTTTTAAAACTTCATGAAGCTTAATCACCATATAAATATTTTATGGGAACATTAGTGACGCATCTTAACCATTCACAAAAAATTTGAAAATTTCTAATGTGGTTTGTTCTAGTTTTCATTCGGTTCAAACTTGTTGGTCAGCATTTTATCAGGACAATAGTAATTTTTGAATTTTTAAAAATTCATCATACTTAATAATCATCTTAAATTTTTATGAGAACATAAATGATGTGTTAGGAACCTCCACAAAGAAATTAAAAAAAAATTTTGACATCATTTGAGTTTTTTTGGTCTGTGCAATTTCACCAAAATCTCACCAAGATTTTGGGAATTTTGGCTGAAATTTCCGTTTTCACATTGAAAAAAAACCAGATTTGAATTTTTGTTTTTGTATTTTATTTGGGATTTGTCCAAAATTCTAAGATCTCGGCGAGATTTCAGATTTTGGCCACCTCCGAGACATCATCTGAAAATAAGATATCAAACCTTGGTCCTAGACCACGTCGAGTCTATGGGTGAATCTAGGTGGGATGCCATGAATGCAAACCCCCCTCCCCATAAAAATCTGTAAAATATCTGAGGATTAACTCTTTAATAAGCTAAATTTGAATTTGTTGATTGAATTGATTTTGATTTTTTTTGTGATTTGGGATTTAAAAACCTTAAAACTATTTGTATTATATTTTTAGCAATTTTTTTTTGAAAGAAACGGCAGGAACTCTACCAAGCATTTAAGAAAGGAGTGCAAAGATATAGAAGTGCGAGGAGTTTTGATACAGAGGTAGTACAACTCGAAACTTTACTTTACATCACACCAACTACAACTGCAGAGCCAAAATAGAGAGCCCTGGCACCGCCGAGGTGCAACATGCGAAATCGCTCCCTCTGGCTTGGATTTTCATCTGTGACGAAACATTTTATACGCCCTCCAAACTTCTTGCATGATGCTTGATGATGAAACACCCCTGTTTCTTGTCAAGCGACCTGGCATTTCCTTCTGCATGGTCACTGAGGAAGACAAGAATGAAGATTTTTTACTTGGATTGGGGATGTTGTATCATGGATTACATTGGGATGAGACCTCCTGTTAACCATGCGATTTCGGTCATCAATCTGAAGGCTGGCAAGACTAAAAGGTGGTGTGCAAGCAACTTTTTGCTGCAGAGCTGTGTTGCTGTCCTTGGTATGCTGATCTTTGCGGCGGTCTTGTTGTCGAAAAACCTATTCACCGTCATGGTTATTAGCTTGCATGTTGATTCAGACTGGTTGTGTGCCGTCACCTCCAGGGACTTCGAGGAAGATGGTGCTGATGTGATCCTGCATTTGTTGAAGCATGTCTTCCGGTATAGCTGCCCCCCTTTTATGCCTGCATCTGTTGTAGATTTGTTCACAGTTTGACGACATATTCATAGGAACCTGAGAGCTATGTCCGCATTTCATCCGCTAAGTGAGCATGGGCAATAAAATTCCACACAAGAACTGAGAAATGAAATGAAAAGGAAAAAGAAGTTTCGATGAAGTCCATGAAGATTCCTTAATCTACAGATGTGGAGTCCCTTCAACCTGCATGGCATATGTTAACCTGTTTGTAATAAAAGCTTCCTTTATCGAAAAAAATGTTAACCTGTTTGAGCGGAATGGCAAGATGGAGACGCACAACCAAGTATTGAAGAAGCCGAGAGCTCAGATCCCGTCTTCATCCGTGATAGACCTGCAGCCTCCTTTTTTCCTGTTTTCCCTGGCTGTTTACACTAGCTACTACCGAGATTGGTGCCTCGCTCTGCCCGAAGGTGCAAAGCCACTGAACGGTTAGAGACATCCTGAACGATGCAGTTGAAGACAGACTTAGCTGAAAGGTAAATGTTGGTGAAGATCCTTGCATTCCTTTCCTTCCATAAATTTTAAAATGTGTAGATAAGGATGCCATCTAAACATTTGCGAGCATCTTTGGGCACCAACTGTTGCGCAAGGCGCCACCATTGCGATGCCTGAGCACTGGCCTTCAGAGCCGTATGATTTAAACCCAAGTGTTGAAAGACTTTCCTCCAAGTCTGCTTGGCAAAAGAACACTCAAACATAATATGAGATGCCGATTCCGGTTCTAAGCCGCAAAGGGGGCAGGTAACACAATGTGGCCAACCCCTGAGAGCAAGCCTGTCTGCAGTGAGAATCCTGCTTTGAAGAAGAAGCCAAGCGAAGAATTTGCACTTATTTTCTGCACTGGCTTTCCAAAGTATGGTGTAGATGTTATCGAACACCGAACCCTGAAACTAGACCTCGTACGTTGACTTAGCAAAGTATTGCTGGCTAGAAGTCCATTTCCAGATTATGTCATCCAAAACATCAGGCTGCAGTTAACCTATTGGATGACCTGCTAGAGCCAAAAAAAACTCGTGAAACTCTATGGCACTTGAAATCCTACGAAAAGGAATGACCCATGCGTCATTCTGAATCTCTTCCCAAACTAACCTTGACACTGTCCGCACAAACCGGAAACAGTGCGGAGCAATGTCTTTTGGAGAGACACCACCTATCCAGGGAGAGGTCCAGAATCGAGCTGTTCTGCCATCCCTAATCATACCCAGGGAGAGGTTCGGAATCGAGCTGTTCTGCCATCCCCAATCACGATGGAGGTGCTCGCTCGAAAGAGCGACTGGTCAACGTCGTCACACGGTGTATCCATTCCCACCCAGGGTCTTTCCCTGTTTTCCATTCGTGCCACAACCAGCGCAGCCGCAGTGCTCGAGCAAACATTTCGAGATCCTTTAAGCTGAGACCCCCTAGATGTTTTGGTCTACCGACCTTTTTCCAGTTGACCAAGAAGTGACCACCTGAACAAGATTCATCGCCCCTCCAAATGAAATTCCTCCTAATCCTGTTAATGGACTTAGACTCCCATTTAGAGAGAGGCAGGACAGAGATATGGTAGGTCGATAGGGCTGTGAGAACCGAATCTGCTAGAATGAGATGAGTCGCCCTGGAGAGTAGCTTTCCTTTCCATCCTGCTAATCTTTCCCTTACTCTATCTAAGATTGGCTGAATATCTGACTTTGTGAGCTTAGATGGACGCAACGACAACCCTAAGTACCTACAAGGAAAAGCCTTCGCCTGCGTCGAAAGTCCCTGTAAGATGTGCACCAGGTCGATGCCATCGCATCTGATGGGGTATACTTCGGATTTATGCATGTTTGTATGTAAACTTGAGGCTCCGCCAAAAGCGACGAGCGTAGCTGCCAGGGCTTGAATGTCTTGGGCGGCTGTTTTGGCAAAAATGGCAACATCATCGGCATAGAGGGATGTTGTTAAGGTGGTCGATCAGGTCAGCAGCCGAGCGATCAGGCCATCCCTAGAGGCTTTAGCAATGAGACGCTGCAAGGGATCAATGGCGAGGATGAACAACATCGGCGACAGTGGGTCTCCCTGGCGAAGACCTCTTCTGTGGATCACCTTACGCCCTGGTGATCCATTGAGGAACACTCTTGAAGATGATGATGCCAAAATCATGGAGATCCAATCCCTCCATCGTTGGCCAAACCCTATTCTTTGCAGTAATTCAATTAGGTATTCCCAGCTCACTGAGTCGAATGCCCTGGTTATGTCAAGCTTGAGGAAGAGAGCCGGTATCCTTTTCCTGTGAAGCTCTCTAGTGAGGTTATGGACATAAAGGAAGTTATCGTGGATGGCCCTGTTTTTAATGAAGGCGGACTGGCTATTAGATACAATCTGATGAAGCACCCTGCCCAACCTGTTAGCCAAGAGCTTAGAGAATATCTTGGTTAGGGGTGGGCATTTTTAAACTGAAACCGAATTACCGAACCGAACCGAACCGAATTAACCGATTATTTCGGTTATTTCGGTTTTTGGTTCGGTTTTCGTTTTGGTATAATTCGGTTTTCGGTGTTCGGTTCGGTTTTTCGTTTTCAAAAACCAAAATAACCGAATAGCCCATGTACAATACCATTTTTATAGTATTCTTCCTAAAACCACTAAACAATTCACATGTTATAATACATTTATGCATATGTTTAGTATATTCCTATATTTTATTATGCTTATATTGTAATTACATATGAATATTGTGTGGGTTTATCCATATTTTGTGTTGCAATGTGAGAAGGACTAAATCTAATTTACCTAGTGTTATTCATATTTTGGTTAATCGAAAAACCGAAATAACCGAACCGAAATATTTTGGTTAATTCGGTTCGGTTTTTTATTTTTATCCGAGAAATTCGGTTCCTAGTTTTCAAAAACCGAATTATTTTAAAACCGAAAAAACCGAACCGATTAAACCGAAAAAACCAAATGCCCACCCCTAATCTTGGTGACACTGTGAATTAGACTGATAGGTCTGTAGTTTGAGATCTTAGCGGCGTCACACTTTTTGGGCAGCAACACTATGCTTGCCGAGTTGAGGAGACGAAAATTGTGAAATTATGTGATAAAAAATTGGTTGAATGGTGAAATTGGCATTGTAAAGTGACTTTGGTTATAGCATGTGTGGTGCTTTTGTATGTGCTATGTTGAGATGATTATTATGCTGGTGATAGCATGATGGATTTTGTTTGATGCAATGCACTCATGTGAGTGGTTGCATGGATTGACTTTGAGTCAAGTCGTGGACTTGTGCTCGGTTGCGTTGTTTGTTTATTCGTGTGCAGGTGTTGCTCGAGGGCTAACGTGGTCGATGACGGACCGAACTAGGTTCATGGAGGAACCGAGGTTGGGACTAGGTTCGAGGAGGAATCGAGGTCTTGGTGGTCGAGGATGTCATGCGGGACGTTCGGGCTAGAGAACGGTGCACACGAAGGCTGGTTAGTCACGTGAGTGCGGCAGGCGGGCCGTACGCGTGCATGTGTGAATTTTGGGTTGTATGCATATGTTGGGCCATGTGTATTAGGTCAGGTGGATAGGCATACATGTGTTAGGGTTTTGAGTTGTATAAAAGGACTTGAAACCTGATCAATGAATGGAGCTTTTCTCTGGTGGCTAGAGGTTCAGCCATTTTTCATGCGACAAGGAGTTTTTGCTTCTCCGGTGGCTGTGACGCACGGCCGTGCGGCTGAAGTTTTTAGCGAAGAGCTTTTTCATGGCGGTTGGCTTTTGGTGCAGTGGTGCACGTGCACTTTGACGGCGGTTCGGTTTTGGTGCCTGTGTTCTTACGATCGGAGGAGCTGGCGACTAGAAAATTTCAAGCGTTCATTGTGGTGAAAGTCCAAGGTCTTGGAGAGTATTATGTGCTATATTGGTTTTGTTCCTAATTGCCGTCTTGCTGTTTCTTTGGTTGTAGCTTAAATGAATGCATGCTTGTGGCGACTAGATAATCTTGCGGCCGGGACGTTGTTTCTTCCCTGAGCCCAGGAGGTTCTGGCATCTTTTTGTGCACTGCGGCCGGCGGTGGTTTTGCTGCTCCAGGGGCACAAGGAGGTGGTGAGCACAATGCAGGTCAGCACCTTCATCGCTATCGAAGACCTGGACAACATCCGATATTTTGTTTAATCTCATAATTAGGGTTTGATCTATTCTCGTCATTATTTGATATAGTCAACTTGCAAAGGTCATAACTCTAGATCCGTATATCCGATTGAGGTGATTCTTATTGTGTTAGTTTCGGAATTGAATCTAGTTTCTACTGTTAAAGTTTCACATCAATCCAACGATTAGATCTTTAGGAATTCCTATTTTAGTGGACTTGCATCATTCTGTTTTTGTCGAATCCGAATCAGTTAATTAGGGTGTTTCAAAAATTATCAAAAAATTGATTTTAGCTTCCGCGCAATCATTCACCCCCCCCTCTGATTGCTAGTTTAATATATATCGATCCTACAAAAGTTGTTGCCTCGGAGGTCATAGAGTTGCTGGAAGGCCGCCATGATATCATCCTTGATGATTGCCCAACAACTTGTGAAGAAAGCCCCAATGAATCCATCAGGGCCCGACGCCTTCTCAGCCGAAAGCAAGAAAATGATGTCTTTTACCTCTTCAAACTGAAAAGGCTCCTCAAGGAAGGTAAGATCTGTTTGTTGCATCTGAAGGGCCTCCCAATTAAAGGAGTGAGGCCGCTGAAACTTCGTTCCAATCAGGTTGAGAAAGTAGTGGTAAAGCTCATGTTGTTTGTCCCTATGACTACTTACCGGTCCTGAATATGTGAGAATGGACTAGATGTGATTCTTCTGTTTTGCGCGCATTGACTTTGATATAGAAGAACCTGGTGTTGGCATCCCCCTCCCTTATGAAAGACATACGTGAACACTGTCTCAGGCGCATTCTTTGGAGAGCCGCTAGGCCAAGCAACTTAGCTTGCAAATTACACCAAAGGTTCCTTTCTGGGGCAGTTAGCTACCTTGTGTCTTCGACCATGTCACTATTAGTTTTTAAGTTGTTTGAGCCAAAAAACTGACTTTAAGTTATAAACTGCAGAAGCATAGGGCGTATTACTATGAGTGCGCATGGTATGGTATGGCAGGCTTGATGAATGGGCCTGTCTGTCTTTGTGGTCGATGCTCCATCGTCTGTGCAAACAATGCATAGAAATGCTTTGCTTCGGTCACTTTTTAGGTCCTGTTTGGGGGCTGTGATTTAGCTGTGTTTTAGCATTTGGCCCAGAGCTCCCCCAAACAGGCTTTCTAAACAGCGACTATACAACCGTTTGGCAGCAGAAGCACCCCCCATAGCCAAAGCATAGCGTGAGGTGCTTCTGTTGGTTTGTCAGCCGCTTCCACCGAATCCCCGATCCCCAATTCCCAGATAACCCTTCCTGTCCCCTGCGCGGCGCCTCCTCCTCCCCCCCCACGACGCGACGCCTCCACCTCCTCTCCCCATGGCACGACGCGACACCTCCTCCTCCCCCACGGCGCTGCGTCTTGCAGTTCGAAGGGGCTCCCTGGTAAATCTCCTGTTGCCGTCGTCCACTACCCAACCCCCACGCGCACGCGGGTCAAGAGGAGATCAAGGTCTTCTATATATCGAAGGGGCTGAGAAGAATTCTTTCTTCTTGGTCTCTCCTCTTCTCCGCCTCACCGCCTCACCAAATCGTCCTCTCCTGCCAACCGCCTGAGATGGCGTTGCTGAAATGCACCACCACCGCCCACCACTCCCTCCTCGGCTCCCGACTGCCTCTGCCGCTCAGCAAGTGCGAGTTGCACCACTGGTGTGCTTGCCAAGGTTGCCGAGGCAAGTCTGAGCCAAGGTCTCTGTAACGTCCCAAATTTTGGTCAATTTTAAATTTTGGAGTTATTTGAATTTTTACGAATTTACCAACCTCTATTTGCATTTAATTGCATTTAATTGAATTTATCTAATTTTTCTGGGATTTATTGGATTTAATTAACATTTATTTAAACTATCCTTTTCTTGATTAATAAATATCAGAAAAAGTATTTATTAAAAATAAATGAAAATATTTTCTTAGGCTCAAAATGCTCTAAAATATTTTCTAGAATTTTTCGGGTATTTTTAGTGCCCTAGATAATTAATTTGAATTACTGGAATTTCTTTTATTGGAAAAATCGAATTTAAGCACTTACTGATGTCGGCCGAGCCCAACACTGCTTTCGCCGAAACCCTAAGCGCCGCACGATCCTAGCCGTTGGATCTTGATCGAACGGCTGTGATCGCGTACCGCTTCGCCGAGCCGTGATTTCAATCTCCGCCGTAGGATCGCGATCGAACGGCTGATGTGACCGGAGCTTCTCGGGACGAGGCGACTGTGCACCGCCGTCGCCGGTAGGGGGCCGAAGATCTTGTCAGGGATTGTGCGCGCGCCTCGAGGCATGTCCGAGCAGAAGAAATACCCCGTTGCGTGCGTGACTTCCTTCCGCTCCATTTGCCACTTCCCTCGCGTCCTCTCGTGCACCGTAGCTCTCCCACTTGCTCGCCGTAGCTAGTACTTCCCTCCGCCTCGGTTTTCTTCGTGCCTCGCCGCCGTCCGTCGCCCTCCGCCGCCCTTGAGACCTTGCGGGTTAAATGCGTGACACGCCGCCCGACAAGCCACTTCTTCCGACCGGAGGCGCCGGAATCGCCGAAGGCTACGCCGTCTTCCTCGACTCGGCGTCAAGCATCGCCGACTCTTCTTCGCAACCGCAACCCACCTCACCGTCGGATCTTCATCCAACGATCGAGGTATCGCCACGTTCTTCCGTAGCGATTAACGTTTAATTAGTTTGGTTAGATCGGTCGTTGGATCTTCATCGAGCGATACTCGTTGAGCCGCGTGGGCTTAGGAATAGTAAACTGCTCGGTATAACGATAGCCGTCGGATTCCCATCGAGCGGTCGACGTTGCGCCACGTCTTCCCCGTAGAAGCTAAGTCGATTATGCTCGGTAGATCTCAGCCGTTGGTTGGTAATCGTGCGGCCCTGGTGTGTCCACGCATGTGCGATGAGCAGTAAACTCTCCGGGTAACCGCAGCCGTAGATTTCTCATCTAACCGTCGCTATTGAGCCACGTAGGCTTAGTAGCAGTGCGCCGCTCGGTAATGGCCGACCGTTGGATTCGACTCCAACGGACGGGATTAAATCTGCGCGTGGCGGATGCTTTTCCGCCAGTGTGTCGATCATTGAGTGGTCAGTCTTCGTTCACGGGGCCCACAAGTCAATGTGATGACCCCGGCTGTGCTGACGTCAGCATGACGTCATCTGGGACCCACTGTCGGTGGCGAGGCGGCGTGGTTCGCTCTGGTGCTGACACGTGTCAAGCCGAGGGAAAATCGCCGGAAAATCGGTGGAAAATAAGGGAAAAATTCGGTTTATTCTTTTATGAATTTTCAGAATATTGTAAAGGCCATAACTTTTGCATTCTAACTCGGATTTGAGTGATTCCAGTGCCCAAAAATTTGTAAAAATGTGAAATATTTATTGGTGATTTTTATTTGATTTTTAGAATTTATATTGCTGTCTGTATTGTATGTTTATTGTGTGCTTGCTTGTGTGCGCATAGACCCCGAGTTGCCGGATTTCGCCGAAGGGGAATTTGAAGACCCGTCGCAGAACCTCGACCAGAACCAACTCCTCTTCGAAGGCAAGTCATGCTTTGACCATATTGCCCCCAGATTTTAAAAATGTATTTCGATTCACTTTATGCATGCTATATCAATTAAAAACGATATTGCTTATTGTGGGAAATGTAGCTAAAATACCAATTGAATTATGCCACCTTGTTAATGTCATTATATGCCCTGAATACCTTGTCCCCCTAGGATGTTTAAATTATGTTGGATGCTAATGTGATGCCAACACGGGAGGCTAGACCGTGATCGACCGCTTAGCTTGCTTAAATCACGATGAATGAATTTGAGCATCAAATGAATATTGACTAAACCATTATGGAGCGCATTTTTTGTAAAAGTGCGATAATGTCATATGATGGATTAGAATAGTAACTTTGGTCGGTGTGGTGCTATTCAGAATTGATATGAACAATGGCATGTGTTGCTTAAATGAAACATGGGTTGGGGAAATATTTTGGACCGGGGCAAGTGGCAAGGAGGCTTCGTGCGTGTGGGCACTGTGTGGCAACGGATTGTGAAAGATTGTGAAATTTGAGTCTGAGAAGTATAAAATGGATGTCTTGCAGGGATGAGTTAAGGACTTAACCTTGCGAGCCTTTGAACCGAGTTAGTGTGCAACCACTTGTCAGGAATGGGACGGACCTAGTTAAGTAGGTTTCTAACCTCTTTCCTTTGAAACCTCTGGGTGACAAGTGCACACAGTGCAAGCTGTCAGGGGAAGCGTACTGTCTTTGCGGCTTGGTACCCATTCAATGGTACTTGCCTGTCTAAACTTCGCTCTGAGTGGGGAAGTGTTAGAAGGAGGTATGTGAGAGAGGTTCAACGGTTAAATGTTAGTCTCTGAAAGACTTTGTTGCAATCAATCGCTTTGTGTGGTGATCAGTATCTGTGGGTAAAGTGTCTGACCTCTGCCAGTGTGTGTGTGAATCTATTGAATAGCCGTGTCATGATCTTGGACATTGCTCGGTGATTACAGTCAAGGGTTAGATTTTAAAAATAAAAGATGTGGATTGGGTGGCTGTGTGCCCAAAAGGTGGTGTGAATGAAATTAGGGTGTGTGCCAAAACCCTCTGGGAAAAGATTTGAGAAATTAATTATTGATAATATTGATTTCACTGCTTCTAAATCTAATAGGATTACCTGTTAAAAGAAATGCTGCTTTGTGCAAAATAACCAATTAAGCCTTTCCTTTGGAACAAGCCATGCATGTAGTAATAGACCTGCATTGTGCATGACTTGTTGAGTATGTCGTATACTCACCCTTGCATCGACAAAAACCTCGGAAGAAGAAGCCGTGCGGACTTGGAATGAAGAGTTCGTCGAAGGCCGGAGGATTAAGGGTTGAGCCGCACTCGGTAGCTGTGGCTAGGAGTGGTTCGCTATCGTATTTTGCTTCCATTGAATGAACTTGGTCTCGATGATATTTATCGCTCGCACGGCGAATTATTGTAAGCGACCATAAGGTCATGTAACTCGACTATATTATGCTTGAAGTACTTTATTAATTATTTCCGCTATGTATGATTGTGGTACTTCAACCTGTTTATCCTGTGTGTACTAGCGTGATCCTGGACTAGTACGGCATACACAGAGTGTCCGAATCTGTGGAAATTCGGGGCACGACAGGGATGGTATCAGAGCCATACTGACTGTAGGACTTGACCCTAGATAGATTGGCCGTTCTTTAGGAACTTCAAAATTACTTTCTAAAAGAAAATTTTAACTTGAAAGAATGATAAGTTCTTTCCTTGTCTTATTCTTCTATTCTTTTCTACTTGCTGAAAATTTCTATCTTTCACGATGATAAAAGATCTTATCCGAGTTGTTCCAAATAGTTATCGTTGTTTCACACTTAAGGAGAAAGCTTGGGTGTCACTACCAATCACGAAGATCGTGAAGACAAAGAATCGTCGAACTCAAGAAAGGGATCGATGAAGTGTTCCGAAGCTAGAAGGACGAAGCCGTAGCAGTTGAGACTCATGTGTGAGAGTCGCGTCATCTAAGATAGAAGTGTTACCCTCTTAGGCGGTAGATTATTGTGTGTTTAGGTTAATTTGGTTTTTCCTTGTTTCTTGAGAGTGTGCGATATCGTTCTTGAGCTTTTAGGCTTGGATAAGCAACCATACCAAGTTAGTAATTGTTTGCTTAAGTTTTTGGGTTAAACTGTTTCCCAGTATAAGTTCTTCTACTTGCCTATTCTTTCCCCTTATCTCTAAACCACCGAAGCAATCGCCAGATGGTGAACACTACATAACAACGGAGGCGGAGGCGGTGATTCGCATACTGGAGGTAGTCGAGCAGTACACCGCCACCCGAGCGGCACCGCCGGTGGATATCACGAGAATCTAGGAGCCTTTCTCGCAGCCTGAGACTCAATTAATGCGAGACTATGATGGCAACATTACAACAGATCAACAATGACGATCGCCAATAATCAGTGTGAACAATGGACCCGTCCTATTCAAGATTGTCCGGAGTTTATGAGGACGCGTCGCCGACATTCTCGGGAATGCCGGCCCATTAGAAGCGAGCGATTGGCTAAGGACCATCGAAGAAACGCACATAAGCGATGTGATGGAAGCGAGAGGGTACTCTATGCCTCTCACCGACTTGAGGGAACAAAGGTGAATGGTGGGAGAATTATCTAGCATCGCAGAGAGTCGCAAGAGATTACTTGGGAGGAATTTACTATAGCTTTCGTCAATATCATGTCTTGGGAGGGTATTATGGAACGAAGAAGGAGGAATTGAGCGCTGAAGCAAGGAGGCGAACGGTGGCCGATTATCTGAATAAATTCACTCAACTTGCGCACGCCCGAAGGCGTAGCGGCCAGACAAGGCGAACGATCCCGTTTCTGAAGGGACTTATCTTGATCTCTGGTGGGACCGATCACCCACACTTTCCACGATTTCCAAGAAATTTGGTAAACAAAGGCGCTCATACTAGAAGACAAGCGCAAGGAGCTGGGCGATAATCATAACGCCGCATGGCTCGGCAAGGAGGACGCCATGGACAGCAGAAACCGAATGATACCCCAGAGTTCACGATTTCAGCGAGGAACGATGTCGAGGACCGCCACCAATGCCAAGACCAGCTGGACAAACCCCTCAGACCCCAGTCAAGGTTGTTAACCAGAACGGAGGAAATCAACAGATGTCTGGAAGACGCTGCTACAACTGTAATGAGACCGGGCATTTTGCCAACATGTGTCCAAAGAAAGGAGCTGTGACGCCGGTGCGCTTCAATCTAGGGAACACCCCAGCCAAGACCCCTACCCAGGGAGGAAACCGAGGACCTGCTCAAGCCGGAGCTACACCGCAGGCATTCGCGCGAGGAAGGATCAATCATATTTCCGCAGACGAAGTCCAGAATGCTACGGACGTCGTGCTCGGTAAGTTCCTAGTCAACTCAGTGCCAGCTACAGTATTGTTTGATTCAGGAGCTTCGCATTCGTTTGTTTCTCGAGATTTTGTTGTGACAAATGATCTGGACATGGTTAACCTTAAAAGTACACTCCTAGTTCAATCCCCTGGATCAGAACTCCGTTCTAAGGTCGGATGTTCTGGAGTTAAGCTATTAATAAAGGGAGTAGAGTTCCTAGCGAACCTTATTATATTAGATACCCAAACCCTGGATGTTATCACAGGAATGGATTGGTTGACTAAGCATAAGGCTATATTAGACTGTGGACGAAGAGTAGTGTCTATCGAGAGCCCGATGGTAGAAAAGTGGAATTTCAAGCAAAGGCGATTCGAGGAGGACAGATGTTAGTAAACAATTTGAAGATCACATTATAAGAGATGTACCGATTGGTCGGTGAATACCTAGATGTTTTTCGAGGAATTACGGGGAATGCCACCGGACGAGACATAGAGTTAAATGTCGATCTAGTAACGGAACAAAGACCGATAGCAAAGAGACCATATCGGATGTCCACCAAGAACCTGGTCGAAATGAAAAGCGATTGAGGAGTTATTGGAAAAAGGATTCATCGAGCCGAGCTCGTCACCTTGGGGAGCACCGGTTCTATTCGTTAAGAAAAAGGATGGGAGTTTTCGGATGTGCATAGACTATCGCGCTTAACGAAGTGACGATAAAGAATAAATACCGTTACCGAATAGATGATCTTTTCGATCAACTAAGAGGAGCAGAGTATTCTCCAAGATTGACCTTAGGTCGAGGATATCACCGATTGAGAATCAAGGCAGAGGACATACCCAAGACCGCGTTTTCTTCAAGATATGGACACTATGAGTTCATGGTTATGTCATTTGGATTGACAAATGCATGACTTACTTTATGAACTTGATGAATAAAGTATTTATGGAATACATAGATAAATTTGTGGTCGTATTCATAGATGATATTTTGGTTTACTCAGGATCGATGAAGAGCACGCGTAACATTTGAGATTGGTCTTTGGAGAAACTAAGAGAACAGGATTGTATGCAAAGTTTAGTAAATCGATTTACGGAAGAGTAAGGTAGATTTCTTAGGGCATGTCATGACTGCCGAAGGAATCGCAGTGGACCCAAGCAAGGTTGAGACAGTGCTACATTGGGAGTCGCCCAGGACAGTTTCGCAAGTTCGGAGTTTTCTTGGAATGGCTGGTTATTACCGTCGATTTATAGAAGGATTTTCCACCATTGCTAGACCAATTACGCAATTGCTTAAGAAAGAAAAGAAATTCGTGTGGACATCAGACTGTGAAAGAAGTTTTCAAGAATTGAAGAAACGACTGACATCAGCGCCAGTATTAGTTCAACCAGATGTGCACCAGAGTTTCGATATTTATTGCGATGCATCACGCCAAGGGCTCGGATGTGTGTTGATGCAAAATGGAAAGGTAGTAGCCTATGCATCAAGGCAATTAAGGCCGCATGAAGGAATTACCCGCCATACGATCTAGAGTTAGCAGCCGTAGTGCACGCACTGAAGATATGGCGTCACTATCTCATTGGCAACAGATGTGAGGTGTATACAGACCATAAAAGTCTTAAATACATTTTCACCCAATCGGACCTAAACATGAGACAAAGGAGATGGTTAGAGCTGATCAAGGATTACAACATGGGTATCCATTATCATCCCGGCAAGGCCAATGTAGTGGCTGATGCCCTGAGTCGGAAAAGCCACGGCCTAAGTTTGAAAGAGGAAGGAAGCCAAGAAGAACTATGTAAGGACCTTCAGAGATTGAAATTGGAAGTCGTTCCCAAAGGATTCATAGCCGCATTAGAAGTAAAGCCTATCTTGGAAGACCAGATTAGAGAAGGTCAGAAGGATGATGAGAAGGTCAAGCGGATTAAGGCCAAGATGGAGGAAGGCCAAGCAAAAGACTTTAAGTTGGACGAACATGGGACGTTGTGGATGAAAGAGCGTATTTGTGTACCTAACAAAAGGGAATTAAAACAATTGATATTGGAAGAAGCTCATGACTCCAAGTATTCGATTCACCCAGGAAGTGCAAAAATGTATCAAGATTTAAAAGAGAGGTTTTGGTGGCCGAATATGAAGAGAGGTTATGAACACGTAGCACTATGTGATGTATGCCGGTGAGTCAAAGCTATGCATCGAGACCGGAGGATCGCTGCTGACCATTAAAAATACCAGAGTGGAAATGGGAAGAAATCGAATGGATTTTATTACGGATTGCCAGGACGCAAGGAGGTTATGACTCCATATGGGTTATCGTGGATCGATTGACTAAGGTCGCGCATTTCATACGGTAAAGACAACCTATTCAGAGATAAGTTAGCGAGCTATACATGGCAAGGATCGTTTGCTTGCATGGAGTGCCAAGGAAGATAGTATCGCATGTGAGGTACCCAATTTACCTCAAGATTTTGGGATAAGTCGCATCTGACAATGAGCACCCGCTTAAACTTCAATCTGACATATCACATAAGCGGATGGATGGTGAAAGAGTCAACCGGATATTAGAAGATATGTTGAGAGCTTGTGCGTTAGCATATCGTCGACTTGGGACAAATGTTTGCCATATCGGAGTTTAGTTACAACAATGACTATCAAGCAAGTCTTGGATGTCACCTTTTGAAGCATTGTATGAGTCGACCTTGTAGGACGCCGCTAAATTGGAGTGAGGCTGGTGGCGTCGTGTCTTGGACCGACATACTTGAGGAAGCCGAAGAGCAAATAGCACCGATCGAGAGAAAGGTTAAAGATTGCCTGATCAAGAGGAAGAGCTACTGCCGACAACCGTAGTAGAGATTTGAGCTTCGAACCAGAAGATTACGTATACCTCAGAGTTACACCTCTTAAGGGAGTCCAGAGGTTTCACAAAAAGGGTAAACTTGCGCCAAGATATGTAGGACCATTCAAGATCATAAGCCGTAAGGGCGAAGTTGCTTACCAACTCGAGTTACCGCAGTCACTAGCAGGAGTGCACAATGTTTTTCATGTGTCACAACTCAAAAAGTGTCTCCGAGTGCCTGAAGAACAAACATCGCTAGAGAAAGTTGAACTACGGGAAGACTTGACTTACAAAGAGCAACCGATAAAAATTTCGCAGGCACAATGGATGGGAAAACAAGAAACAAGACAACCTGCTTTTTGCAGAGTTCAGTGGAGCAACCACACAGAAAGTGAAGCCACCTGGGAACGAGAGGAAGATCTGAAAAAGGAATTCCCAAACCTATTCTATAGTTAAGCCTCGAATCTCGGGGACGAGATTCTGTTAAGGGGGGTAGGTTTGTAACGTCCCAAATTTTGGTCAATTTTAAATTTTGGAGTTATTTGAATTTTTATGAATTTACCAACCTCTATTTGCATTTAATTGCATTTAATTGAATTTATCTAATTTTTCTGGGATTTATTGGATTTAATTAACATTTATTTAAACTATCCTTTTCTTGATTAATAAATATCAGAAAAAGTATTTATTAAAAATAAATGAAAATATTTTCTTAGGCTCAAAATGCTCTAAAATATTTTCTAGAATTTTTCTAGAATTTTTTGGGTATTTTTAGTGCCCTAGATAATTAATTTGAATTACTGGAATTTCTTTTATTGGAAAAAGTCGAATTTAAGCTTGTTACTGATGTCGGCCGAGCCCAACACTTGTGTTTCGCCGAAACCCTAAGCGCCGACGATCCTAGCCGTTGGATCTTGATCGAGCAATTTGTGATCGCATCTTGCTTCGTCGGCCGTGATTTCAATCTCCGTAGGATCGCGATCGAGCAGGTGATGTGACCGAGCTTCTCGGACGAGGCGATCGTGCACCGCCGCCCGATGGGGTCAAGATCTTGTCAGGGATTGTGCGCGCGCCTCGAGGCATGTCCGAGCAGAAGAAATACCCCGTTGCGTGCGTGACTTCCTTCCGCTCCATTTGCCACTTCCCTCGCGTCCTCTCGTGCACCGTAGCTCTCCCACTTGCTCGCCGTAGCTAGTACTTCCCTCCGCCTCGGTTTTCTTCGTGCCTCGCCGCCGTCCGTCGCCCTCCGCCGCCCTTGAGACCTTCGCCGGGTTCGTCGTGACACGCCGCGTCCAGCAAGCCACTTCTTCCGACCGGAGACGCCCGGAATCGCCGAAGGCTACGTCGTCTTCTCGACTCGGCGTCAAGCATCGCCGACTCTTCTTCGCGACCAGAACTCCACCTCGGTAGTCGGATCTTCATCCAACGACCGAGGTATCGCCACGTTTCTTCCCGTAGCAGTTAACGTTTAATTAGTTTGGTTAGATCTGGTCCGTTGGATCTTCATCGAACGATACTCGTTGAGCCGCGTGGGCGTAGGAATAGTAAACTGCTCGGTATAACGATAGCCGTCGGATTCCCATCGAGCGGTCGACGTTGCGCCACGTCTTCCCCGTAGAAGCTAAGTCGATTATGCTCGGTAGATCTCAGCCGTTGGTTGGTAATCGTGCGGCCCTGGTGTGTCCACGCATGTGCGATGAGCAGTAAACTCTCCGGGTAACCGCAGCCGTAGATTTCTCATCTAACCGTCGCTATTGAGCCACGTAGGCTTAGTAGCAGTGCGCCGCTCGGTAATGGCCGACCGTTGGATTCGACTCCAACGGACGGGATTAAATGCGCCGCGTGGCCAGATGCTTTTCCGCCGTGTGTCGATCATTGAGTGGTCAGCATCGCATTCACCGGGCCCACAAGTCGATGTGATGACCCTTTGTCTTGGCCGACGCCATGACGTCATCTGGGACCCACCTGTCAGTGGCCGAGGGCGACGTGGTTCGCTCTGGTGCTGACACGTGTCAAGCCGAGGGAAAATCGCCGGAAAATCGGTGGAAAATAAGGGAAAAATTCGGTTTATTCTTTTATGAATTTTCAGAATATTGTAAAGGCCATAACTTTTGCATTCTAACTCGGATTTGAGTGATTCCAGTGCCCAAAAATTTGTAAAAATGTGAACTATTTATTGGTGATTTTTATTTGATTTTTAGAATTTATATTGCTGTCTGTATTGTATGTTTATTGTGTGCTTGCTTGTGTGCGCATAGACCCCGAGTTCGGATTTGTAGAAGGGAATTTGAAGACCCGTCATGAGAACCTCGACCAGAACCAACTCCTCTTCGAAGGCAAGTCATGCTTTGACCATATTGCCCCAGATTTTAAAAATGTATTTCGATTCACTTTATGCATGCTATATCAATTAAAAACGATATTGCTTATTGTGGGAAATGTAGCTAAAATACCAATTGAATTATGCCACCTTGTTAATGTCATTATATGCCCTGAATACCTTGTCCCCCTAGGATGTTTAAATTATGTTGGATGCTAATGTGATGCCAACACGGGAGGCTAGACCGTGATCAGTCGCTTAGCTTGCTTAAATGCGATGAATGAATTTCGAGCATCAAATGAATATTGACTAAACCATTATGGAACGCATTTTTTTGTAAAAGTGCGATAATGTCATATGATGGATTAGAATAGTAACCTGTGTCGGTGTGGTGCTATTCGTAAATTGATATGAACAATGGCATGTGTTGCTTAAATGAAACATGGGTTGGGGAAATGTTTTGGACCGGGGCAAGTGGCAAGGAGGCTTCGTGCCAGGTGGGCCTGTGTGGCAACGGGATTGTGAAAGATTGTGAAGGCTGAGTGCCGAGAAGTATAAAATGGATGTCTTGCCCGGGACAGTTAAGGACTTAACCTTGCGAGCCTTTGAACTGAGTTCCGTGTGCAACCACTTGTCCGGAATGGGACGGACCTAGTTAAGTAGGTTTCTAACCTCTTTCCTTTGAAACCTCTGGGTGACAGTGCACACCAGTGTAATGTGAGGGAAGCGTACTGTCTTTGCGGCTTGGTACCCATTCAACGGTACTTGCCCTGTCTAAACTTCGGCTCTGAGTGAGGGAAGTGTTAGAAGGGAGGTAACGGAGAGGTTCAACGGTTAAATGTTAGTCTCGAAAGACTTTGTTGCAATCAATCGCTGTGTGGTGAGCATCAGTATCCTGTGGGTAAAGTGTCTGACCTCTGCAGAGTGTGTGTGTGAATCTATTGAATAGCCGTGTCATGATCTTGGACATTGCTCGGTGATTCTGATCAAGGGTTAGATTTTAAAAATAAAAGATGTGGATTGGGTGGCTGTGTGCCAAAAGGCTATGTGAATGAAATTAGGGCTGTGTGCCAAAACCCTCTGGGAAAAGATTTGAGAAATTAATTATTGATAATATTGATTTCACTGCTTCTAAATCTAATAGGATTACCTGTTAAAAGAAATCTTTGCTTTGTGCAAAATAACCAATTAAGCCTTTCCTTTGGAACAAGCCATGCATGTAGTAATAGACCTGCATTGTGCATGACTTGTTGAGTATGTCGTATACTCACCCTTGCATCGACAAAAACCTCAGAAGAAGAAGAAGCCGTGCCAGCTTGGAATGAAGAGTTCGTCGAAGGCCAGGAGGATTAAGGGTTGAGCCGCACTCGGTAGCCTGTGGCTAGGAGTGGTTCCGCTATCGTATTTTGCTTCCGCTGAATGAACTTGGTACTGATGATATTTATCGCCCTGCACGGCGAATTATTGTAAGGCGACCATAAGGTCATGTAACTCGACTATATTATGCTTGAAGTACTTTATTAATTATTTCCGCTGTGTATGATTGTGGTACTTCAACCTGTTTATCCTGTGTGTACTAGCGTGATCCTGGACTAGTACGGCATACACAGAGTGTCCGAATCTGTGGAAATTCGGGGCACGACAGTCTCCCTCATCCAGATTGGCACGCGCAGGAGGTGATCAAAATCGAGCCTTTGTTATGCTTTCTTTGGTTGAGATGATGGGGAAATTTTCGGTTAGTTTATGGTGATGTTGGGAAAAATCGAGTCTTTTAGGTGCTGTTGGTTGGATTTGGGGGTGACAATGCGGTGGATGTGCCCGCAAGATCCTGTGTTTAGCTCTTTTTATGGGAACCTAGGCTTTGAGATGCGGTTCTTAGTTCTGATCCAATTGCGTTTGGGATGGGTGTCAGACATTGTGTGCACTGGGTGAGTTTAAGTACTGAGGATGTTTACCAAGATGTACGTTTTAGCTTCATTTTGTTAGAATATTGGATCGGTAGTAACATGCCATTGACCTTAATAGAGATAATGACCAGACTTTTACAATCGATAAAATTGTACCTTTAGACATTATCTGTACGATTGTTGGTCAATACTTGAGCTGCCTTTCTTCTTGTTTTGGCATAGTGAGTTATGGCTTTAACTTGGATATTATGCATCATTTTGGCTTTTTTTCGTTGGGGAAAAAAGCTCTAAGTAGAAATCCACAACACAAGTTATTGTTTAAGGTTGAATCTTACTTTGTCTTTTCAATGTTCAGTTGAAAGCGTCTTTATTGCCTTTTTTTTTGTGGACTGTAATATCTTGCTTGAAATATGCGACCCTATGATTCAAATTATTGGCTATTTAGGACAGTCCTCTTGCTCTTGCGCAAGCTCATGAAACTCGAGATAAACTGAAGGCTGCACATTCGGAGTTAGCTGAGGATGGGGCTATTGAGATTGTCATCATAAAGACCACTGGAGACATGATCTTGAACAAACCACTAGCAGATATTGGAGGCAAGGGTTTATTCACCAAGGAGATAGATGATGCACTCTTGCAGGGAAGGATTGACATTGCCGTTCACTCGATGAAATGATGTTCCAACATATCTACCAGACGGCTGGCCCTGACTTCTTTGATAGCTTGCAATGAAAAAAAAATTCACCATGGTCCAAGTAGTGTGTTGAGTGGGTTATTTTGATTTTTCTTTTTCTCCTAGTTCTGCTAGAGGCTTGTACCACATATTAAGCTGTCTCATTCGAATTTGTATATCTGGTTCGTTTAGCACTGTGGGTTAGAACTTAGAACGTGGATCTACGAATTGTAATACCTCATATTTTCATTGAATTATGGATGAGGCTTTTGTGCCCAATTATGTTGTAACATTGTATTTTCATGTAATTTTGCAAATATTTAAAATCATTAAGTTCTGAATCTGTTGTTTGCTAAAGTTGTCTTCTTGATTGTCTGGTGAAACCTACAATTTGTCAATCGGAGTTGAGATAGTTTATAAATCCTACAAGCTATCAATGGTAGGTGATGCTATGGTTATTGCTCAGTTATTTATCACTTAATTGGTACAATGGTGTTTGTGTTTTGATTGGATTATTAGAATTTATACATATATGGAGGAAATTGATGGTCTTATATGTTGTCATGTACTTGCATCGAACAAGATAAAGAAAAGATTAATAAAGAAAAATAAGCAAAATATATGTAATAATGTGAAAAATTAAATATAACTAATGCTTAGTTATTCATCACTTAATATTTTTACAAATATAATCCAAAAGATCAATATTTAAGTTAAATCAGCGTACAAACAAGCCTTCAGAACTCTCAAGATTATTTTAATCATTTAAACACCAGCTACAGCTGCAACAGCTAACTTACAGTTACTTTACCAAACAGCCTCTTAGAAAAAAAAAAAAGCTACAGCCGCCGGTTAGCCTCCCTTCCCTGCACACAACACAGCCGAACAAAGAGGATTATCGGACGGCCCAGATCAGCGGTGGCGTCCCACCCGGTGCGCCTACGGCACCACTCACCGCCTCGAACCCCATCTCGACTCGACTCGACTGTCCTGCCTCCTTCTTCACTTGCTGTTTCTCGTCGTCTTCTTCTTCCTCCTCGCTTGCCTCTCGCGCTCGCCGACGCTGCCTCTCTCTCTCTCTCTCTCTCTCTCTGAGAAGCTCGCGCGCGCTAACCAAAGCGCTAGTTGCTAGGGTTTGCTGCCTCGGGAGCAGATCCGGCGTCGGGGGATCGGCGGCGGCGGCGGCGGCGGCGGCGTCGTCGTTGGTGGATGGGGGCGCCCCCATGAAGCCCAATCCCAATCCCACGGGTTCTCAGCTCAAGCGTCCCAACCTCGCACGATCCGATCCGTGAGTACCTTCCAATCGCGCTTCCATTTCTTCTTCTTCCACCTCCTTTTTTTTTCAAAAAGAAAAAAAAATATGCCTGTGATCTAATAACCCTAATGCTCTTCCATTCTCCTCCTCAAGGCACATGTCTCCGCCGCCGCCCGCGCCCGCGCCCCCGCCACCCCCGCAGCCCTCCGCACCACCTCCACCGCCGCCTGCCCAGAAGCTTACCACTAACGACGCCCTCGTCTACCTCAAGGCCGTCAAGGACAAGTTCCAGGACAAGCGCGACAAGTACGACGAGTTCCTCGAGGTCATGCGTGATTTCAAGAGTGGGAGGTCCGTCGCTTCCCTTCCCTTCCTTGCATTGAATTCTTCTCATCACTTTCCATGGACCGTTAAACCTCCTTTATTTGCCTCGTCTTTTTTATTTTTCCCCTTTCCTGGATCGGTTGCAGGATCGACACCGCCGGTGTGATTATCCGTGTGAAGACCCTGTTTAATGGCTTCCCTGACCTCATCCTTGGCTTCAATGCTTTCTTGCCAAAGGGATATGCGATCAAGCACCACGACCTCGACAAGAAGCCCGTCGATTTCATGGAGGCAATAAATTTCGTCAATAAGATCAAGGTTTCGCCATCTTCGCTTCCTTACATAGCTCCTGCTACAGACAAAAGCTTTACTTGTCGTTGCGGTTTCCTGCGCTGCAGAGTCAATTCCGGCAGGAGGACCATGTCTACAAGTCATTCTTGGGCATCCTCAACATGTACCGCATGCATAACAAGTCCATCCAAGATGTTTATGAGGAGGTACCTTGCCTTTTCTGTAAAACTGGTTCGTTGTATATGTCAGTGCAAAATTCTGTGTGACCACGTCTCTTTTCTAGGTTGCGATGCTGTTCCACGACCATCCCGATTTGCTTGAGGAGTTCAAGCATTTCTTGCCTGATACGTCAACTGCTCCACAACCGGTGACCGTTCCTAGAGGTGTATCGGTCAGACACGATGACAGGACCCCAATAATGCCTTCTGCTAGGAACGTTCCAAGCATTAAGGTAAATGTAGAGATGGACCTCTGGTTTCGTTATCTGTTTTCATTTCCAAATGCTCGAATAACTGTACAGTTACCACAGAATGTTTCCTTATACCTGAACCAATGTAATGTTCTCCTTCAATGCTACTGTCTTGCGGTGTTCAGTGAAATTAATGGGATATACCGACAAACTTGAGTTTATCTTACGTGAGCTTTAAAGTAAGTAATGAAGTATTTGTTGACATTGGTTCCAGGACTTAAAGGATGTAGATGTAAAATATTAAATAGGAAATGAAAGTACATGGTAACTATTTTGTCTGTTAGGCTCGTATTGCTGCATCTGCTTTTAGACTTCAATGCTGCAGTTCTCACTAATTCACTGGCCAGAAAAATTTTACGCCGAAATGTTGTTTTCTCTATCTCCAGAGGGAGAGGGCCTATCCATCAACTGCTGATCGTGACTTCAGTGTTGATCGCCCTGATATTGATAATGATCCCCAGAGAAGGCGTCTCGAGAAGGAAAAGGATCGTAAAGTTGATCGGGATAGAAGAGATTATGAAAGGGATGAGAAGGATGGTGAATATGACAGCAAAGATTTGGATGGGGGACAACGTAAGCGCAAACCTTTCTCAAGGAAGATGGAGGGTACTTGTGCTGAGACACACCAAGGGGGCTAGCATCTCTGCTTCATCATACAATGATAAGGATGCACTGAAAGGTGAGTCCCTTGCCATTTTCAATAGCATTAAGATGTCAATTCATGCGGATTGTGCAACACGGGATCGTTAGTGCCATGTAGCATTGATATCCAAATTAATAAATGTCCTGCAAAGTCTTTCCTCTTTGATGTGCTAGATTAATTTCTTATCATTCAAAATCAGGTGTGTACACACAAGAGTTCCTTTTTTGTGAGAAAGTAAAGGAGAAGCTAGAGCCTGAAGCTTACCAGGAGTTTTTGAAATGCCTTCACATATACAGCCAGGAAATAATTACAAGAAGTGAATTGAAAAATTTGGTAAGCTGGATTTGTGTTAGGCCAATTCCAAATCTTAGTTAATGATCTATAAGAACTTGCTAGATACAAAGTGGATAAACTTATTGTTATCATGTTATGTTTCTGAACATGAATGGCCTTGCTGATTTTCAGGTAAACGACATACTTCAGCACTATCCAGATCTTATGAATGGATTTAATGAGTTCTTGGAACATTGTGAAAATATAGGTAGATTGCGTATATTCATTTATGAATTTCACTTTGTTGGATGCACTTCCTTGATTTCATATTTGAAAATATGCTGTGTTTTTCGATATCTAAAGAGTTTGTTTACTCTGTAGATGGCTTTCTAGATGGAGTTTTCAATAAAAGTAAGCGATGACTTGACTTGAAGTTTAGAATTTTATTTGCTGTACTCTTTCTAGAGATTATTTATATTAGTTTTTTTAATGAAGGGCAACGGACAGTTAAAACTGTGGAAAAAGAGAGAGATAAAGAGCGAGAGGGGGAGGATAGGGAGAAAGATCGTGAAAAGGAGAGAGAAAAGGAACGAGAAAAGCTTGATAAAGGTTCTGCACTCAATTCTAAAGAAGGCAGTACTCACAAAGCTATCACATTCTCTAGCAAAGAAAAGTATAACCTAAGCAAGCCAATATCGGAGCTTGACCTCTCAAATTGTCAGCGGTGTACTCCAAGTTACCGACTTTTGCCTAAAAATGTAAGCTGATTCAATTCCATGTAGTTTGTGATAATGTCTTCCATAATATCTGATGTTCTTTTTTTTTCCAGTACCCAATGCCACCTGCAAGTTGCAGAACTGATCTCGGAGCGTCTGTGCTCAATGATCTCTGGGTATCAGTGACCTCAGGAAGTGAGGATTATTCATTTAAGCATATGCGGAAGAACCAATATGAAGAAAGCTTGTTTAGATGTGAAGACGACAGGTTCTGGACTTTGTGTTTCTTGTTCTCCTGCATTGTGTCATTCATTAACCAGAGTAGCATCTACTGCACAGCATATCTTGCTGTGTTGTTGTAGTGGCTCGTAAGATGATAGTTAATCTCTGTGAAATGGACCGTTTCAGGTTTGAGTTGGACATGCTGTTGGAATCTGTTAATCTAGCGATTAAGCGGGTTGAGGAGCTGATAGAAAAGATGCAAGACAACTCAATCAAACCAGACAGCCCTATACGCATTGACGAGCATTTGACTTGTAAGTATCCAGGAACATTCACACACCATATATGAAAGTTCTTTTGTTGTATGTTTTTTGACTGCTCTCTTATGGTTGAACAACACATGCATATCAGTAATATTTTCATGCTGACAGCTTTGAATCTGAGGTGCATTGAACGGTTATATGGTGATCATGGCCTTGATGTCATGGATGTTCTTCGAAAAAATGCTAGCGTGGCATTGCCAGTTATTTTAACAAGGCTTAAGCAAAAGCAAGAGGAATGGGCAAGGTGCCGGTCAGATTTTAATAAAGTTTGGGCTGAAATATACGCCAAGAACTATCACAAGTCCCTTGACCATCGCAGTTTCTATTTCAAACAACAAGATACAAAGAATCTGAGCACAAAAGGTATGCATTTATGATGTGTACATGTTCTGTTGTTCCTGATACTGAAATCATCTTGTATGCCTAGTAGCCTTGCCTTAGAGCTGTATGTTTTTAAACTACTCTCTTTTCCCTTGTGCAGCTCTATTGGCTGAGATCAAAGAAATTAATGAGAAGAAAAGGAAGGAGGACGATGTGCTTCTTGCTATTGCTGCTGGGAATAGGCGACCAATAGTTCCTAATATGTCATTCGAGTATATAGACTCAGAAATTCATGAAGATCTTTATCAGATCATCAAGTACTCCTGTGGAGAAGTCTGTGGTTCTTCAGATCAAGTTGACAAAGTGATGAGAATCTGGACAACATTTCTGGATCCTATATTGGGAATTCAACCCCGAGTTCATGGTGCTGAAGATGCAGGTGTGGTAAAAACAAAGCGCCGAACCCCAAAAGGTGGTCTTGCAAGTGTTGAGGAAAGTAATAACGCAATAGCAAATGGTGCAGCTGCTGTTAAGCAAGCCAATGGTGATGAAAGCATCCCAAAGGAACGAGCACAATCTTCACGTGCTATATTGGTGAATGGAGTTACAGAAGATGCTCACAATTGTTTCCATGATGTTGACCAAACTGTTCACAGAGGTGAGGAATTATCTAACAATTCATTACATGGAAGAGTGCAAAATACCATCCCTGCTGCTGATGCACTGCCGGCAGTAACTGCACAAAACATCTCCACTGAAAGATTATTGGAGAACGAGAACACTCACCTTTCTCGGACTGAACAGAATCAGAGTAGAGTAAATATGGAGCTTACATCAGGTTTGTCTGTCTGTTAAATATGCAGAATACTAGTCTTTTAAGTTACACTTTTTTCGTAGTTAATATTTCCTCATTATTTTATTTGCCAGTTCTCAGTGGCTTAATTTTACCTGTTAGGTATTAATGCTTCTAGAAGAACTCTATCCGGAGGTGAGGCTGTGGTTGAAGCTAAGGGTGGCAATGAAACAGTTCACTCTATGGGGGTATGGTCATTTACTCATTTTACTTACCATCTCTGACTCTCACTGAATATTACCTTTGCATGTTCTTTTTTCTTGCCTTTTCTTATACTGTGTTTTGGTTCGTTCATTTTGGTGGCATTTTTGTCAATGCTAAGTGCAAGTGTATACGGTGGAACAAAACAATGAAAAATTAAATTTAGAACCTGTTTAATTTTCCTGGGGCAATGCACATTCCCCTTTTCCTAAAAAAAAGTTATTCAGGAAGTTCATGTTTAACTTATTCATGTGTATTCTCATTTCAACAGACCAGAGAAGCTGGGAGGCGATCTTTGAATGGGGAGGATAATAAAGTTTCTCCATTTAATAATTATTCTGTATCCCATAACAATTCAAAGGTTGAAAGAGAAGAAGGAGAATTATCTCCTAATGGGGATTTTGAAGAGGAGAATTTTGGGCCTCTTGAAGATGTAGCTGTAGATGGAGCTTCTAAACCGAAGGAAGGTTCTACTGGCAGACCTCTTCAGGGTAGACCTAGGGAAGCAGCTGAGTTTGCTGTAGAGAATGATGCTGATGCAGATGATGAAGGTGAGGAAAGTGCTCAGAGATCTACAGAAGACAGTGAAAATGCATCTGAGGCTGGTGAAGACGCCTCTGGCAGCGAGTCTGGTGATGGTGAGGAGTGTTCTCGAGAGGATCATGAGGATGAAGAGGATATGGATCATGATGATCCTGATGCAAAGGCCGAAAGTGAGGGAGAAGCAGAGGGTAACACAGAGGCACAAGATGCGGATGGAGGAATATCACTACCATTTTCAGAACGCTCACACAATACAGTTAAACCACTTGCCAAGCATGTTCCCACAGCTTTACATGATCACGAAGAGAAATTTTCGTGTATATTTTATGGAAATGATTCATTTTATGTATTGTTCAGGCTACATCAGGTTAGTTTTTGTTTATTCTTGCATGGTTTCATTTTCTTGCATATGTGGTTAACTCCCCTTTGCTAACTTGTATTGATTGCAGATCTTATATGAGAGAATACTGTCAGCTAAGACAAACTCTTCCAGAGCTGAAAAGAAGTGGAGAGCTTCCAAGGATACAAACTCCCAAGACCAATATTCAAAGTAGTATTGCTTTGCTTCTGTGCTTCCATGGAAACATTTTCACGTGATGGATAGCTAATGTGTTCTTATTGCAGGTTTTTGAGTGCACTGTATAACTTGCTTGATGGTTCTTCTGACAATACCAAATTTGAGGATGACTGCCGTTCGATTATCGGGACTCAGTCATACGTTCTTTTTACTTTAGATAAGCTGATATACAAAGTTGTGAAGCAGGCAAGTTGCCTCATTGATTCTATCTGTTTTACTGCATAGTGGCTACAATATTAATTTTTCCTACTTGCTTTCAGCTTCAAGCGATAGCATCAGATGAAATGGATAACAAGCTGCTTCAGCTTTATATATACGAAAAGTCCAGGTCTCCTGGGAGGTTCTTTGATCTAGTTTATCATGAAAATGCTCGTGTTCTTCTCCATGATGAGAGCATATACCGATTTGAACGTGTAAGTTTCTTTACAATATCCATCTTCCGGTGATTTCCATATTTTACTTTCACTGTGCTGTGCCTTTGTATCAGGGTGCAATGAAATTTGATTACATTTGTCATTTCTGTTACAACCAAATCACACATACTTTGTGGTCTGACTTGCAGCGCTCGAATCCTACTAGATTATCTATTCAGCTCATGGAGTACGGGCATGAAAAGCCTGAAGTAACTGCAGTCTCAATTGATCCAAATTTTTCATCCTATCTTTATAATGAGTACCTATCAAGTATATCAAATACGAAATTATCTGACGATGTCTTCCTTGGGAGGTACTTTTCCGGCATCATATTGGAGCCTTAGGTTTAACTTCCCTTGTTCTTTTCATGATTTGACATCATTTTCCTAGGAATAAGCGGAAGCATGGGAGCAACGGTGACTGTCAAGCTTCTTTGAAGGCCATGGATGGCTTCATGGTTACAAATGGTCTTGAATGCAAGATATCCTGCAAATCCTCAAAGGTACTTGTATGTTGGTGGGAAATTTGTGTTCCCCACTACAAAGTAATGTAATAAGTATCTACCATCACCCTTTTTCCTATTTCCTATATATTACTGAAATTTTTTATTGATCTTGGTGCCACTTTGACCATTGACCGTGCCATATTTTCTATCTTATTAATATTTTTGTAATAAAGTATGATATCATATTTGCAGGTTTCCTATGTCCTTGATACTGAAGATTTCTTATTTCGTGTAAGAAAGAGGAGGGCAGTTTCATCTAGTGGAACCATACCTGACAAGGCAAATTTTGTGAAGGCTTATGCTGCAAAAGCACAGCGATTTCATAGATTTCTCTCCAGGCCCTAGGCTTATGTTGGCAAAATTCTGGTAATTTGTTTAGCTTACAATGACATGCATCATCAGATTGTTATTGTTGTAGGGAGACTTCATGTTTATTTACACTCACATGCATTATTAGATTGTTGTGTGCCATCATATTTAGTACAGTTGATACGTGTTATACTTTATCCGGAATATGCTCGCTGTCCAATTATGGCAGTATGGTCAGGTTCCTTGTGATGTGCTCACATCAATCGTGAGCATGTATTGTGCATGATGCTTCGGAACTGTTGAAAACCCGAGTACTGAACACCAGCTATGCACACCATGCATTGAGATGTTTGCAAAAAGTCTGAATAATAGCATTTACATCCATGTGCCCAGTGCCTGCAGAAGGAGTTTTACACACATATGCCCTATTCAGTTTGCACAGTCCCTGCAGCCATTGTTCCTGAGAATATTTACATCGCTTCCATGATATTTATGGTTTGCAGCCGTTGTTTCTAATCTGGAGATGACACTGACGTGTTTTGACAAAGGCGGTGGGAAACTGAAACTGACGTGCTTTGACAAAGGCGGTGGGAAACTGAAACCCCACCATTCAGACAGCACCAGCACCTTTTGGAATAACAGCTGAGAGGATACTCTGGTAAATACCAAAGCATGTATGGCAATCTTAGGTTACCTTATTCGGCTGAAAATGTGTACATACGTATTCCCAGCATGTCGTTTATTCAGGTTAATTTTACCGGTTCCATTAACTGATCATTGTTAGTGCCCATATAGTTTTTTGAACGTTGCTCCATTTGTTTTCGTGAAGTTATGTAGTCTTGTTTTTATCCAATGTCAACAATATGGGTCGTTTGGTAGTCAGACATCATTATATAATGTCATCTGACAGCAGCCTGCATTTGTAAGGTGGTGTATTTGTGAGCTTGAGCTGTACATGTAGTGCAATGGTGACGATGAGCGGGTGTTGACAGTCGTCTTTACCATATACCATCGTCATATGCTTTTGCTGCAAGTTGATACCGGCACTGTCAGTAACAAGTGGCCAGGCCAGCCAGCACGCATGATTCCCCAGCAGCAAGTGGCACAAGCAACAAGAGCAACGGAAGCACATGACACCCAGGCAGCAGGCGGCTTAACCTACAACGGACGTATAGCCTCGAGTTACCAAGCAGTGGTTTAAATTAAATTAATCTAGCTAGTTGGCTATGGTACCATAGTAGAGGGGGAGTACCTTTGTTTGTGAGAAGTAGTACTCTTTGTTTGTGGAAGAAATTATTGACGCGAACAGTGCCAGCATCCCATGGAAGCTAAATGTGCCTGCACCATGTGCTCAAGCTAATACAAGGATCAAACAAATTCAGGGTGCTAAGAGCAGCTTAACCCATCCCCTAAACCTCCCTCTATTCTAAATTATAAGGAGAATTAAAAAAAATATGAGCTTTAACCTCACTCCTATTTGGAATCTCTATTCTAGGGAGGCCCCTTCTCACTCTTACATCTAGAGGCTTTCTCTTTGCCCCTACTATTTTCTTTAGCATTTTTTTCTTCATTTTAAAATAATAATTCATGGGTGCAAAATAATAATTATGTTTAGATAAATAATAGGGGTGAGTAATAGGGTTTGTGGGTCGGAGATAAACTTGATATAGGATGCTTCTAATTTTTATACTACCCCTAAATAAGTGATTTAGAGGGAAAATACAGGAATTTAGGTCGGAGTTGCTCTAAGGAAATGGAAAGGAACAATTCCAAGTTTTCCCATCTAGAAGAAGAGGTACTTAATGAGAATAATTGATGGTATCTTATCTTAATTAATAAAAGGCCCCTCTATTGAGCAGCAACTGCCTCACCCCGTCACTCGCATATTCTACTTAGTGTTGGTAAAGAAGCTCGTTAAGGCTCGGATCAAAATTTTTTCTTTTATAGTAGTTAATGAGTTTAAAATTAAAATGAGTCAATTTCAAGCGAAAAAAAATTTAAGTAGGCTCAGCTCGATAATGTCTCGTTAGCTCGAATTTGAAATAACCACTTAAATGATAAATAAAATGAATTGATATTAAATTATGTCAATTCGAAAGAAGCTTAATAATACCTCGTTAAACTCGATAGCCAACCCTAACTCTATTCACTCCACTATCCATGCCCGCCATAACTTCCCCCACTGGTTCAGTGCGACCGCCCCCTTCTCCTTCCTACTCCTGTCTAAGCCATTCTCTGGCCATCTCCTCCTCGGCATGGATGTTACTTTTGGAAATATGCCCAAAAGGCCAATCATAAAGATGATTACCATGTATTTATGCTTATGTTGTTTCTTTAATAATCTTTACTATTAATTTCCAGTTGGTGGCGGCGGTGCATTTTTCTTCGCCCCCCCGGACCCACCCCCAACGCACACAGAAAAAACGGGCGAGCAATCCCCGATTTCCTTCGTTCCTCGCGCATCCTTCCTCGCGCCGCGCCCCCGATCGCCGCAATCTCCGCCCCTAACCTCGGCCCCCCGCCGCATTCTCCCTCACGCCGCACCCCAAATCGACGCAATCTAGCCCCAAATCGACGCATTCTCCCTCACGCCGCGCCCAGATCCCCCCAGCGCCGGCTGCCACCACGCGCGTCGCTGTCGCAGCCCCTATTCTTCTCGCTGGACTCGCTCCCGCCGCCGCCTCTGTATGCCGATCTGGCCGCGCCGCCCGCCATCCCGCCATCCCCGCCGTCGTCGACCTCCGACCCGCCGCCGCCAGCCCTGCCACCCCGGAGGGCGGGGCACCGCCAGTCGCAGAGCGACATCTCCTTCGGCTTCTCGCAGTTGAGCCCACCCCTGCCGCCGCCGGCGCCGGTGAAGCGCGAGGCGGTCACTACGCTGGAGGGCTGCAGATCGGACGGCGACATTAGCGGCCTCTGCACCGCGCAGGCGCTGGCAACCTGGCACGGCGTCAGTGACGTGCTCGTCACGGAGGCCCGCGCTCGCCCCGGGGGGAACATCACCACCGTCGAGCGCCCCGAGGAGGGGTACCTCTGGGAGGAGGGGCCCAATAGCTTCCAGCCCTCCGACCCCGTCCTCACCATGGCCGTACGCTTCTTGCTTGCTTCTTCCTCTTCTTGTGTTCTTGGAGACTTACGCATACAGACATGAATGCACGCGCAGGTGGACAGTGGGCTCAAGGATGACCTGCTGTTCGGGGACCCGAACGCGTCGCGGTTCGTGCTGTGGGAGAGGAAGCTGAGGCCGGTGCCATCCAAGCCGGCTGACCTGCCCTTCTTCGACCTCATGAGCATCCCCGGCAAGCTCAGGGCCGGCCTTGGCGCGCTCGGCATTTGCCCGCCTCCTCCAGTTTGTGCTCTCCCCGTGCCGCATTCTTTGATTCTTTTGTGAATTTTGATTGTCCTGTTGTGGTCAACGATTGGGCTGAGCGTTTCTGCGAAGGTTTCAGGGGCGTGAGGAGTCGGTGGAGGACTTTGTGCGCCGCAACCTCGGCGCAGAGGTCTTTGAGCGCCTCATCGAACCTTTCTGCTCAGGTGTTTATTGTAGTGTGCAATGGCTGTTTGTTGCGGCCTTCTGCTTGTAATAATTTCAATAAAAATGTAACGATTTGAATGCTAATTATAGGTGTGTATGCTGGTGATCCTTCAAAGCTCAGTATGAAGGCTGCATTTGGGAAGGTTTGGAGGCTGGAGGTAGTATTATTGGTGGAACCATCAAAACAATTCAGGAGAGGGGGAAGAGTCCCAAACCACCGAGAGATCCGTAAGTGAACAATGTACTTTTTTTGTTGCATCAATTAGCTGCTCCATTATACTAATCTTTTTTCACCTCTTTTAGCCGCCTTCCGACGCCAAAGGGGCAGACGGTTGCATCTTTCAGGAAGGGTCTAGCCATGCTCCCAAATGCTATTACATCTAGGTTTGTTCTCATTGTCTTGTATATTTACCTAATGATTCAACTACAGATATGAAGTGCTGTAGAGTGTAGATTGTTCAGATGGATGGACAACTATCTAGGTAAAATTACTGTTGTTTGTGGAATTCATTCACATACCATTGCATCATCGTCGGAAGCATATGGATGGATGGCTCAATCACTTATTCAACCATTCTCACAATGTTTATACTAATTCCACCTACAATATAGGCAGATGATCTTTACATGATAAAGACAATGAAGAAATTAGAAGTAAAGGTTTTTCCTTTGTGGTTCCTTTTGTCTCTAGACTTTCCAAGCTTCATAAATAAAGCCAGAAGTTTTATTCTGAATGCATAAGGATCTCTCAGCACAATTTCCCTGTTAAAAACCATGCTAACTAGCTTAAATACCAAATGACAATCTGCACAGACCCTGAGATTCTTGAATATCCTTATTGCAGATCCTTCTGGGAACAGGACAAGCACTTCTCTCTTTGATTTTCTGATCTTGAATACCCTCTGTGGCCAGGGAGTACAATGTGAAGGTGAAGGTCATGATCCGCAGGCTGTGTGCCTCACTGCCAGGGCTGAAGATTGCGTTCGTCCCAGTCTACGAATGACATGCGTGCATAAGTCGGTTTGGTTTGTGATTGCTTTGTTTTGCCTTTTGCGTGCAGGCGATGGATCATGTCGATGGGGAGGTGCACGCACTCAATGACCGGATCTGGATGTGGCCGCCAGGGTGCCCATTATCGTGGCCGCAACCATGTCCGTCATTCACTCGGTTTGTTACAACTATACCTCGGTTTGTTACAACTAAACTTATAAAGATAGTTGTATTTTCTGATGCAAGCCAGAATGGATAATTTTTTCTGAGGATAAATGTATTTTCTGTTGGAAGCCAGAATGGATAACACCCTGCTATACATATGTTTCAGTGCGTGTAGCTTTCTTCACAATCATATCTTTCACGTTTGTAGTTAGCTAAACACTAATATACTGCTCCTCCGAAAACAAAGTGCAACCTCATCCTGGATTGTTTTAAGGTAATATTTGTTTTTCTTCATTAGACATATATATAGTTTGGATCTTTTAATGTCTTGTGAAATACAGCCTTTTGATGTTTAAGGTTTGGAGTACCCTCAGGAACTTATTCAATTGGAGTCTTGAGGTTTTTTATTGTTGCAGGTAGCCATTTCTGGATTGCTTTAAGGTAATATTTTGTTTTTGATCATTTCTGGATTGCTTTAAGGAAATATTTTGTTGTTGATCATAATTTCCAAAATGGGCCCCTGATTTGATTTACACACAAATGGCTAATTGTACTTAGAATGATTTTTAAGGTCATCACATACTGCATCTTGCTAACTAGCATCTTTTGTGCATGAAGGAGTATGTATGTATAGATGGTTAGGAATCCCTAATTTGATAGATTTAAACATGAATCCTCTAGGATCTTGGGTTAAAAGAGTTTATAGAAGGGAAAATAAACTATGGAGAAAGTTTATTGTGCATAAATATAAAACAAACTATCCCAATATTTTGTGTTGTACCGATACCCATACTTCTAATTTCTTGAAAGGAGTCCTGTGAGCTGATAAGGCTACTAAATTTGGCTATAGACAGATGGTAGGAAATGGGAGAAAGGTTAGATTTTGGGAGGATATCTCATTTGAAACATCTTCTTTTGCTGTCAAATTTTGGGATCTGTATGCTATTACAATGAAAAAGGCAAAACAGTTTGTGAGATTTGGGATGGCAATCAGATAAAGTGTACTTTTAGAAGAAGTTTCTCAGACGAATTGATGTTGAAATGGTATGAATTAGAGGGTGTTGCTCAATACATTTCTTTATCTAATGAAAATGATGCTCTAATTTGGCAATATGAATGTGGCGTGCGTACACATTAAATTCGGGATCTTTTCCTCCCATCACCGCGCAAACTAACCAATTGCCTCCGCCTTAATCTCTCCCCTCCCCAGCCTCTCGATCCCTCGCATGCAATCACTGGCTTGGGAGTTGAACCGGCCAAGCCGAACCCTACGCTACGGCGCTCCCATCCAAATCGCTCATAGCGAAAAGATCCAAACAATGCGCTTCGCTGCAGGATGCTGCTAATTCATTTGTTTGTTTGTTTGTTAGTTGCTCGGGAGAGAGCGCCGACGGATTGCCGCCGAGGGTGGTGGGCCGGCGGTTGAACGGGTTCCCGGCCTCCAGACGTCCCTGCCATTACTTCTTCAAGGGAATCTGCAAGAACGGCCAGAACGGCCACTACTCGCACCATCAAGTCTACTCCGACGGGCTCGCCGTCCACGGCGACGACCACCACCACGGCCCGACACCAGGTTCACTTGAGACGCTGGAGATGGAGATCACTGGACAAGAACCTACCATAGTTGACACTGGTAAGTTCTAAGCTATCATGAAGTTGCGTCAGTTCCTTTCCTTCCCACACATGTTGGATCGCATTGTATTGAAAAATTGACTTGAAAAACAAGTGTGGAACAAAACAGTACCATGTCTGCAAATAATGATATACTTGATCACTCCTATGTGTGTTAAGAGTTTAAGATGCATGTTCTCTAAGATTCTACATTTTTTACTCTGTTGTTAAATGTTACTTGTATAGCCACAGAAGTTCATGCGCGGTGTGTCGGTGCACACTTCTATCATCTATTTTCATGATAATTAATGGTGTATGTGCTGCAGATGTTGGGCGGATTGGTATAGGAATATGTCATGATATCCGCTTTCCAGAATTAGCAATGTTGTACCGTTCAAGAGGTATGCTTCATCATTTTAGTAGGAACTGTTGTATCGATCTGGAGCAATGAAGGAGTCTCTCAAGTAACCAAATTCAGTCTCGTCTTATGGCTTCCGACGAACCAGGTGTGCACTTGATATGCTACCCTTCTGCGTTCACTATGAGCACCGGGCAGCTTCTACGGGACCTGATGCAGAAATCCATGTTCCATCATCTATCTCTTTTCCAAGTGTTTTGTCATTTCTGTACCATGATGTTATTAGAAAGAGGATGTTGCTCTTGTTCACCTTTAATTTTATATGTATATAAGTATGTTCAAACCGGGATGTACCCATCCTTTTCTTCAGATAGTTATCTAATTCTCCTTGTTTTCCCCATCTGCCCACTTCACTCCTTCAGGGTTGTTGACTATCAGGTAATTCTCATCAGCACATGATTCTTGATTAGGATCTTGATTACTCTATGATTTTCTCTAATTTCCCATCGTACTAACACTGATGTAAAAGTGAAGTTAAACCCAGACATGCACAGGGATCTAGGAGGAATAAGGGGTTTTGTATTTGATTAGAGAGTCCAGGAAGTAGAACTGTAGAATAGAAGGTTTATTTCAGAATAAGTTAGGAGATAGATTCCATGTGAATTAGAAATTCTGCTCGTATTCAATTAGGAAAGTGTTAGGATAGAGTTTGTGAGGAGTCCATTGCAGGACGTCAAGCATCTTCTATATAGCGATGTTGTGTATCACTATTGAAGACAAGCAAAATTAGGTTTTGTTACTAATTTTATTTTTCGTAGCAACGCACGGGCATTGAACTAGCATCATATTATAGATCACCAAGTATGTGATTTGATCGTGACATTATTATAAATTGTCTCTTGTTTATTTATTGGTTGGGACACCAATAATATTTATTCAAAACAAGCACATGAATTGTTTGAAAATCATGTTTCATGGATTATGAGTATACGATACAATTCAATCATGTAAATACATGTAAAGTGTACATGCTATTGAACTGACCCACTTGTGAAACACGTTTTGAGGATTTGATTAGTGTCATAAATTGTTTCATACAACGATAATGATTGATCCTTAGGCCTAAGATCAACACAGTTTTCTATATGAGGATGATATGCTTTGATGCTGTTTAATGTTATTCGTAACTGGATAATCATAAGGATAACACTCGAGTATACCTTGAATCATACAGACAAAAGTGTATGATCAAGATGAAATTTGTCCTCCTCATACTGAGGGAATGATATCAATCGGTTACTCAATGAAATAGATTAAAGAATGTGCATGGTCATGCCCGAATGATTAAAGTTGTTAATTAATCGATCTTGTTAGTTTACTTCAGAGAATCGAGAAAATCGGTTTAACTCAACCTTGAGTTAAACCATGATATCAAAGTGACAAAGGGACCGATATTTATTCATTAAAGGTTTGTTGGATAAATGACATTCATGCAATTTGGGTAGTCATTATATTCTGCTAGGAGCCACTTATGACTAATGAATCAAAAAAGGAGTTTTTTATTTATTGCCAACATAGCATGAACCTAAAAGGTCACACACTAGAATAGGAATAAAGACAGATTTATGAAATCTTCTCTCGTGATATGCGTGTTAATGCAATTGAACATGATATCTAGTTGCTTACAAAAAGAGATTCAAATCCGCGTGCAAAAAATATGTTTTTCGTAGAAATCACTGTACCAGAGCTGAAAACATCGTAGCATGTCAGCAGTACTATAGTGACTGACTTGCTACAGTGACAGGTGGCGGTTTGAAGGATCAAGTTAGCCTAGAGAGGGGGTGAATAGGCAACTTTTCAAATTTTCAGACTTAATTACAAAATAGTTATCTTGCTTAAGTACGAGGTTAACAGATATAAAATGACAGAATATAAAGCACAAATAACTAAAAGCAGTAGAAAATAACACAGAAGCAAGAATAAGCACAAGTGACATAATGATTTATCCTGTGGTTCGGAGCCACTCTCCTACTCCACGTTAGAGCACTTTTCTCGAAGTATAGCTCCTCCAAAGCTAGTTATAGTAGCTCTGATCTCCACTAGGGTGACTCTTCCACCACTTTGGTAAGGTGAGTCCCAACCTCTCACAATCTAGGTGGCCTTCCACAATCTCTTTTGGACAGGTCGCATCTACACTTCTTCCGAGCCATCTAAGATCACTACGATCCAAGAGTAATAGACTTATCTACAAGTCCTGTCTCTTAGTTCACTCAGCACAGCACTATCTAGACTAAGTTTGGAGCCAAAACACTTAGAAAGTGTTAAGTTTTAGAGTTTGAAGATGAAGCACAGTCTCCTTGGTAGAATGTAAGCTCTAAAGTGCTAATATGTCAAGGAGATCAAAGATATACAAAAAGTTCTATGGTAGATGGTTCAGAAAATACTTATATAGCCATTTGGACTGTATGTAGCCGTTACACCTAAAACAGGAGCCGTTGAAACGTGTCAGACTGTCAAAATCAGGTTAACACATTTGCAATGGACTTAGCAAAAATAGGCTTAGAGATAAGCTCTTTGTGCTCTAGGCTGATTTTGTCAAGAAGTGCATTTGCGCCGGACTGAACTGACTTGGTCCGGCGTACATATGATTTTCGAAAAATTTGGTCCAGCAAGAGATGTGATCTTGAACATGTGCGTTGGACCGAAATATTTGGTTCGTAGAAGAAGAATTTCAAGGAAGATTACACCAACGAACTTTTTGAAAGAATAGCTTTGAGTCCAACCGAGAGGAATGCATCTGCATCGGACTAGATTTTGTGCTAGCAAACATTGGTCCGTCGTAGATGGTGTATACTCGGTTTGATTTAAATAATGGATACTTTCACCACGGCCTTAAGGAATAAAAGGTCCGGTGTAAATGGCTTGCACCGGACTAAAATATATGAGAAGTTTAATATGGTCCGTCGTGAATGAAATGCGCTCGGTTAGGATTTTTGACTGAGTAGATTTTGGCGCCAGACTAAATTTGGAATGGTTCGGTGAAAGTAGAATTCTAACTGAGATTGTGCCGGTGTCGGCGTACTTTGCGCCAGGGTACCCTCTCCGCCACTATCAGAAGGGGCAGTTTAAACCCATGACCGGGGCGGCGGTGGGCGATCAAGCCCGCTGCCGGGCGACCGCCGCGTGGCGGCTTGGCGAGTAGGTGGGCGAGCACGCCGCCGCCGGGCGGCGGCGCGCAAGCGTGTGCTAAGCGAGTAGGTGGACGATCAAGCCCTACTGCCGAGCGACCACGCCACATGGCGGTCTGGCGAGCAGGTGTGCGATCAAGCCCTTTTGTCGGGCGACCGCGCCGCATGGCGGTCTGGCGAGCGGGTGGGCGACCAAACCCTGCTGCCGGCGAGCAAGCCCTGCTACCAGGCGGCTGCGCTATGTGGTCGGTCAAAGGAGCCGGGGGGTACACCTCTATCAGGCATGAAGACGTACGTCGTAAAATAGGAAACTTCGCTCTGAAGTCTTCTCCCTCGACAACCCGTGTCAGAACCATTTGACGAGGGCTGGGTACTCCTTGACCGGCCGGAGTGCGGTCAACGGATCCCCATGCTCGGAAGGCCCCGACCGCGACACAGCACGATTTGGGCGCTGACCGAAGCCTTGGCGCGCCGAGCTCGGCACCTCTCGACCTCGAGCTCGAGCGGGGTCTCGCCTGAAGCCCCTGGTCCGCCCTAGGATTTTGGATCAGGCATTTGACTGACGGTTGCCAGAGAGCGGGTCGTGGGGATGACTCAGAGTGCGCGGCAAGTTCGGGGCGCTTGTCCGACCCTCAAGGTGCACGAAGGCCCCCTTTCCGAGGATTGCTCCCGGCCGTTGCGTGCAAAGGAAGTATAAAGACCAAGGACGCATGAGCTCCAAGCACACGAAGACAACACAGCACACGCAGCAGCTCGAGCTAGGGATCACCATTACTATCTTGAGTTGTAAACATTGCCTGCATACACCCAAATAGCAAGAATCACCACCGCAAGGCGATCGAGTAGAGCCATTACCTTCATAGGGCTCGAACCAAGATAAAACTCTCGTCTCGTGCTCGTTGTCGCCTTGTTCAGACCAACACCGCGATCGATTTCTTCCTTCGCTCGAGCAAAACGCAGCTCGGGTCCCATAAACTCTCGACCCTACCTCTTTTCTTGCGGTTGACGATCCCGATCGTCGACAAGCTGGCGCCCACCGTGGGGCCCGATTGTTTTGCTTTTCGCGAAACGACACCAAGACTCCGTGAGCATGGCGCCTTCATCGACGGATTTTCCTGCACGGACTCCAATTCCGTGTCCTGTTCACACCCTCACCGCCGCCGAGCAAAGACGCTCGGTGGCGACGGTCAAGGCGCCGAGGGAGATGCGATGACCGTGATCCGCAGACCGGAAGACGCCGCCGATGGTGCGAGTTGCCATCAACCAAGCCATAATGACTCTCCGGCTGGAGGCCCAGAGAAGGCCAAGACGTCTTCGAGCCGCCAGAGCTCCCTCCTATCGGGGAGCGCCTCCGCGCTATCGCCGGGTCATGGCCAACCCCGATAGGGCGAGGTCGGAGCTCTTGGTCGAGCCCTCGCCGAAGAACTCGACCGGGCTGCGACCGAGGTCAAGGCTCCGCAAGATCGAAGTCGCGACTCGGGACCCGCTCCCAGAGAAGTAATGACAACACGTCGCGCCGTCAGACGCGTCGTACACCTCCTGCGCAGGGGTTAGCCCCCGAACAACGGGTTCGGGACGAGGCTTTGACGCAGACGCGCCGACGTCCCACGGGCACCGCGCCAACCAGGACCAGGCCTGAGCCAAGCCGCTCCGAGTCGATCGGCAGCAGGTCTGCGGACCTCTCCCGGGACATTCCGCCCAGGCGCCGCAGGGTCCAGGACCGCCTGTGTTACCAACCAGGTGATTCCGTGTTTCGGCACCATGGTCGTTCCGCCGGAGGTCGGGGCCGCGGGCAGCCTCGACCAGTCCCAGCAGCGAGGATCTTGTCGGCGATGACCATGACCGGCGTGCACTGTTCCCGCCTACGTACCGCATGGCGACTCGACGGCCTTCGCCGAGTGCGGTGGCTACCATTCAAGCCCGCGCGATCGAGCGCTTCGACGGGACCAAGAATCTCGACGAAGTTCTGCCCATCTATTCGACCGCTATCCTGGCGGCGGAGGACGAGCTTCGTGATGGCGAACTACCTCCCGACCGTCTGGGACGGGCCGCTAGGACTGGCTTTTTAATCGGCTCCTTCAGTCGTGGCGCTAGGTCAGAGCGCCCTACGCCCAACTTCGAGAGTTGCTACGAAGCGTCGGGCAGGAGAAGGACTGGATCGTGTCATCCAGGAAGAACGAACCATCAGGCGACTTCGCGCGGCGATTCATCCGCACAAGGAACCCGATCCCGAGCATTTCGACGAGGCCGCCATCAAGGCCTTCAAGTTCGGGTCCGTGATCGACGCCTCACCGAAGACACGAGATCACCTCGAGGCTCGGCGTTAACAAACTTTTTCCGCATGGCGGAGCGGCAGCGTGGACGCGACGATGCCGTCTGCTGAACGCGACTACGACCAAGGTAAGCTTGGTCTCGAACCAAACAGAGGCCGACCGCCCAACTGTGGGCGCCGACCAAGGCACCACCACCAAGAAGCGAAGCGCGATCGCAGAGGTGGCGAGGGCTATGCGGGTGATCGTCTCGGCGGATGGCGGCCGCGAGGTCCTCGAGGTCCGAGGCCGTGCTCGGGAGGACTCAAAGCCTCGCCAAGGTCGACCCGACCACACCAGTGAAGAACCGGCCCAGCAGAAGGCTAACGTGCGCCCCGACGGGACGATGCTTTCGCCGCAGGGGCCGAGGGACGCGGGATATGACGAATCAAAGTTCTCGCTTATTCCCAGGCGGCGGCCACGACTGCGGACTGCAGGCTCGCGAATAAGCTGGACGCTTTCTATGATGGGCGGGGAGAGATGCCGGTGCTCCCGAAGGATGACGACCTGCCCGACCGAGTTAATACCGGCACGACGCGAGCACGACGACCTCGACTTGGAGTTCCAGAAGGCGAGCGCCGGATCGATGTCATCTTCGGTGGCTCGTCGGCCTATCAGTCCAGGCGCGAGGTCAAGGCCGCCGCACGGACCATCTACCAGGTCGCCGCTGGGAAGCCCGTCGAACAACCCTGCAAGTGGGCTGGGGCCACCATCACCTTCTCTCCAGAGGATGCTCTCCTGTATGGCTCGAGACCTAAAGACCGCCTTGGTCGTGACCCCGACCATCAGCAATACCGCGGTCGGTCGCGTCATGGTCGATGGCGGCAGCTCTCTTAACTTGTTGCAGGCAGGAGCGCTCGACCGGATGCAGATTCCCCGGTCGAAGGTCAAGAGCATCACCATACCATTCTTCGATAGTCCCCGGAGCTCGACCACCCCTTGGGGCGGGTTGTCTTGCCCGTCACCTTCGGGCGGCTCGACAACTTCAAGACCGAAGTGATCACCTTCGAGGTGATCGAGGGTGACCTCTCAGATAACGCCATCCTCGGATGGCCACCTTGGTCAAGTTCATGGCGGCCAACCATTATGGCCATCGGTGCATGAAACCGCTCGTCCCAAGCGGTGTCATCACCGCGAGGCGACCTAAGCGGGCGCATGGTCATGCGAGACCAAGGCCTTGGCTCTCGCAAGCATCTTTGCCCAAATGTCCGGAGGCGACGATGAAGAGCGCCCGCCAAAAGGCGGCAATCCAGCCTAGTGGGGAAGCGAAGGCGTAGTCGCGCCGACGAGAGTGACCCGACCAGGTGCTTCCACGTCTCGGCCGAGTTGAGTTCCAAATAGGAACTCGAGCTCGTCACTTTCTTTCGCGCCAACAAAGGCATATTTGCTTGGGAGCCCGCGGACATGCCTGGCGTCCCGAGGGAGGTGATCGAGCACAAATTGCAGGTGGGATCCGGCTCTCGACCTGTACGCCAGAAGCTGCGACGCTTCTCCCCGGAGAAGGTCGCAGTCATCAAGGAGAACCTTGACAAGCTCTTGAAGGCCGGCTTCATTCGTGAGATTAACTACTCCGAGTGGCTGGCCAACCCGGTCATTGTGCAGAAGAAGGGGGGAAAATGGAGAATGTGCGTCGACCATACGGGTTGAATTCGCTTGTCGAAGGACAACTTCCGCTCAGCAAGATCGACGGATCGTGGACTCCACCGTGAATGCCAAGATGCTTAGCTTCTTGGATGCTTACTCGGGATACCACCAGATCAAGCTGGCGGTCGACGACGAGAGCAAGACTTCCTTCATCACGCCGTTCGGCACTTATTGCTATACGACCATGTCATTTGGTCTGCGCAATGCAGGGGCCACCTTTCAACGGCTGATGACCAAGACTTTCGAGCCCCAGATCGGGCGGAACCTTGAGGTCTACGTGGACGACATCATCGTCAAAAGCCCCGCCGAGGACGACCACGTTCGGGATCTCGAGGAGACCTTCGCCAACCTGAACAAGCACAAGATCAAGCTCAACCCCGAGAAGTGCGTGTTCGGCGCGGCGTCCGGTAAGGTGCTCGGCTATATGATCGGGGGCTCGGGGGTTGGTCCAAACCCGGAAAAGATCGAGGCGATCGAGAAGATGGCACCCCGACCTCGATCAAGCAGGTGCAAAGCCTCACTGGCCGCATGGCCGCCCTCAGTAGGTTCATCTCGAGGCTCGGAGAGCGCGGACTCCCATTCTTCCAAACCTTGCGCAAGCACGGGGGCTTCGAGTAGACTCCAGAGGCCCAACGATCCTTCGACGACCTGAAGGCATACCTATCGTCCCCACCCCTCCTTACAACGCCACAACCTGGTGAGAAGTTACTGCTATATCTCGCGGCCACCCCCCATGCTGTTAGTGCCGTCCTGGTGGCAGAACGGGGGTTTCAGCAGCACCCCATTTATTATGTCAGCGAGGTCTTGCACGACCCGAAGGAGCGCTACCTGCAGGTACAGAAGCTGTTATATGCTCTCCTCATGGCTTCGCGCAAGCTCCGGCACTATTTCCAGGCGCATTACGTGATCGTCCCGAGCAACTTCCCACTCGGAGACATCCTGAGGAACCTGGAGGGCGGCGGGCGAATCGCCAAGTGGGCCATGGAGCTAGCGGCGTTCGACGTCCAGGTCGTGGCACGCACGACCGTTAAGTCGCAAGTGCTCGCTGACTTTGTGGTCGAGCAGACGTCGCAGCCCGCTCCCGAGCTTCAGGTCGAAGAGGAAAAGCCCTGGGTCATGTTCTTCGATGGCTCGAGGTCCTTCAAGCGCTCGGGGGCTGGGATCCTTATCCTCACCCCGCGCGGCGACAAATTGAGGTACGTAATTCGTTTTGGCTTCTCAGCGACCAACAATGTGGCGGAGTACGAAGCCCTCTTGGCCGGCTTACGAGCTTGCAAGGCCTTGGGCGTGCGCCGTCTGGTCGTGAAGGGCGACTCCCAGCTCGTCGTCAACCAGTTCAACAAGGACTACCAGTGCTCAGGAGACTCGATGGCAAAGTACCTCGCCGAGGCACGCAAGATGGAGAAGTGGTTCCAGAACCTGGAGCTCAAGCACATCCCCAGAAAGGACAACTCCAGCGCGGACTACCTCTCCAAGCTCGGCTCCTCCGACGATGAAATCCCACCCGACGTCATCCTGGAGACGCTGGCGGCCCCGACAATCTCCGACCAAGAAGTCGCGCTCGCCATGATCGAAGGTACCCCCTCCTGGGCCGAGGCCATCCACAATTTCCTTGCCCGGGGTGACCTGCCACCCGACCCTGCCGAAAGGAGCCGGATCAGCGGCAAGTCTCAGACACGCTTGTCGAGGAGAGCTTTACAGACGCAATGTTTAGAGCATCTGACGCGGTGCATCTCCACGGAGGAGGGTAAGTACCTCTCGCATGACATTCACTCAGCCTCGGGGCGACTCTTCAGACAGACAATGGTCGGGAAGGCCTTCCGCATGGGGTACTATTGGCCCTCGGCGCTTCAGGATGCTCGTGATATCGTCCGCACCTGCCGAGCCTGCCAATTCCACGCCCGAAGTCGCATCAACCACCTACACGCCTGCACCATTCCGCCAGGCGGCCCTTCTCGGCTTTGAAATTTGGACATCCTCGGTCCTTTTCCTCAAGCAAATGGGAAGAAGTTTACGTTCGTCGCTGTCGACACCTTCACCAAGTGGATAGAGGCTGAACCGGTCTCGACCATAACTGCTCGGGCGGCAGTTCATTTCTTCCGCTTGTTCGTGGTCACCAGGTACGGGGTTCCATGCAAAATTATCACTGACAACGGTACTCAGTTTACCAGCGAGTTGTTCCAGGAGTTTTGCGAGGAACTCGGCATTAAAATCTGCTTCGCTTCGGTGGCTCACCCCCAGAGCAACGGAGCAGCGGAACGCGCCAACGGGCAAATCGTCCAAGGCGTCAAGAAACGAGTCGCCGATGAGCTCGACCGATACGGCAAGGCCTGGGTGGACGAACTTCCCACCGTCCTATGGTCTATTCGTACCACAACAAGCCGAGCCACAGGGTCCACACCCTTCCAGCTCGTGTTCGGTACCGAAGCCGTCCTGCCTCCCGAGGTCACGCTGGGCTCTGCCAGGGTCAGCTTGGTCGACCAAGTCGACTTCGAGCGCGAACGGTCTCTCGACCTCACCCTCGCAGAAGAAGTAAGATGCCGTGCCATCGCACGATCAACGACTACACCGCAAACTCTTCGCAGACATGCGTTTGATCAGACGACCTAGGAAGCTCCTTGTTGGGGACTTAGCCCTGAGGCGGATTCAGAGCTCGTCCAGCACCAACAAGTTATCCCCGCGGTGGGAGGGCCCCTATAGAGTTGTTTCAACAGATCGCACGGGGGCTTACCGGCTAGCGATGCCCGACGGCAGAGAGCTCTCTAGCTCGTGGAATATAGATCAGCTTCGGAAGTTTTATGTGTAAACCCTATGCCTCACATTTCAATAAAGCTGGTCTTTCACTTTTTATGTCTGCTTCCTTGATATTCTTGCTATTTCTTTTCGCGGTTCCTCGTTTGATTTTTTTTCGAACACGACCTTCGTGCGCAAACACATTCGCTCCTGGTCTAAGCGACGCAGGTTTGACGTTCACCGCCAGCGAATGAGCTAAACGTAAGCCGAACCTCTTCGCAATCTAGCTCTTCCCTGTGCTCGGGCTCGAGCTGAGAACCTCGTCGCTTTAGCCGTCGAGCGATATGCATGGTCGCAAGGACCGTTCGAGCACTAACGATGTCCGCTTCATGCCCTTCTACCTTTGCGAATTGTTCCTCCACTTTGCAGGTCGTGGCCTCTCGTCCATGTTTAAGTCTTGTGCCCGAGGCACGCGTCGCTCGACCTCGGACCCAACGGGGACTAGGTAAGGCTACCCTATCGGCGCACGACCTAGAAATCACGGGAACGACTAGTAAGCAAAGCAAGGAAGACTTCAAGTATCCCCAAGCTACGGATTTACAACAGGGACGAGGTTTCTTTGTACACCAAAAACAAACCACTTTTGTTAGTACATTCCTTGCTCTTTAATGTTTCTTTACAGGTCGGCCATCTTGCGGGTAAGCTTTTCCTGCTCGAGCTGGGCCACTCTTGCCTTCAGGGTTGTGATCTCACCCTGGAGCTGGAGGGCTTGTTGGGAAGCATCCACGGCTCGGCGTCGTTCGTCTTCGAGCTAGGCCAGGGCGCTCTTCGCTGCTTTACCGACGCGCTCGAGCTTTTCTTCGAGCCCGAGGACCTTAGTCCCGGGCCCAAGGGGCGACCTTACGGGAGCTTTCTCCAGCGCCTCGACTTTGGTGCGTTCGACCTCGAGCGCCTTGGTGGCGCGCTCGAGCTTCCCTCAAGCTCGAGGATTTTGGCCTCGGGCTCTGGGGCGCCTCGCCCTAGAATGTGCTCGCTCCGCGGCTGCCCTCTCGTGTCCTTGACCTTGGCCCTTTCGGTTTCAAGTGTCTTGTTGGCGCTCCCAAGTTCCTCCTCGAGTGGAGTATCTTGGCCTTGAGCTCGAGTCGGCGCCTCATGAAGCCTTCTCGAGCTTGATCTTGGCTCGCTCAGCCTCGAGCGCCGTGGCTGAACGTGCATGCGCTCCTGCTCCACGGCCTTAAAACAGAAGTCGCATTCGGAGACCCTGGTCCGCTCGAGCTCTTCCTCGTGGACTATCTCCTGCGCCCTCATCGTCCGGCGTAGATCATCGAGCTCTTGGGCCTTCGCCGAAGCCCCCCCGCCGACCTCAATGGTGCGAACGAGCCGGTCAAGGCTCACCTCCCGCCTTCCATCGAGATCGAGGAGACCTCAAGACGACAAAGATACTCTGAGGCCTTGTAGCCCTCGAGAGGCATGGTCGATCACCTTCACGATTTAAAAGGGTGGCCCAAAATGAGAGGGACAAGGAGGTCAAGCTGCGAGCTAAGTCGGCGGAAGACCTCACTCGCCGAAGTCGCCTCCAGGCGGCGTGGTGAAGTCCTCACGGCCGTCAATACGATCGCGAGGATCTCCTCCTCCTAAATCAACCGCCATGCGGTCTTGGGATCGACCACGCCACCGATGGCGACTTGGGCCGGACTCGAGTCCTCGCCCGGGCGGCAGTTATCCATTGCCTCCTCCGGTGGGTTAAGGCCGACGGGGAGGACATAGCGGAGCCATCCCAATCTCCACGGCCGGTCCCGCTCGTCTCGGCGCCAAGGGATGGCACGGATCCGCCTCGGCATTCCCGACCTCCGTGGCACGGGGGTGCATGGCCTCGGCCTTCGGCACAATCGCGGGCCGGGAGGTCTGTGGAGCGACGGCCCGTCGCCCCGGTGACCGTGGTCGCGACCTCGGCGCCCGGGCGATCGGGTGGTGGGGTCTTGAGGCCACTTCAATCGTGGCCTCAAGGCCCTGAGTATCCTCCCTCACGGGGGCTCCGGGAAGCCCGTCGACAGCCTCTGTGCCGTGGGCCTCGCCGTGTCGTGAGTCGCGCTACGATCATGGGCTCGTTTTCTTCGGACGAGTCATCGAGCCCTTGGTAGAACTCACCGACCAAGGGCTGGCCCGAAGAAGTGCATGTCCCACGACGATCGCGGCGTGGTACCAGCTCTAAGGTGTTCTCCTCCTCGGATTCGGACTCGCCCTGGACAACAGCCATCGTCAAAACGGGCAAGTTTCGAGCTCGGGTGCTCGAGGTCTGCGATCAAAAGCATACACTAAGCCAGAAAGATACGAAAGGGGCGGCGCAGACCGGGATGCCAGGGGCTTACCTGGGTCACCAGTCTCCTCCTCGTCGAAGGTCGTCGAAGGTCTTGCTGCCCCGATGTTGAGGGGGCGTCACGTTTGCGCGTCCTCGCGACCCGAGGTCTCGGGGTCCGAGCCGGCTCCGCATCACCCGCCGCGGCGAGGGCTCGGGCTTGAGGCTCTGGGGGTGTACTCGAAGACCTGGCGGCGGCAGCCGCGCTCTGCTGCTACACGAAGACACAAACTCGTCAAAACGGCAAGGCGCGAGAAAACACAAGCTCGGGGGCTCGACCAGAAGGGCCCTTACCATGGCACGGTCCCCCCACTCGACATGGCGCTTCTTCGCCTCCGTTCGGCTTGGTCCGACCGGTGGAGGTCGCTTCTTCCCTTTCTTGCCCCTGCCCCCGCCAGGCAGCGGGAGCATCCTCCTGGCCGTGTCCAGTAACTCCTGATGGGCCTGCGTGCGAGCGAGGCTCAGGAAGGGGCTCGTGGGTATAAGACTCGAGCGCTTGGTCGGGTGACCTACCTCGTCCTTTCGACGGAGTACATTCTTCGGGACGGGGTTGCCGATAACGTACTTTCGTCGCCGACTTCGAACATCTCGACCATCCTGGCGGAGACCCAGGATTCTTTCGGCACTGCAAGACAAGCGGCTGTCAAGAGAGGATCGGAGGGTGTGTGCAAACCAGACCTTGAGACAAGAAGACTTACTAGACGTGCCCTCGCGGGTAGCATCATCGGACCCCTGGATCTCGAAGAAGGGGTGCTCCCTCCGCCTGAGAGGGGACACGCGGTTCCGCAGGAAATCATTGGCGATCGCCTGCCCGTTAAGACCGCGTGTGGCGCAGATATGGATGAGGGCGATGGCCTCCTCGTCGACCTTGAGGTCGTCCGACTCCGGAGTCTCCTTCTTGCGGTTGGCGATGGGGGTCCCTTCGTACACCAGCGTCTCGGCCTCGCCCCTCTTCAGGTAGAACCAGCGCTCGTTCCACGGGCCGAGGGAATCCCGGTGGAACTTAGGAAGGCCCACTTGAGCCCGACCACGCTTAGGAAGTAGAGGCAATGACCACGGGTCCTTCGGGAGCGGAAGAGGAAATGGAAAAAAGAAGAGCGAGGGGTCGGGAGAATCCCCAGAACCCTCGCATAGATGGGAAAAGATGGTGAGGAGAAGAACCGAGTTTGGCACAGATTGATGAGCTCGATGTCGCGGTGGAGAGGACCTTCGCGACGAACTCACTCTCCGGTCCGCAAGCCAAAGAGGACATAGTGCTCGGTGCGAGCGATCTCGTCGTCCTTGGGCGCGACTTCGGTCTCGTTGCGGCGGTATCGCCATACAAACGGGTCCAGCAGCCCCAGGGACTCGAGCTCTCTCATCCTCGAGTCCGACAGAGTGCTCCTTCCTAACTTGGTCATGGCGATCGTCTGGTTTGGTCTGAGGGGGAGAGGAGGACCTTGCTCGGGCGAGAGGACTTGGAAAACGAAGGGCTCAAGGGCGAGAGCTTTTCTTGCTGAAGATGTGGCGCTGGGATTATGAACCGCAACACGGTAAAATCCAGTCCACGGTGCCTTAAAAGGCGTGCCAACTACGACTTGACGGCTGTGATTAAGGCTTGGGCTACGGAGTCGAGACGCCGCCAGGTGCCCACCAACCGTTCACATCCGTACCAACATCGAGAAGTCCGAAGGTCGCCAGGTGTCGAGGCCAAGAGACTTGCCTTGTGGTCTCCGCCCGACCTCGACCAAGGAGTCAAGACCTATGAAGGTTTTTTTTTTCTCTCAAGAATAAGGCTCGAGGTCGCCCCGAGGGTTCCTCCGACCTAGAGCCTCGGGGCTAGCCGACGAGGGTGGGTACTCCTTGACCGCCGGAGTCTGGTCAACGGATCCCCATGCTCTAAGGCCCCGACGAGACACAGGTGCATGACTGGGCGCCGACCTCTGTAAGTTCAACCTTCATTAGTTATGGTTTTGGTGTTAATGACAAATCTAATCTTGTGTTAATGACAAATCAAATATTAAGTTTATCCCCTAATGCGATATTGTTCTTAATGACAAATCCTATATCGAGACTAACATGTTTGTTTAGAATATCTTTGTTTAGTCTCATCGCATTGAAAAATGGAAAACCCGAGGTATGTATGCATATTCATTCGAATATTAGTTGCATACTTTGGAGTCAAGTTGAAATATGAAGTCCCCATTATATTAACCACAAAATGTGCATTATGCTTCTCAATCCATATATTACATGGATGCACATATTTAGGGGGAGTTTGTAGTTTAACTTGAAAGTCTCTTTGTATTGATCGATTAGATTATTGACACACATAAGGATCAAGACAAAGAAACTAAATCCTTGAGTATATGTTTGAATTGCCTAGTTATAAGTATACTCATGGCAATATAGGATATACTCCAATACGATCAAATTGGATATGTGCATATTATGTCCAAGTCAATTATATCTATGCACATATACATGTGGAGTTTATTCTATAGTTGATGACTTAAGGTAATGATCATTTCCATACAATTTACATATAATGGATCATTACTTTTCATCAACATGAGTATATGAAAACTTGTGTAGTTAATATATACTCATATCAATTTAAATGATAATTTAAATTGAGTTCATTTGTCTTGTTAATTATTAAAGAACATTTCATCATGTATTGATGGTGTTTCTTGATTAATTGAGGACAAATGAATAGTTCTTAAGTATAATTAAGCATGTGTTGCATTATTATACTTAAGACACAATTAAATCATTTCAATTGATTTAGGTTGTGCTCAATTGATCTAAAGGCATCCATTATGTGTTAATGGGGTGCAAGAGATAATTGAGACAACCATGTATCTTGGACTAACTATGTTTATGAGTTGTGATTGAGTTAGACCCAAAGATGAATGAGATGATAAAGAAGAGGAGTCGAGTGATGATCCCGGGAGTATCAAGTGATGATCATAAAGACCCCAAAGGGATTGCTTGTCTTGTGGTGAAGGTATAATTAGATAGGCTAAGGACTTTGTAGTCTTTGAGTCTAAGGTTTTTATCGCCGTGCTATTAAGAGGGTCGTTCCTAGCTTGAGCTTCATCATGTGTTGGTGATCTCATTCCGCTCTCTCGAGCTCAAACCATTTGGATTTGGTTTTTGCATGAGGGTTAACCATTTGGCATGTGTTGCGAATGGGTTAAACTTATGCTTGGTTGTATTTGGTTTTCGCATAATGCTTTGATTTGCATGTGTTGCAAATAGGATAAGCTAGTGCGTTGGCGTTTGCGTGAAGTTCACTTTTGCATGTGTTGCATTAGTTAAAGCTTCATGCTTTGGTTTCGTGTTGCATTGAATTAGAGAATTGCATGTGTTGCAAATTAAAGAGTTCATGCATCTTGATTTGATATTGCTTGGAGCTAGACTTTTGCATGAGTTGCAAAGAGTAGTGCTCAAGCATGAAATGTGTTTATTGCGTTATTTGCAAGTTCACAGCGAATAAACCGAGGTTTATGAGTCCGAATTCGAGAGCATGTGAGTGGGGCTTGCAACGGTGTTGGCAAGTTGACCGGTCTTGTGTTGACCTTCACATGGCTAGGGGATTAATCTCATAAACTCGAGTTTGATTTGCTTAATACGTTTTGCAAATAGTTCTTGAGTTGATTGCTAAATGTGTTTTTGCAATTTGGTTGAAATTCTTTGAGCATGAGCTATGTTGGTGCAAATGTGTTTTGCACGTGTGTATGATAATGTGTTGATCATCTTTGTGGCTCAAAGAACAAGTTTGGTTTTTGGAGAAATGGATTTGGAGGTTGAAATCTGGATTTTCTCCTGTGGTCGACTATCAAGATGTCCGGGGCGGTAGTACCGTCGTTCGGTACTACCGCCATTGGTTGGCGGTAGGTATTTTCCGAAGGTTGTATTGTTGTTTTGTGTTGGCGGTACTACCGGAAGTTGAGGGCGGTAGTACATAAGTGCGGTACTACTCGAAATTGCCGCCAGTAGCTATTTCTGATCTTGGCGTGTTTTGTTGGTTTCGGAGGCTTCAAGACTACCGCTTCGGTGGGAACAGTAGTATCACAAAAGTCGGTACTCACCGCCTCGAGGGCGGTAATCTGGGATATATGGTCGTTCTTCGATCGCTGAGGTCGGGGGGTACTCTACTGCCCTTAGAGGGCTGATAGTACCAAGATTTCACGATTTTGCCCGTTTAAGCCCCCAAACGCCTAGTTTTCTTGGTGGGGCTATATATACCCCTTGGGGGGCTTGTTGTTCTTTTGTTGTTCTGTGTGTGGGAGTTGTGTGCATGTGTTGCTCTTCTCCATTTGCCTCTTGAGCTTAAGAGTGAGACTAATTGCATGTGTTGCAATTAGGAAGTGATTTGAGAGCCTCTTGTGCATGTGTTGCACTTGAGTGAGGCCTTGTGCATGTGTTGCACTTGGTGATCACCGGTTGCGCATTCGTTGTGCTCGGTGAGGTTCAAGCGAAGGAGCGGCTTGTTACTCTTGGAGGTTGCCGACTCCTAGACGGCGTAGGCGTCGTGCGCGGGAGCTCTCGAGGTTGTGAGAAGCCCCGGCAAGTTTGTGAAGGTTCGGGTTGAGCCTACGCGCGAGCGTGAAAAACCACGACTAGTGGAAAGTGGCGGGTGCTCGAGCGGGAGCCGGTCCAAGTGTGGGCTAGCCTCAACGTGGACTAGGGGAGACCGGCAAGTCTCCGAACACCACGGAAAAATATCGGTTGTCTCTTTTACTTTCAAGTATTTACATTTATTGTATATTGTCCAATTGCTTGATTGTAATTAGAATTGCTTAGTGTTAATTGATTGATCAATTTAGCAATTCTAGTTTAGAGACATAATTTAGTTAGTGCACTAGTGAGCCTAGTTGATTTAGGCTTTAATTGTCAAAACCTATTTATCGCTTCCGCATATATATTTGATTAGGTTTTGACATAGGGGTTGATTAGTGCGAATTGTTTATTGAGCGATCGAATTTTGTAAAACGCCTATTCACCCCCCCTCTAGGCGCATCCTCGACCCTACAACCTCGAGCGCGGCGCGCCCGAGCTCGGCACCTCTCGACCTCGAGCTCGAGCGGGGTCTCGCCTGAAGCCCCTGGTCCGCCCTAGGATTTGGATCGCATTTGACCGACGGTTGCGGAGAGCGGGTCGTGGGGATGACTCGAGTCTTGCGGCAAGTTCGGGGCGATTGTTTGACCCTCAAGGTGCACGAAGGCCCCTTTCCGAGGATTGCTCCCTGCCGCGTGCAAAGGAAGTATAAAGACCAAGGACGCATGAGCTCCAAGCACACGAAGACAACACAGCACACACAGCAGCTCGAGCTAGGGATCACCATTACTATCTTGAGTTGTAAACATTGCCCTGTACACCCAAATAGCAAGAATCACCGCCGCAAGGCGACTGGAGTAGAGCCATTACCTTCACAGGGGCTCAAACCAGTATAAAACTCTCGTCTCGTGCTCGTTGTCGCCTTGCTCTGACCAACACCGCGATCGATTTCTTCCTTCGTTCGAGCAAAACGCAGCTCGGGTCCCATAAACTCTCTGACCCCTACCTCTTTTCTTGCGGTTGACGATGCCGATCGTCGACACCATTAAATGTGCATGGCTTCGCTGACGACATGATAGCTTATCCCTCTAACGTACTGCACCTAACCAGTCCTATAGGTCACATCTCAGGCGGACCGGGCGAAGTTGGACGATGGTGCAAAGAATGAGGCCAGAGGATGGGGCTACAGTGACTGATGTAATAAATGAAGTGTAATCATTGTGATGTCATCTTTCTTACCTGCCCGAGCCAGCCCGGCCTATATAAGAGGGGCTCGGTGCATGAGAGAAGGGGAAAAAAGGAAAAGGGGAAAGGGGAAGGAGGCAAGAAAAGGAGAGCACTAAGAGAACATAGAACTGAAGAAAGTTAGTAGAGAGGAAGGGAAGAAGAACGGCTAGTGGGTTCGAGTAGAATTCGGGGCGTGGGCTATGCACTTGTAATCCCCCTAGACCATATTAACAGGAGCCGAAGTAGGACGCAGGGTTATTACCCGCATTGGGGGCCCGAACCTGGGTACATTGACGTGTGCTTTAATCTTTGTCTGTGAGGATCCCTAGAGAGAGTCCATAGGTGTCCTTTTGTGAAGATCCCCTCTATCGAACCTTGGGTTCCTTCGAGGAACAATAGCTGGCCGGCGAAAACCGTCGACAGCGGCGCTCCAGGTAGGAGGTAGCGGTTGGCTCACCCTTTCATCTCTCCAGCGGGTCTTTTTGATCCGTTCGGAAGGATCCCGCCTCTGGAGATGGCAGGTTCGCGTTCTCAGCAAGAAGGACCGGCGGAGGCTAGCAGCGCCCGCGACGCCTCTCGGCACTCCCGTCGGGTGGGGGACCGTCTCACGCCCTCCCTAGAGGCGGGTGGCGTTGTCCCCCCGACGGTGGTAGAGCTGCCGGTTTGGCGGCGGCTGGCTATGGAAGAGGCCACTCTGGCCCAGAATCTGCATGCCGTCCGTCTCCTCTTGGACCACCCACCAGTAGAACTTGCAGGAGACACCTCGGTCACGTCGTGGCTGCAGGACATCGCCTTGCTGATAGACGCGTCTTAGCTCCGCGTGGGGGCGCCTGAGCGGCCGGGTACCTCCGGTGCCCCTCTATCAGGGTGGCGTGTGCATCGCACCCAAGCTTCTAGCCACCCGAGCGGGAAGCACTCTGGCCAGGAGGGCCAGAGCAAAGGAAATGGCTTGCTGGATGCAGACCCCGCTGGTGTGGGGGGCCACACGGCTGCAGACGTGTCGCCTCACGCGTCTCCCGGGCACCGGGGAGACCGTGAGGATTTGAGGGCGCAGTTGGAGAAACAGTGCCGATGGCGCGGTAATGATTTGCGCGACATACTGCAGTGCCGTCGCGCGCAGGAGCAAGGCCGCTATAGGCGGATGGTTCCTGAGGGCGACCACTCCTCCAGCGATACCTACTCGCGAGATAAGGAGGAGGGCCGAGATCCGCGCTCCCCTGCACGGTCTCCGGGCCGGGGTTCAGGTGGACGGCGTAGCTCCCCCTACGGCGTCGGGTGCCAAGCCTTCTCCAGTCGGATGCGCCGCGTTGCATGGTCAGAAAGGTTTCGCCTGGCATCCATTGAGAAGTATGACGGCACCACCAACCCGGAGGAATTCTTGCAGATATACACGACGGTGGTGTGAGCCGCGGGCGGGTCTGAAAAGGCCATGGCCAACTACTTCCCGACAGCCCTAATGAGATCTTCCCGTTCTTGGCTGTTGAACCTCTCTCGAGGGTCGGTGCACTCGTGGGAGGAGCTGTGTGACCTCTTCGTCACCAACTTCCAAGGATCGTACACACAGCCGGGCGTGGAGGATCTCCACGCCCTCGGCGAGAGAAAAAGAGTCGTTCGCGTGACTTCATTGGCAGATTCACCATCGCCACAACACGATCACCCGGATCTCCGAGTAGTCCGTCGTCATCGCCTTCTGAAGAGGCGTCCGGAACCACAAGATGCGGGAGAAGATGGCTACTCACAACGTCACCACCACTTCCGAGCTGTTCTCCCTGGCGCACAAGTGCACGCGGGCGGCGAAAGCTCGGAAGAAGGTGCCCGGCCTGGCCGACGGTCACGGCGGAGATGGAGCTGGGACCTCGAAAGGTCACGGCTCCGTGAATAGGAAGAAGAAGCGTGGGGCGGCTGAGCTTGGGCAGGTCCTGACCGCAGAGCGCGGGCACAGGGACACCGCCGATTTCGATCTTCCGTACAATGCCTTGCTTGGCCGACCGGCATTGGTCAAGTTCATGGCGGCAACCCACTATGCATACATGGTGGTGAAGATACCAGGGCCCGGTGGCCCCATAGTCGTTCAGGTAGACAGGCTGGAAGCCTTGCGCTACCATAAGCAGGCATTGGACCTGGCCGGCGCCACCTGCGCTAGGCAAGCTGATGCTGCCTGCTTGGGAGCCCCTCCGGCGAAGACCCGTGCCTCGCCTAGTTCATCCGGTGAGGTTAAGGTGGTCTCCCTGAGTGTGGTCGAGCTCGAGAAGACCGTCAAGGTGGGCGCCCACCTTGACACCAAATAGGAAAACACGCTCGTCACCTTCCTCTGGTCTAACTCCGACGTGTTTGCCTGGCAACCGTCCAACATGACTGGGGTCCCCAGGGAGGTGATCGAGCACCGATTGGCAATGCTTCCAGGAGTGCACCCGGTCCGACAGAAGGTCTCGAGACTGAAAGGACCGGGGATGTCGCCTAGAGGGGGGTGAATTGGCAAATTAAAAATTGTACCGGAATAAAACAATCCCGAGGGGGTCGGCCAGGACTCTCTGAAGTTTACTCAGGATACTTCAGATATCCGGATTATCCGGGACAAGTATGCAGAATGTCCGGGTTGTGCTCCTCGAGTTGCGATTTCAAATCTCTACCTTTTTGAAACGTACTACCTATTCCAAAAGATATTAGTCTGTACCAGATACTTGAAACAAGCAGAGATCTGGGAGAAAACTCAGTAGAGAAGTAGATCGGGTAATTTCAAGATTCAAAATACCAATACTTTAGTAAGAATAAGAAGTAAACATGTAGACGATGATTTTTCACCCGAAGTTCAGATCCTTGAGGGGATCCTACGTCTCCGTTGAGGCGGCTCGGTCACACTTGAGCTGGGGTTTATTTCAACCCTCTTCCTCCCGGTGTTGCACAAATGCACTCGCCGGTCTTTACTCCTTGATTCCTTCCCTTACGGAGGCGGAATCAGCTTTCACAAACTTTCCACGGCCAACCACACAAAGCACCAGTGGCTTGTAGGCGACCTCCTAGCCGTGTAGGAGTTCTCAACCTCCAAGAGTAACAAATGCTCACAAAGGACGAACTTGGAGATGAACTCAAGTGCTCAACAACTCAGATCCCACTCAACCCTAGCACTTCACTCCTCAAACTCTTCCCAACCCTTGTCACCAAGGGGATCACTTAGATCTAAGAGTAAAGAGGTGTTTTGGGGGCTCAAGAACAAGGAGATGGCTTCTCAAATCAGCAAGGTAACAGCCTTTCCCGAAGTTAGGAAGGAGGGGGTTTTAAATAGAGGTCCCCAAAAACTAGCCGTTGGGACTGCGCAAAATCCAGAGTATCTGGATGGATACCCCGGATTGTCCGGGTAGGTTACAATGCTATTCTTACCGAGAGGATTAATCCGGATACTCTGGATATCGGACCCGGATACTCTAGACTCAACCCAGATACTCCGGATTGTCAGGATTGGCTACAATCTAACCTAACCGAGAGGAGGAACCCGGATACTCCGGACTCAATACTCCGACTAAGCATTTAGCAACCCGATGAAAACGAGCGTAACTTTTGACTCTGGACTCCGATTTCAGTGATCTTGCACTCTACGGAAAGCTAAGAACGAGGGCTACACAACCCACAAGATCTCACTGACCAAATCCCAAAGGATAGGAGTAGAATTCACAAAGAATCCAAGAGAGACCTTAAACTCTCACTTTCCGACTTTACTAACACTTCTCTCCCTCACACCAAACCACCTACACCTAGGTGTACAAGATGTGACTTATGTCTCTCAAACTTTTGACAAGGATAGATCACTTGAGCACTTGAGACATATCTAAGCCATTCAACGTTGCATCCCTCTTAATAGTACGATAATCCTTAGACTCAAATTCAAACGAGAAATTTAAGTCTTATATTCAATCCACATGCCGTCTTCTCCGTGGATGCAATGTGCATGATGTCTTTTACCAAATGATTTATGACGCCTTCGTCTTGTCAACCTTGACTCGGTTCATCTTATAAGACTCTCGCCCTATTGACTTTGACCCGATCATCCTCCTCGATGATCCTTTCGTCAAATCGATCTTGATTTAGTCCTCAACTCTTGGTGACACCGTCGTCTTATTGACTTCGACTTGACTGTCATCCTTCAAGCTACCTTGGTCATCATACACACTTATGGGACCTGATTCTCTCCAAACCACTCATGAAAAGTATTAGTCCCAAAAGCTTAATAGATATGAATAAATTGATATTTGTGAGCAATTAAGTACCACAAGTGTTTCATATAAAGAGACACAATATAAATGGAAACACTTGACATAAGAAAGATTCTCTATTAGGCATATCATGATGAATATGTAATTGATCCATATGCACTCAATTTTGATTGATGAAGAACTTATCCATTGTTATACCAAATTCCTCTATTAAAGTAAGACTAGAACAATCTTATCAAAAAGCACATTAGTCTTATACCAATAGGCATACTAGAGGTTTGGTATGAATCAAATACTTAATCTTTCATTGCTATTAACATGATTGTCATCAATATACGTTTGTCATTAATCACCAAAACCATGCAAGGGTCATCAACATATGTTTGTCATTAATCTATATACGTTTGTCATTAATATGATTGTCATCAATATACGTTTGTCATTAATCACCAAAACCATGCACGGGTCACTTGCACTTACTGTAACACCCCAATTTTTGCTTTTCTTGCATTTAAATGGTATTTTGAATTTTTGGGAATTTCTGGAATTTATTTCGATTTATTTGGAATTATTTGAATTTATTTTGAATTAAACATTTATCAAATTAATTAAATAATGGAAAAGTTAAAATAAAGTTTTGCTGAAAATATTTTATTTGAGTCACAAATGTCCTAAAATATTTATGAGAATTTTTCCGAATTTTTTCGATATTTTTAATGCCCCAAATAAATCATTTTATTTTCGGGATTATTTTTAATCTAAAAGAGTTAAAATCCGGATGAACAGAGATGGGCGAGTAATCGTGCGGCCCAGCTCGGAAAAACCCTAGCGCGGTGGCGTTCGATCTCCATCCGACGGTCCACGTTGCGCCACGCCGTTTCTCCGAATCGCCGCCGGACTCATGCCGCCGCCTGTGGGCCTCGGTTTCCGCGCTTTCCGCAGACGCCGAGGGCACTATTTAACGCCGCCACACGCCTCGTGAAGCCCTAGACGCGCCGCACCTTTTGCCCTAGCTCACGCCACGAGAGACGCCGCCGCCGCACGACCTCGCCAAGAAGTCCCGGCCGTCCGCCGACTTCTTCGCGTCGGTTAAATCGCCGCCGGTGATTCTTCGCCGCCGCCGAGCCACCCCGAACTTACCTCGTCGCGCGCGTCGGAGCATCACCGCGACGTCGCCGGAGGACCACGGAAACGCCGCGCCGACGTCGCCGTCTTCGTCTCCGGTGAAGCGAGCCGCCAGACCATTGCCGCCGAAGTCGAGCTTCCATACCGTCCGATCTCCAATCAACGACCGGATTCCGCCACGCCGCCCCATAAACAAGAAACCCCATCTTCTAACCTCCGCCGTTAGATGTAGATCTAAGGGCAGCCGAGTGCCACGTCGCGCTACCATCAGGCATGAGACGCCGACAAGGCGGGCCCGCATGTCGGTCGCCGACCGCGACGAGCGATGCGTGCACGGTCATCGACGACGGACCCACATGTCGGCCGACGAGCATCATGGCGCATGAGACGCCGACAAAGACGGGCCCACCCGTCAGCCGCACGCACCGTGCGTGTGACGTCACCGCTGACGTCATGCTGACGTCACGGTGGGACCCACTTGTCAGAGAGATAGCCGAGTCGTGCTGACGTCACGATGACGTCATGCTGACGTCATCACGGGAGCCGGTCAGGGCTGACGTCAGCAGGGCCACGTGTCACTCTCTGGTGGCGACACGTGTCACAGATGACGCAATAATTGATTTTCCGAAAAAGAAAATATTTATTTAATTCGGTATATTGATTTTAAATATATTTTGAAACTTCAAATGCTTATAACTTTTGCGTTTTAACTCCGATTTGAGTGATTCCAATTTCTATAAATTTGTAAAATTGTGATCTTTCTGTTTATGAATTTTAATTGAATTTTTGAGCACTGTTTGCCCACTGTTTATTTATTTTATTGTTTGTGTTTACGTTATGCGTGAGACGTTGAAGTGCGAAGGTTTCGAGGAGAGGTTCGACCGTGAGCAAGCTCAGAGCCGAATCAAGTATTTTTGAAGGCAAGTTGTGTTTGATCATGTTGAACCTACTAGAGCAAATTATTTTGATTTAAACTATTGCATGCTAATTTGATAGAAATGATTTTGAATAAGTTTTGGGATTAGTTAAATGCCTAAGTTGCTGTATGCCACCTTGTCATATATAATTGTAGGCCATGAATCTTTTGTCACCCTAGGATATGGATTAATAGTTGGACTTTTATAATTTGCCAACATGGGTTGAGTAGACCGAAGTAGTATGCTTAGCCCCGCCGTGGACGCTTTCATGATTTTGGAATACCAAAGTGAATACTGACTTAATGAGATAGTGAACATGCTTTGTGAATGAGACATGTGATTATTGAGTTGATGATGGCACGTGGTGCAATGGTAAAGAACTGGGGTGGGAAAATGATTTAGACTGGGGCAAATGGCAAGATTGTTTCTGGTGGGCCAAGAGTGGCAACTGGGCGGTCGTATTTGGTTTTTATTGGTTTTTGGATAATTGAGATCACACTTGGTTAGTCTTGCCTCGGTCAACTAAGGACTTAACCTTGCGAGCATTTGAATCGAAGTCTCTCATACTGACCACAAGCTCCGTAATGGGACGGACTTAGTGAGTAAACCGGGAAATCTATTCTTTGGTACTTGTCGTGGTGGTGTGAGGCCAGGAGAAGCGGAATGAGAACTCACATGGCGCAAGAGGGGGCCACAGGTGTGGTAACCATCCCTCCGGTGTTGAAACCTTAGCGAGGCGTCTTGGGTTTAGATGGAACTTTGGAAAAGCCGTTTTGTTATTTGCCTTGGTGGTATTTGTTGTATCTTGTGGGTAAAGTGTATAACCTCTGCAGAGTGTACAACCTATTGAATAGCCGTGCTCACGGTAATGAGCATCGCTTCGGTGATTACTGGCCAAGGGTTAGATTTTTATGAAAATGAATTTTTTATGGAAAAATGCTTGGGTTGGTAATGAGGAACTTGACATAGGATGGAAATATGATTGTGATTAAAATGTTTGTGAAAGCTACTATTCTTATTACTGTTTTGCTGCTTTGCAAATTATTACTGTTATTCTTAAATGCTGTACTGCTCATGAACCATAGCCTATCCTTTGTACTAAGCCATGCATGTAGAATATTAGAATTGCATTCTGTGCATGACTTGCTGAGTGCTCAAAGTACTCACCCCACAACAACACAACTTCAGTTGAAGAAGAAGCAAACCCTTTCAGAGGAGGAGTATCGGGAGGAGCCGACAAACTAGGGAGCGAGCCCGGTCGATTGTTCGTGGCAAATTGGTTGGCGCCACGAGTTTATTTTATTTCATTGCGATTTGAATATTTTAATAAGTCTTCGCCCTGCGAGGCGTATCTTTGTAACTTGACCATAAGGTCGATCAACTAGTTTGAGTATTTAATCAAAGTACTTATTATTTCGTTGGTTATGACCGTGATATGTACCAATGTTGAGGATGTGCACTAGCGTGATCTGGACTAGTGCTGAATACACGAGGGTCCGGATTTGCAAATTCGGGTCCCGACAGAGGTGGTATCGAGCCATATCGACCGTAGGATCGCCCTTAGTTAGAATGGTCGTAGTGAGGATAAAACTATTTTCTAAAAGCTAAAATGTGCCAAGATGATAATGCAATCTCGACTTACCCCTTCTCTTCTTTCATACCCCTTGCTGAATTCAACACATATTCGCTTTGATTAAAATATCTGAGTTTCACGTGAGTGTCCTTTGGCAGATGAGGATGATCCACTCTTTTGGTGAGCGCACTGGAGGGTACGCCGCGGAGGTTTGACGTATGATGCAGCTGCTTGGAGGATATGACAGGCCGATCTACCGAGGGACTACTGTGGATCGGGCAGGACTGGATATTGCCTGGGATGTCACTATCACGGTTTACGCTCGGGATAGGGCAAGGGTGAGCCGTCGTATCCGTATCACAGCCAGGAGGTTGTCATTTGACGCTGGGATTCAAGAGACATCGCGTCTGGCGATGAGGCAGATTGCTCGTACCTACCCCAGAGAGTTGGATGGCACAGTGTTTCGTCACCACCCACGTAGAGACACTCGCTACAACCGAGAGCCCATCGAGGAGGAGGATGCCACGATCACCCACGGCGGATATGTTATCGCCAAGAGGATGCTATCGACGAGACGGTTCAGAGCCGCAGAGGTCTCGTGGCGAGTTCACATGCCTTAGGGCTCATCTGTTGTGCACTTGTGAGTACTTGGCCCACTCTATCCAGAGGATTGGGGAACTGGAGACAACATTTGCACGGACAGAGCCGGAGCGATCTTTGGAGCTACACGACCTGCACCGGAGGAGCCACAGAGGAGCCGCAGCGAGCGAGCCAAAGCAGTGGAAGTGAAGTCTGAGCAAGTGGAAGTGAAGCCCGAGCCTGTGGAGGTCAAGCAGAGCCAGTGGAGGTTGAGCTGGCGCGAGGCGCATCCAATGGAGGATCGTTGGGATAGGTTTGTACCAGCACCAAAGACACCGCGGTGTATCCACCAGAAGTTCGGTGGGGATGGCTAGAGGAGTGAGCGTTAGGATTAGTGGTTGAGACTCTGCGTCGAGTCGCGTCTCGAATAAGAGTCACCCTTAGAGGCGTTTGACTCGGAATGTTAGTTCGATTTGCTTCTTTCATGCTTGTGAGTGATTGGTATGTGTTGCAAGGCCCTTAGGCATTGTGAGCAACCATACCCAAATATTAATAAAGTAATAAAGTTGGATTTTGTGTTACACCTTTGACCTGCATAAGTACTCTATTACTCGTCTATTCTTATTTCCTCTCGTCTCTAAACCATGGAGCAATCGGCAGATGGTGAACACTGAGAAACCAAGGAGGAAATGGGAGCGGTTCTCGCCACCGAAACATCGATAGGGAAGGACAAGGACCCCAACCAAAGACCGCCATTGATATGCGTAACTTTGGAGCCTTTATTGCTGCATTGCACCAGATTAATGCATGCCATGATGCACGGAGATGCAAGAGTCATTGCCAAAAGCCGCCGCCCAAGCTAACCAGTCAACCCGGTCAGAGACCACACTCGAGGCTGTCAGAATTCATGAGGACACGACCGCCTACATTTTCTGGAAATGCCAATCCATTGGAGGCAGATGATTGGCTGAGGACGATAGAGAGAAAGTTGCACATTACCCAGTGTGAAGGAAATGAGAGGGTACTCTATGCCTCTCATCAGCTTGAAGGAACCGCAGCTGAATGGTGGGAAAACTCTCTTGCCGCTCATGAGCACCCGCAGGACATCAGCTGGGAGGAGTTCACGATCGCTTTCCGGCAGTACCATGTGCCCGAAGGCATAATGGAGCTGAAAAAGGAGGAGTTTAGGGCACTGAAGCAGGGCAATCAATCAGTGTCCGAGTATCTGAATAAGTTCACACAGCTGGCACGCTACACACCTGAGGACGTAGCAACGGATAAGGCCAGGCAGTCTCGATTCATGAAAGGACTGAATTCAGGGCTGCAGGTGGGACTCATAACCCACACTTTTTCTGATTTTCAGGAACTAGTGAACAAGGCGCTGATATTGGAGGACAAGCGCAAGGAGCTGGAGGACAACCGGAAGCGCAGGATGGCACAGCAGGGAGCACGCCAGGGAGCGCAGCGGTTGAGGGTTGCACCAAACCAGTTCTTCAGATTTCAGCCAAGGAATGTGATGACGACGCCACCGCCAAGACCAAGACTGCCGGACAAAATTTCCGAACACCAACACCGGTTGGGAATGCAATGCGAGGAGCAAGAATCGGCAGTTAAACGTTGTTTTATCATCACGAGCGAGCATTTTGCAAATTATTGTCCTAAGAAGGAGGAGTGACACCGCCGCTTCAAACTTGGGACTACTCCAACAAAGACACTGCGCCAGAGCAAGTCGTGGAGTTACTAACTGGAGCGCCACTCGATCGTGGTAAGAGGCGAGTCAATCATGTCACCGCCGATGCACGGTCTGAGAATACATCGGACGTCGTCTTGGGTAAGTTACTTGTCAACTCGAGACTGCTGCAGCTTTTATTTGATTACGGAGCTTCGCATTCGCTTATATCTCGGATTTTTGCTGTGAATAATGGATTGAAAATGGTGAACCTTAGGCATGTATTGCTAGTACAATCCGGGATCGAACTCCGATCCGATGTAGGATGTTCGGGGTAAAGTTGCTTATAGATGGAATGGAGTTCCTAGCAAACTTAGTAGTGTTAGATACCCGGACCTTAGATGTTATTTTGGGAATGGATTGGTTGTCTAAGCACAAGGTTGTGTTAGGCGTGGACTAAGAGTCATATCACGAGAGTCCTTGTGGGAGAAAAGTAGAGTTTCAAGCCACCGCCGTTCGGGATGGACAGTTGATGGTCAATAGTGTGAAGGCGTCAAGATAGAAGACGTACCGGTTGTCGAGAATACCGGATGTGTTTCGGAGGATTTACAGGATGCCACCGAGACAGGGACATAGAGTTTGTAATTGAGTTAGTACAGGAACGGCCCGATAGCTAAGAGACCTTATCGGATGTCAACCGATGAGCTAGTGGAAATGAAGAAGCGGATAGAGGAGTTAATGGATAAGGGATTTATTAGACCAAGTTCGCCGCCATGGGGAGCACCGGTTCTATTTGTCAAGAAGAAGGACGGAGTTCTGGGATGTGTGTGGATTAATGAAAGCATCGAATGAAGTCACTATAAAGAATAAGTATCCGCTACCGGGATCGATGATCTGCTTGACCGCTTGAGAGGAGCCGAGTTTTCTCCAAGATTGACCTACGATCGAGGCTATCACCGGTGAAGATTCGACGGAGGATGTGCCAAGAAGACAACATTTTCGTCAAGATATGGACATTACGAGTTCACGATTATGTCTTTCGGTTTGACAAATGCACTGCATATTTCATGAACATGATGAACAAGGTTTTCATGGAATACTGGATAAGTTCGTTGTTGTGTTCATAGATGACATTCTAGTTTACTCCAAGACCGGGGAAGAGCATGCGAGCATCTGAAGCTAGTTACGAGAGGTTAAGAGAGCGAGAACTTTTCGCTAAGTTTAGCAAGTGTGACTTCGGAAGAACAAGGTGGAATTTCTTGGACATGTGGTGACCGCCAAGGAGTCGCATGATTGACCCAAGTAAGGTGGAAGCAAGTTGCATTGGGAGCCACCCAAAACGGTGACTCAAATTCGTAGTTTCCTTGGAATGGCGGTTATTACCGCCGATTTATTGAAGGATTTTCAACGATTGCGAGACCTCTTACGCAATTGTTGAAAAAGGAAAAGAAGTTCGCATGGACGCGGAATGTGAGCGGAGTTTCAGAGTTGAAGAAACGTTTGACAACGGCGCGGTGTTAGTACTACCGGATTTAAGCGAGTTTTGATATATCTTGTGATGCATCGCGCCAAGGACTAGGATGCGTGTTAATGCGTAATGTAAAGGTCGTTATGTATCGCCAAGGCGCTTGAGGCCGCATGAGGAGAACTACCCCACACATGACTTGGAGTTAGCGGTAGTAGTGCATGCTTTGAAGTTATGGAGGCACTATCGATTGGAAGCAGATGTGAGGTGTACACCGACCATAAGAGTCTTAAATATATATTTACACAATCGGACTGAACATGAGGCGAGAAGATGGTTGGAACTAATTAAGGATTACAATCTGGGATTCATTATCACCTGGGAAAGCCAGCGTGGTGGCCGATGCTTTAAGCGAAAAAGCCATTCGGTGAACATGTTGGTGGAAGCAAGTCGTTGAGTTATGCAAGGAATTTCGTGGTCAAGTGGAAGTTGTGCCTAAAGGATTTTAGCCGCTTTAGAAGTGAAGCCTACCCCGAAGATCGATCCGGGAAGGATGAATGACGATGTCAAGGTTCAGAGGATTAAGTTGAAAATGGAGGAAGGCAAGGCAAAGGATTTCAATTTGGATGAGCAAGGTACATTATGGATCAAGAAGCGATTTGCGTCATCGCAGAAGAAGGAACTCAAACAGCTGATTCTGGAGGAAGCTCATGACTCCAAGTACTCGATTCATCCGGGAAGCGCTAAGATGTACCAAGACCTGAAGGAAAGATTTTGGTGGCCAAGCATGAAGCGTGAAGTTGCAGAGCATGTTGCGTTGCAGCGACATATGCCAAAGAGTCAAAGCAATGCATCAAAGGCCAACAGGTTACTCTGACCATTGAAGATACCTGAGTGGAAATGGGAGGAAATCGGAATGGACTTTATTACTGGTCTACCGAGGACCCAGACAGGGTATGAGTCCATATGGGTTATAGTGGACCGGTTGACCAAGGTCGCCCACTTCATACCGGTGAAAACTACCTACTCGAGGGACCGCTTAGCGATTTGTATATGTCAAGAATTGTGTGTCTGCATGGAGTTCAAGAAAATTGTATCAGACGAGGTACCCGGTTTACCTCAAGATTTTGGGATAAGTTGCATGAGGCCCTAGGAACCCACCGAACTTCAAGATCGCATATCACCCATGCATGTGATGGGCAAACGGAAAGAGTTAATCGACATGGAGGACATGTTGAGGGTATGTGCATTGGCTTATACAACCGTGGGATAAGTGTTTGCCATATGCCGAAGTTTAGCTATAACAATGACTACCGAGCAAGTTTGCAGATGTCGCCATTTGAAGCGCTTATATGGAAGACCCCGTCGAACGCCGTTGAACTGGAATGAGACCGAGAACGTCATATGTTTGGTAGGACATTCTTCGAGAAGTCAAGAAGCAGTAGCCATGATCGTGGAACGATTGAAAATTACGCAATCAAGACGGAAGAGTTATGCCGATAATCGCCGCAGGATTTGAGCTTTGAGCCCAAGATTTTGTGTATCTCGAGTTACCCCACTCAAAGGAGTTAAGAGGTTTCACACTAAAGGGAAGTTAGCGCCAAGATATGTTGGCCCATTCAAGATTCTAAATCGTAGAGGTGAGGTAGCATATCAGTTGGAGCTACCGCAGTCTCTAGTAGGTGTGCATGATGTGTTCCATGTGTCACAATTAAAGAAATGTCTCCGAGTGTCAGAAGAGCAGATGCCGTTAAAGTCGGTCGAGCTGCAGGAGGATTTGACCTATAAAGAGTACCCCGTGAAAATCTTGGACACAATGGATCGAGAAACGAGAAATAAATCGACCCGCTTCTGCAGAGTTCAGTGGAGTAACCATTCCGAGAGCGAAGCAACCTGGGAGCGTGAAGAAGACTCAAGCGAGAATTTCAACCTATTCCTTAGTCAGCCCTGAATCTCGGGGTCGAGATTCCGTTAAGGGGGGGGAGGTTTGTAACACCCCAATTTTTGCTTTTCTTGCATTTAAATGGTATTTTGAATTTTTGGGAATTTCTGGAATTTATTTGGATTTATTTGGAATTATTTGAATTTATTTTGAATTAAACATTTATCAAATTAATTAAATAATGGAAAAGTTAAAATAAAGTTTTGCTGAAAATATTTTATTTGAGTCACAAATGTCCTAAAATATTTATGAGAATTTTTCCAAAATTTTTCGATATTTTTAATGCCCCAAATAAATCATTTTATTTTCGAGGATTATTTTTAATCTAAAAGAGTTAAAATCCGGATGAACAGTATTGGGCGAGTAATCGCGGCCCAGCTCCGAAAAACCCTAGCGCGGTGGCGCTCGATCTCCATCCGACGGTCCACGCTGCGCCACGCCGTCTCCGAATCGCCGCCGACTCGCCGCCGCCGTGTAAGCCTCGGTTTCTGACGTTTCACGGACGCCGAGGGCACTATTTAACGCGCCGCCACACGCCTCGTGAAGCCCTAGACGCGCCGCACCTTTTGCCCTAGCTCACGCCACCGAGACGCCGCCGCCGCCGACGACCTCGCAGAAGTCCGGCCGTCCGCCGACTTCTTCGCGTCGGTTGCCGCCGCCGGTGATTCTCCGCCGCCGCCGAGCCACCCGAACTTACCTCGCGCGCGTCCGGAGCATCACCACGCCGCATGGGAGGACCACGGAACGCCGCCGCGCGACGTCGTCGTCTTCGTCTCCGGTGAAGCGAGCCGCCGCACCATCGCCGAAGTCGAGCTTCCATACCGTCCGATCTCCAATCAACGACCGGATTCCGCCCGCCGCCCCATAAACAATAAACCCCATCTTCTAACCTCCGCCGTTAGATGTAGATCTAAGGCGGCCGTAGTGCCACGTCGCGCCTACCATCATGCATGAGACGCCGACAAGGCGGGCCCGCATGTCGATCGACCGCACGAGCGATCAGGCACGGTCACCGACCACGCGGACCCACATGTCGATCGCCACGAGCATCATGCGCGATGAGACGCCGACAAAGACGGGCCCACCCGTCCACCGACGCACCGCGGCGTGTGACGTCACCGCTGACGTCATGCTGACGTCACGGTGGGACCCACTTGTCAGAGAGATAGCCGAGTCGTGCTGACGTCACGATGACGTCATCATGGGAGCCGGTCAGGGCTGACGTCAGCAGGCCACGTGTCACTCTCTGGTGGCGACACGTGTCACAGATGACGCAATAATTGATTTTCCAAAAAGAAAATATTTATTTAATTCGGTATATTGATTTTAAATATATTTTGAAACTTCAAATGCTTATAACTTTTATGCTTTTAACTCCGATTTGAGTGATTCCAATTTCTATAAATTTGTAAAATTGTGATCTTTCTGTTTATGAATTTTAATTGAATTTTTGAGCACTGTTTGCCCACTGTTTATTTATTTTATTGTTTGTGTTTACGTATGCGAGACGTTGAAGTGCCGAAGGTTTCGAGGGAGAGGTTCGACCGAGAGCAAGCTCAGAGCCGAATCGAAGATTTTTGAAGGCAAGTTGTGTTTGATCATGTCGAACCTACTAGAGCAAATTATTTTGATTTAAACTATTGCATGCTAATTTGATAGAAATGATTTTGAATAAGTTTTGGGATTAGTTAAATGCCTAAGTTGTCTTTGTATGCCACCTTGTCATATATAATTGTAGGCCATGAATCTTTTGTCACCCTAGGATATGGATTAATAGTTGGACTTTTATAATTTGCCAACATGGGTTGAGTAGACCGAAGTAGTATGCTTAGCCCTGCCACGTGGACGTTTCATGATTTTGGAATACCAAAGTGAATACTGACTTAATGAGATAGTGAACATGCTTTGTGAATGAGACATGTGATTATTGAGTTGATGATGGCACGTGGTGCAATGGTAAAGAACTGGGGTGGGAAAATGATTTAGACTGGGGCAAATGGCAAGATTGTTTCTGGTGGGCCAAGAGTGGCAATCTGGCGGTCGATTTGGTTTTTATTGGTTTTGGATAATTGAGATCACACTTGGTTAGTCTTGCCTCGGTCAACTAAGGACTTAACCTTGCGAGCATTTGAATGAAGTCTCTCATACTGACCACAAGCTCCGTGAATGGGACGGACTTAGGTGAGTAAACCGGGAAATCTATTCTTTGGTACTGTCGTGGTGGTGTGAGGCAGGAGAAGCGGAATGAGAACTCACATGGCGCAAGAGGGGGCCCAGGTGTGGTAACCAGTCCCTCAAAGTGTTGAAACCTTAGCGCAGCGATCGGGTTTAGATGGAACTTTGGAAAAGCTTCGTTTAGGTTATTTGCCTTGGTGGTATTTGATCAGTATCTTGTGGGTAAAGTGTATAACCTCTGCAGAGTGTACAACCTATTGAATAGCCGTGCTCACGGTAATGAGCATCGCCGGTGATTACTGTCAAGGGTTAGATTTTTATGAAAATGAATTTTTATGGAAAAATGCTTGGGTTGGTAATGAGGAACTTGACATAGGATGGAAATATGATTGTGATTAAAATGTTTGTGAAAGCTACTATTCTTATTATGTTTTGTTGCTTTGCAAATTATTCTCGTTATTCTTAAATGTCAGATCGCTTCATGAACCATAGCCTATCCTTTGTACTAAGCCATGCATGTAGAATATTAGAATTGCATTCATGCATGACTTGTCGAGTGCTCAAAGTACTCACCCCACAACAACACAACTTCAGCTTGAAGAAGAAGCAAACCCCGCTCAGAGGAGGAGTATCGAGGAGCCGACAAACTAGGAGCGAGCCCGGTCGGTTGTTCGTGGCAAATTGGTTGGCGCCACGAGTTTATTTTATTTCATTGCGATTTGAATATTTTAATAAGTCTTCGCTCATGAGGCGATCTTTGTAACTTGACCATAAGGTCGATCAACTAGTTTGAGTATTTAATCAAAGTACTTATTATTTCGTTGGTTATGACTGTGATATGTACCAATGTTGAGACTGTGTGCACTAGCGTGATCCTGGACTAGTGCTGAATACACAGAGGGTCCGGATTTGCAAATTCGGGTCCCGACACTTACAGAGACAGGCACCAGAGCGACAAGATGCCATTCGGGAGGAAGTAGAGAAGCTGCTGCGCGCGAGCATCATCAGGGAAGTCTCTCACCCCGAGTGGCTTGCCAATCCCGTGCTCGTCAAGAAGTCCAACGGGAAGTGGCGAATGTGCGTCGATTTCACCGACCTCAACAAGGCCTGCCCGAAGGATCCGTACCCTTTGCCGCGCATTGATCTCATCGTTGACTCTACGGTGGGGTGCGAGCTGCCGTGCTTTCTGGATGCGTACTCTGGGTACCATCAGATTAGCATGGTGGCAGAGGATGAAGAAAAGACTGCTTTGTAACCCCAATGGGCATTTATTGTTATATCAGAATGGCATTTGGGTTAAAGAATGCTGGTTCCACTTATCAGCGTGCTATGCATGCCTTTTTCCGTCCGTAGATAGGATGGAACCTCGAGGTGTACGTCGACGACCTGGTGGTGAAGGCCAAGGAGGGCGTGGGACTAGTCGGAGATCTGGAAGAAACCTTCGCCAACTTCCAAAAGAATTGCCTGAAGCTCAACCCCGAGAAGTGCGTGTTCGGCGTGCCCTCCGGGAAGTTGCTCGGGTTCTTGGTCAAGTGGTCAGTAGAGCTGGGGGAATTCTGTCTCAAGTTCACCCCTCGCACTGCTATCAAGAGTCAAAGACTGGCGAAGTTCGTCGCCGAGTGGACTCCTGCCACTCTTGGAGCTGAAGAGATACCCGCGCCTTCTCCCTGGACCTTATTCTTCGATGGCTCCTTCAGGCTTGAGGGAGCGGGAGCTGGGGTTATTCTGGTCTCCCCGACCGGTGACATCCTCCGGTATGTGGTCGTCATGGACTTCAAGGCCACCAACAACACTACCGAATATGAAGGTCTACTGGCGGGGCTGCGCGTCGCCGCCGCGTTAGGCGTCCGACGTTTGCAAATCAAAGGCGACTCCCTACTAGTCATCAATCAAGTGCGGAAGGAATTTGAGGTTCGACCCGCCATGGCAAAGATACCCGCAGAGGTCGATGATGGAGTGTCACGAAGGATCGATATATCCATATCCCATGGCGCGACAATCACATGGCGGATGGGCTTTCACAGCTCACGTCGTCAAGAGCCTCTGTCCTGGTCGGGGTCTTTGAAGAAAGACTTACGCGGCCGTCCGTCGCTACCCCCGTTCAAAGTGGGGATGACAGTGCAGCCGTCACGGCCTCCGACTCAGGCAGGGAAGGTGGTGTGGCTGTCGCGGCCTCCAGTTCAAGGAAGGAAGGCAGCGCGCCAGCCTTAGCCCCCGGTTCCGAGAGGGAAGACGGCAGTGTCACCGGTGCCGCACCCGGGGAAAAGCCTGGCCAAGCGGAGTAACCAGGCGATCGCTGTGTGATCGCTACACTTGGCCGGGAAGGTCAGTGGATGGATCCGATCCTAGCCTTCCTACGGGACCAAGTGATCCCCGACGATGATGCGTCAGCCGAGAAAATTGCACGTAAGGCCAAGTGCTATACTTTGGTAGGTGGGGACCTATATCGCCAGAGTAGAAACGGAATTCTTCTGAAGTGCATCACTCGGGAAGAGGGGAGTAACCTGCTCTCTAATATCCATCGAGGCATGTGCGGGAGCCATATGTCCAGTCAAACGCTGGTTGGAAAAGCGTTCCGCCAAGGTTTCTATTGGCCTATTGCCCTCCAAGATGCTTGCGAGCTGGTGAGGAGATGCGAGGCGTACCAATTCTACGCCAGGCAGATCCACCGACCAACCCAAGCTCTGCAAACCATCCAGCTCTCTTGGCCGTTCGTGGTCTAGGGGCTGGATATCCTAGGTTCGTTTCCGTGGGCCACAGGGGCTTCACTCATTTGTTCGTCGCCATTGACAAGTTCACCAAATGGGTCGAAGCCGAGGCGGTGCACGCCATTACGACTTCCGCTGCCGTCAAGTTCATGCGTGGAATCTTTACTCGCTTCGGAGTAGCCAATCGCATCATCACCGACAATGGCACCCAGTTCACTAGCGCGGCGTTCCTAGAGTTCTGTGATGAAATGGACACCAAGGTGTGTTTCGCCTCGGTGGCCCAGCCCAAGAGCAATGGCCAGACAGAGCGTGCCAACGCGCTAGTGTTGAGGGGCCTCAAGACCAGAGCGTTTGACCAGCTCCACAAGCGGGGACCACGATGGACTGATGAACTCCCGACGGTGCTGTGGTCACTCCGAACTATGCCTAGCCGGGCGACCGGGAAGACACCTTTTTTCCTGGTCTATGGAGCTGAGGCTGTTCTTCCATCCGAGCTGTCTTTAGGCTCCCCGCACGTTTCGGCATTCAGCGAGGAGGGCCAGGAAGATCAGCGCCGAGAAGAAGTCAACCTCCAGGAGGAGGTGCGTGATCGAGCAGCTCTACGTGCTGCTCGATACCAGTAGAGCCTCAAGCGGCACCACGCCACCCGGGTCCACAAGAGAGCATTGGCGATGCACCTCGCCCCGCATGAATTCAGCGCAGTTCGGCCAGAATAAGTCGTTTCCCTATGGGAGGGCCCCTTCAAGGTGGTCTCAGTCTCTCGACCCGGGGCGGTCCGATTGGCCACTGAGGATGGCCAAGAACTGGCGAACTCCCAGAACTTAGAGATGTTGCGGAAATTCTACCCTTGAGTTCTGTAAGTGCTCGACGATTCGCTCCGGTCAGCCAGGGAGTGGGTCTTTTCCTCCATTTGGCTGGTCAGCCGATGACCAGTGATAAGTTAAGTTGTTTGCCTTACGGGCTCTCTGTAAATCTTTTTTACCTGTCCCATTTGGCCCTGGTGGGCCACGTTTTATGTGGTTGTCATGGGTACCAATAGCCTGACGGCTCCTTGCCGATAAGCGGTAACGCCTAGCACTTGCGTCGTGCAGGGATAGGCGACCAGGGGATCGAGTTCGGCACGGTGCTCCATGCGGCTAGCACACCTTGGGTTGTCACCGCGAGCACCGCCGCCCAAAACCACCCTCGAACTCGCCGCTTTGCCACGCTTGGCGCTATAGTCAGTCAAAGCCGAGAGATCGCAAGGGTTTAAGATCTGAAAGACAAAGGGACGATGACAATCACAAGCGCTGGGACTTTTTCACCTTCTCTATTTTTCTCCAATTTTCTCCCAATTTCTCTTCTAATTTTTCTTGCCTTTTCTGAACTCAGGAAGCATACTTATAGCCGTGGGTATTAGAAGAACAATTTTGCTACAAGATCGCCACGCGGCAATCAGAATAAGGTCGGTTGATATAGTACGGGATACGGCATTGTAGCAGTCGGTTTGCTACAAAGCTTCGATATGCTCTGATGTTTCAACCTTTGCTACAAGAATTCATCATTTGCATAAAGAGCCTGCAAAAAAAACATATTGTTGCACGCATATTCGATGTTATTTTGTAAACAACTAGATACTATATTCAATCGCATTGACATGTATGTCACAAGAGAAGATTTCATAAATCTGTCTTAAGTCTATTCTTATGTATGACCCTTTAGATTTATGCTATGTTGGCAATAAATCGAAAAACTCCTTTTCTAATTTATTAGTCGCAAGCGGCTCCTAGCAGAACATAACGACTACCCAAATAGCATGAATATCATTTATCTGACAAGCCTTCAATGAATACATGTTGATCCCTTTGTTACTTTGATATCATAGTTTAACTCAAGGTTGAGGTATGTCATCCTTGTACTGTTAAACCAATTTTCTTGATTCTCTGAAATAGATTAACAAGATTGACCGATTAACAATTTAATCGTTCGGACATGACCATGCACATTCTTTAGTCTGTTTCATCAAGTATCCTATTGATATCATTTCCTCAGTATGAGAAGAACAAATTCTATCTTGATCATACACTTCCCTCTGCATGATTCAAAGTATACTCGAGTGCTGTCCTTATGATTATTCAATTACGGACAACGTTAGATAACATCAAAGTATACCATCCTCATGTAAGAAACTGTGTTGATCTCAGGTTTAAGGATCAATCATTATCATTGTATGAAACAACTTATAACACTAATCAAATTCTCAAAAGGTATTTCATAAGCGTGTCAGTCCAGTAGCAAGTACACTTACATGTATTCACATGATTGAATGGTATCACATACCGATAATCCATGAAACATGATTATCAATCAATTCATGTACTTATTTTGAATAAAGTTTATTAGTGTCCCACCCAATAAATAAACAAGGGACAATTTATAATAATGTCATAATCAAATTATAGAATTTCATGATCAAGTCATATACTTGATGATCTATAATATGACATTATTAAAGGAACAACATAAGCATAAATACATGACAATCATCTTCATGATTGGTCTCTTGGGCATATTTCCAATAGTAGGGTCATCATCCTGTGCTTGGGTGAGATTAGCTTCTTCATCCTGATCACGATTATGGCGAGGTTTATGGCACCGATGCATAATGTCCAAAAGCACTTGATCTTACTTTTATCCTTGCCACCTCTAGTGCTTCGGATGGTTTTGCCCGATGGCACCCTTGCCATGCCTGCGGCCATAACTGCATCCTCCTCTCTTGTTATTCCCGCCATTCCCACTATGGCCCCTCAAGATGGAGGAAGATTCTCCTCCCCCGTTCATCTTCATGAGTGCCATCCACTCTGAGTGCGTGAATAGCAGGTGATGTTGCTCTTCTTTGTCGTTGTAGCTTCGAACCTCTCTTCAAAAGTTTTGAGATGGTCGACTAGCTCCTCCATACACATGATCTTAAGGTCACTGAATTGCTCGATTAATGTTATGATTGGTAAAAATTTTACTAAAACCACCTGGAGGAATTTTGGATGATGGTAGTCTCCTCCACACGTTAGCCCAACGCTCGGATGTCATTGGCAATTGTCGTTAGTTTCATGGAAAAATCATCTACTGAATTGCTTTCCTTCATGCGAATCATATCGAAGTCACTCTTTAAGGTTTGGATCTTTGCCTCCTTGACGCAAGCAGTGCCCATGCAAGCAGTGCCCATGTGCATTATTCTAAGCATCTCCCATGCTTCCTTGGCACAGTCTTTCTTAGCCAACATTGGGATTACGTCCTCCGGTATGCTCTGATAGATGGTAGTGAGAGCCATCCTATCCTTTAGTTATCGATATTGCCACTCATCACATCATCTCACATGCCTTGTGCTTGCAGGTTGACACATACCTTCAACGATCATGCTGTATAGTTGCCCCGTGTGAGCAAAGAATACTACAACGAGACATTACTTTCTTTTCTCGCCATCATCCCATCGATGGAACCTCTACTGAGGAATTGATATGAAGCAAATCCTGAGTCATGAAGTTCAGATTCAGATACGTGCATCTCAGAATCTGCTTTGCCATGCTCATGAAGCTCTAATACCACTTGTTGGCATAAACACCAAGACCAAAAAAACGTTGAAAAAGCACAAAATACAACTAATACTTTTATTAGTTCTTTGCTTGCTTACAAATCTCAAAACTACTTAGAAATTTATACCCTTAACCTACAACTCTAAGAATCATTCCTTATTCAGTTCAGATTAGTCCGATTAGTCCAACATCCCCGAGCTGCCTTCGCCTAGTGTTGCCATCCATCATCACCATCTTTTATTACGTGTTGGATATAGGGCAAAGAAACTGTAGTAAGCTACAGTTATGACGAATACCCGGGACATGGGTATCCCCAGCGGCCCAGAAAAGACGAATGGGCCGCCTCGAAGCCCAACTTCAACTAAAGGCCCCGCTCAAGGATACCCGATCCCCGACCAAGCCGACCCCAAGGACGGTCCGACCTGCATCAGAGGTCGAAGCCCCCGAGCCACGGCCAGGGCGATTAAAGACGTCCGACCCGTGGGGGTCGCTCACACGGTTCGGCCAGCTCAGCCGCCTCTCCGCTAAACAGACGGACCATCGAAAATCGGCCTCGATCCGCCACCTACCCCTCCGATGCAAAGGCCTCAAAGATGACCGGCGAGGCGGAAGCTCTTTCCCAAGGCGATGAGGAGGTGGCAAGTCAAACGCCGTCCCACCGCCGGTCATGCATGCACATGGAGGGCGTCGCCCCCCGAGGCAACGCCAGAGCAGGTATGTCAGAACGTCGGCAAGACTGACGGCGCATGCGATGTGTACGCTGCTTCGGTGGAGCGGAGCGTTCCGCCACTCTATGTGTCTACCGACCTGGTGTGAGGCGTACAATCACCAGTCAGATGTCAAATTCGAAGACCAGACGCCAAGGCTGAAGACGGACGCCAAGGCTGAAGACCAGACTCCCAGACGTAGGGCGTCCCATCCTACCTTTTTTCCAGACTCCCGTGTAACCTACTTCCTCGAGCGATATAAGGGGAAGTAGGACCCTTTGGAGGGGGACGGACCAATCGATAGGAACACTTCGAAGCTCGGAGGCTCTCACGACCCCCAAGCTCCTTGTATTCTCAAGCACTCTTGCTCTCTTCCACACACGAGGCGCTCGAGGCCCATCCTCGTCCCTCGCTTGTAATTCGGTGCAGCCCTTTGCATCAAGAGCAATATACGACCACCTCACGAACTGGAGTAGGGACTTTCGGCCCGAACCAGTATATATCTTGGACCCCCTTGGTCTAACCATTCAGGGAGCGGGAGCGCGCGGCCTCTAGACTTACAAATTTACTTGCCGGATTACGAAACACCAACAAGTTGTACCAACGAATCAAATATCCGTCTAAAAATCTATAACACACAACTTAGACGTGACAAAGTTAGTTTCAAACCAAATAAGCCCTAGCCGCAGGGTTCCAAATCTCAGTGAAATTTTGGATTTTGGCAGAGAACGAGATTCCAAATCTTGATGGAATAAAAAAATTTGAAATTTAGGGTTACTACAGTAATTTCAGTAAATCTCAGTGAAATTTTGGTAGATTTTACCTAGATTTCAGTTTTTTGGACTAGTTTTGATGGTTTTTGGACTGATTTCACACCAATTTTTTTTGAAAGATTATAATGGATTTTATGAGGAATATATGTGAAATTTTGTAAAAAATGCATATAAAAATTATGTAAACCTAACCTTAAACCTTAACTTGGATTTCAGTCTTAAATAATGTATTTCGATCTAAACCTTAAACTCTAACTTAGATTTTGACCTTAAATAATGTATTTTGGTCTAAACCCTAAACTCTAACTTGAATTTCGGCCTTAAATTGTATTTTGGCCTAAACCCTAAACCATAACTTGGATTTCGGTCTAAACCCTAACTTGAAAATTTTATGTGTAAATACTTGGTATTTGCATTGAAAACAGATAGAAAATGTAGATAAATGCTTACGTAATTTTTTCATATTTTTCTATTTTTTTCTAGCCTCGGAAAACCATTTCACAACAGGTTGAAAACCACCAAAATTTAAGTCAATTTTACCGAAATTTCAGTTTAGGGTTCCTAAAAAATATCGAATTTGAAATTTGGTTTTTGAATTTCCCAAATCACATCAAAAATTTAAATTCTAGCCAGCAAAGATATGATAAAAATGAAATTTGAAACCTTGCCTTGCCCTCTATCATCTAGAGCTATCCTTTTTTTTTTTAATAAAAGGAGGAATAAAGGGACTATAACCAAGGTGGACACGTCATTTTTCCATGAGCCGTAGATCTAGATCGGGCGGTCAGACATAGTGAGTGGAGCAGCTGGTTGCCCTAGCTGATTCCTCGTCTCCCACGTCCGACACGCCTCCTCTCCTCTCCCCTCTCCCGTTGCCGCCTCCTCCCACCCGCCGTCGCCGCCGCCGGCTCCCCGCAGCGGCGCCACCTCCTTCTCCCCGCCCACCTCCACCCCTGCCTCCTCCCCGCCGCCCTGACCTCATCTCTTCTCCCCTTTATCCTCCCGGCGCCTCCTCCCCTTGCTTGCACCGCCGTCGCTGGCCCTCCACGTGAGCCCGCTGCTACATCTACGCCTCTAGTCTGATCTAGTTGAGCCCCAAAATACAGGGCCTAAGCATGATGGCTCAACTCCAAGCTACACCGCTCAAAGCCCTAAGCCTCTCCCGCCGGAGCGCCGGCGCGGCGGCGCGGCGGCGTCCGATGGCGACCTTCAGGTGCTCCGCCGCGGCTAGGAGCTACAGCATCACGCTCCTCCCCGGCGATGGCATCGGCCCAGAGGTGGTCGCCGTCGCCAAGGACGTCCTCTCCCTCGCCGGTTCTCTTGAAGGCGAGTTAAGCAAGTCCTCAGCATGCAATGCATCAATACCAAGTACTAGCACAATGGTAATCCCTTGTTTCCTTCTGCCACAGGCGTCGAGCTCCGCTTCCAGGAGATGCTCATGGGCGGTGTGGCGCTGGATGCGGTTGGCGTGCCGCTCCCTGACGAGACACTCGCGGCGGCGCGGGCCTCGGACGCCGTCCTCCTCGGAGCTATAGGAGGGTGAGTGAGCGATTTCTTATAAGTAGCAAAAGCATTGTGCAGATCGCATTTAGATGGGTCAGAATTTGTGAAGCGCATTTTGGATGTGACGCTGCGATTGTAGGTATAAGTGGGATAACAATGAGAAGCACCTCAAGCCAGAGACTGGGCTGCTCCAGATTCGTGCTGGGCTTGGTGTGTTTGCCAATCTGCGGCCCGCTATAGTGTTACCGCAGGTATATCGATGTCTTGCATTACTTTCCGTGCAATGCAGCTGAGCATTATGTTTGTTTAACAACACTGCCATTTGTAGTTTAGTTAGCTACTTGGTTGGTTTTGTCACTTAAGTTGCACCCGAGTCTATATATCGAAGGCACCATAGACCCTGCATTGTTTCCTGAGTTCGGGCATAATCTGTATCAATAGTCAATTGTTTCAATAAACAACAAATATACTAGCAAATGAAGGCATAGCTGCAAGATTTGGGATAAATAAGTCCGTTTCATTTATGGTTATATACTTATCTTATTACTAACAATTCTGTCCATATTTGCCAATGCTGCTCAAGTGTTCTTTTTGTAGCTACTTTTCTCTTTGGCCTAACACTTTTGTAGTTAGTAGATGCATCTACTTTGAAGAAAGATGTAGCTGAAGGAGTTGACATCATGGTTGTTAGAGAGCTTACTGGAGGTAATGTTGACTATGTTATGATGAAACACGGGTGGTGATTTATTTTTCTGATGAAACGAAACTTCTAATAGTAATTTGAATTCTATGTGGCAGGAATCTATTTCGGCAAACCTAGGGGTTTTGGAACTAATGACAAGGGAGAGGACACTGGTTTCAACACTGAAATATATTCGGCTTCTGAGGTGACTCCACCCTTCGTTAGGCATTATAGGACCTCTCTGCCTGAAAAATTATTTCTTGAATGTGTGATAGTCCCTGCTGGCCCCCAAGGCATAAGCATGGCAAAATCTTTTTGATAATTTTATTTATCTGTTTCCTTGCTCACAGATTTCAGGATGTGTTCTCTGGGAGAATATCTGTAATCAACTTAAGAAGTATTTGTTTGATATCATTTTTATTGAATAGTGCATTCATCTGTAACAACTTTCATCTTTGGTATTAATGGAATTCTGTGTTTTATCCCCAGATTGATCGTATTGCACGCGTTGCATTTGAGGTTGCTCGCAAGAGAAGAGGGAAACTATGCTCGGTGGACAAAGCGAATGTGCTGGAGGTACCTTATTAGATTAATCCCAAACGTCTTTCAAAACTTGTTTTGAAGTATATGTTGTATGGATACATTGCTTGATCCCTTCTATTTTAATTGAAGCCCGAAATGAGCCATGGAGTTATATCTGCAACTACCAAATATTTGATGTTTCTATCTTGGACATTTATTTGGATACAGAAATTGTGATCTATCATTTTGCTGACACTAGAAAACATCTTGAAATGATAAAGCCTATATGGTTTTGAATATTTTATTTTGCACATCATTAACACAACCCTTTCGCTCTAATATTGTTGTAGGCATCTATGCTTTGGCGAAAACGGGTATCTGCACTAGCTTCCGAATTCCCTGACATTGAGCTCTCACACATGTATGTTGATAATGCTGCGATGCAGCTTATTAGGAATCCTAAGCAGGTTTGTTTGTTTGTTTGTATATAATTTATTGCACCCTGGGCTAAGCAATATGAGAATGTGTTGACCTACTGAATTCCCTGCATCATTGCAGTTTGACACAATTGTCACAAACAACATTTTTGGTGACATATTATCTGACGAAGCATCAATGCTCACGGGAAGCATTGGAATGCTCCCATCTGCCAGTGTTGGTGAATCGGTAATAGATGCCCTTCAATGTTCTCTCAAGTTCTCTGAATTGTTATTTGTTACTATAGATGCTCTTATTTTCTTCTGAAAATGGTGGAAGAACAAATGTGTAAGAATCTTCATTTTCTGATGATGCAGGGACCAGGTCTTTTTGAGCCTATTCATGGATCTGCCCCTGACATTGCTGGGCAGGTTGAGATGACTTCTAATCTCAAAAAATTCCACTTAGACACTTAGTTGGCCTTTATTATGTAACTTTGTTTGAAATTCTGCTTCCTTGTACTATTTATTGAGTGCAGGACAAGGCAAACCCCTTAGCTACAATTCTTAGTGCTTCGATGCTACTGCGTTATGGCCTTGGAGAAGAAAATGCTGCAAAGAGAATTGAAGTTGCCGTTACAGAAACGCTGAACAATGGGTTCCGAACTGGGGATATATATTCTCCTGGAACGGTAAGATTAATTTGTTATGGAACTGGTCAACAAATACCTTGTTGCATGTAATATTTGTATGTTGAAGGAAAAATTCAACGCCCACTAGCTACTTTTTTGAAACTTACATATAGTTAATTCTTTCTTAGCAGACGTTGGTTGGATGCAAACGAATGGGAGAGGAAGTCTTGAAGAGTGTAGACTCGAATAAGGCAGTTGCTGCTGTGAACTGATATTAGTCCCTTGGTACTGGTGGAAAGGGTACCTGGGTGGATTTGAACCTGCCGAAAATCAACATTGCCCTGCCCCTGGAGTGATTATATTTTGCTTGCCCTTGTTTCGTAGAGGAGCTTAGCGGATGAGTTACCTCTTTTCCCGTTCATTGCTTATTGGACAGATTTCCTGTGCCTTGAATTTTGTCCGTGTTGATGTATATGCCTTATCCAATAAAAATGGGATGGTTCCTTTTAATAAGCTGAAAAGCTCTTTTATGTTACACTAAATTCAATCTTTTATGTTACACTAAATTCAATCTATATGAATTCATTCTTTGTTATTTAATATGAGGTTGTTCTTGTACACGTCCCTGATCACCTCAGCTCCCCCTCGCCACCGCTAGCTGTGTCCGTTGTGCAAGAGCCACAGCCCGCCCGACGGCGATCGAGCTTCTCGCTGTGCACCCTCAGGTTCTCCCCGCGCGACTCCACGTCGATGTCATGCAGCACGTGTTGTGTGGTAATTTAATTGTCTTAGTGTTTAGCATGTTAATTGAATTTGCACGTAGTTCAGTGTGTGCGCGCGTGCAGCTAAGTTTGTGCAGGTAATGATGGTGTGCATGCTGCTAAGAGTATGTACAGTGATATAGATGGCAACTGTCTATAATATATCTCCACGTCATCTATAGACAGCACTAAAAATAACTTATACAATGGATCGTCTATATAGTTGTCTATAATAGTCTCTCATCCAATTAACAGACTGTTTATACAATGGTACATAAAATAGAAAGCTGTCTATAAAACCGTCTGTTATATAGTAGACAGCAGTTCTCTCTCTTCTGCTTCTCTCTCCTCCATATCACCTAAAATCCTAGATGGCGTGATGTTACTTTTTAGTTGGCTAAGGGCATGTACAGTGGTACATGTCAGCTGTCTGTAACACTATATTATATAGGATTTTAAGTGATGTGGAAGAGAGAAGAAGGAGAGAGAAAATTGCTATCTACTACTCCCTCCATTCCAAAATATAAGGCACGCACGCATTTCAAGATTCAAACTTTGAAATCTTTGACCAATGATTTGTCTAATTATATAAAATATTTTGTGATATAAAAGTGATACCGTTGAATTCATATTTAAAGTACTTTGTAATGATAGTGATTTTGTTTGTATGAATGATATTGGATAAGAGAAATCAAAGGTCAAAGTATAGTTTAGGAGACCGTGCCAAGTCAAACCACGCCTTATATTTTGGAATGGAGGGAGTATATAACAGACGGTCTTATAGATAGTTTTCTATTTTGCATGCCATTGTACAGACAGTCTGTTAATTAGATAAGAGATCATTACAGACAACTATATAGACGATCCATTGTATGAGTTATTTTTAATACTGTCTATAGATGACATAGAGTATATTACAGACAGCTACGTATGTGTATTTGATTTGTCGGCAAGGGATGGTCCCGGCCTCTAGGGTTCCGCACGGAGGTCAGGGATTCGAGAAGTGAGTTGATTTCGAGGAGAATCACCACTTGAAGCTCGGCGTGGAGAAGGATTCGCGCAGTGAGGAGAATCGTGGAGGAAAACTCGGCCACGTTGGACAAGAAATCGCGCGCACGTTGGGGCAGGAAGAGAAGAAATCGCGCGCGCATTGGGGCAGGAAGAGAAGAGATCGGGCGCGAAGGGGAAGATTTCGCGCGCGTTGCGAAGGAAGAGGAGAGATCACAGTCGGGGCAGCGAGGTTGGCACATCAGATCCACTCACGGGCGAAGAAATAGATGACGAACAGTACAACGGCGCTGAGGTTGTCTATATGAGGGCGTATCGACCGTCGGTAGATTTGTAAACGGCCTTTTTCTCTCTCTTATTTCTCTGTCATTCAGCTCATCAAGATTCTGACGTGGCATCTACTATAGACTGCTGACTAGGTACCAATATTGTACATGCCCTAAGTCATTGCATTGAAGTGAAACAAGAAAAGCTGGCTGTGAAGTTGAGCCGCACAAAACTACTGTCTCGTGTTCGTTTCCAGACTTAATTCCCAGTGTTGGTTCGATCGGCACCGCGTGCGTGCGATCGGTAGTATTTTGAGCAGAGGCGTGGCTGACGGTTGGTATCGGAGCCTTGGTGCTCTCGTACCTGTCGCGCGACGGCTCAGAGATCGCCCCGCCCCGCCCCGGAGGTCCAACTCCGGCCCCGCCCCACCGCGTCTAGCTAGGATCTGCGACGACAGCTGCGCCAGCGGCAGTAATGGCCGCGAACTGGTGGTATAGCGGGTGGCCAAGGAATCGGCAGGCTCGGTCCTGTACCAAATGCTGACGCGGACCAACTATCTATGGAGAACTACCAAATGTTGTTGCAAGCATGACCTGCGCAGCTAATTCTAAATCGCATCCACTGGCCATACAAATTCCATCGATAAACCGACTACTTTTCTACCCCTTGAACTATTTTGTCTAGTGATCATCCATGCCCATTGTGGTGCTACAAGGATTCTAGTTTCAATCTATATGGAACTTCATATGATTCATATCATAACATTACACGCTGGGAAATTATGTAGCTATATTTCCTAATACCTTGGAGGCTGCAATGTTTTGCATTTTGTATTTTTAGTCCTTTGATTAATTTCTACATTTGCAAGCGGAGCGATCAATATTTAGTTAGACAATTTTTAAAACCTTGGAGACTGGGATGTTTCTCCTTTTCTGGTTTTACAGCTGTGAGCATTTTTGGAAGCCTCTGATCTTATGATTTATATCTTTCTATGAAGGGAGAAATGTCAATATTTAGTTAGATAATGCCATTGGTACAGGTGAGCTCGCCTATACTGTTGGCTCGAAGCTGATGGATGTCAGGACTATGTCAAAAGAAACTGACAGTAGCGAAGAAGTTAGCAAGTCAACGAGCTAATTCACAGCACGCAACTGGCAGTTTAGTAGAAAATTCAAGATTAAATTATGACTCTGGTGGTACACCACGGTAGCAAGAAAGGAAAAGCTGTAGTAAATCAGCTGAACTAGTTGGTTTCAACGTACATAATGATAGCTCTATTTATGATACTTCCAGTTTTATGGTGTCTTCCACAATGGTGAATAGTTGCTTGCATTGAGAGATTCTGGGGATTACAATGACATGGGTGAACCAAGATATGACAGTGAGACCTTCATAGATTATCCTTCCCTACCTGGTACAAACCTGTTCTCAAATGGTGGTGGGGATAGCAATGGAGTTGAGGAAAGTTGTAGGATCGATATATATTAAACTAGCAATCAGAGGGGGGGTGAATGATTGCGCGGAAGCTAAAATCAAATTTTTGCTAATTTTTGAAACACCCCAATTAACTGATTCGGATTCGACAAAAACAGAATAATGCACATCCACTAAAACAGTAATTCTTGAAGATCTAACCGTTAGATCGAAGTGAAATTTTAACTGTATAAACTAGACTCAATTTGCAAGCTAACTCAACAAAAATCAGTTCGATCGGAGCTACGGATCTAAAGTTATTACCTTCGCAATTTTACTGAATTAGTAAATGACGGAAATTGACGATAAAGGCAGAGACGTACCAATCTGTAATGTGTTCCCTTGAGCAACGGACCAATCCTTCACTACGGATCAATCTCCAGAAAAAGAACCAAATACCACGGACCAATCTTACCGCAATTAGCAAGTCTCTCGGTCGCCTGCTTCTTTTGCTAGTCGAGCACGCAAGCAAAGGATGACGCCAGGAGTAATTGTCAAGCCGCTCCTTTTCTCACGTATGCATGCATTGATCGGAAATCAACTAGCACAAGGAAAAATAAACGCCGCCGATCGCATGCAATTAGCTAATCGCTAAGGACTTCAGCCAACTTCAAGTCACGATTAGCAAGTCGCTCGACTTCTCTTCTTTGCATGCATGAGCGTCGTCGCCGATCGCTAGGAAAAGAAAATCTTCGCCAGACGCAACTTCTAGTCACGCAGTTGCATGCACGCCGCCGCCAAGACAAAACAATGTCAGATGAAAATTTGTGCGCACGTAAAAAGCTCCTTTATTTCTTTTGTCTAACAAGACTCTAACACCAAAGAGTACAAACCCTAATTTCTTGCTCAAGAATAAGCAGAGGACACCTCCTCTATTTATATAGAGCAACCACAAAGAGATTGAATACAACTCCACTTCCAACATGGAAAGAATTCAGATCTATCTCAACTTGGCTCAACATGGCCAAAAACAAACACAGAGATTGAATACAACTCTACTTCCAACATGGAAAGAGTTCATATTTATCTCTACTTGGCCCACATGGCCCAAAACATCTCTTTGCACTCATGAGCAGCCCACCTGCTGCAAGATACGTGACTAACCAGCCTTCACGTGCATGTTCTTCTAGCCCGAACGTCCCGCATGACATTCTCGACCACGGGACCTCGATTCCTCCTCGAACCTAGTCCGAACCTCGGTTCCTCCATGAACCTAGTTCGGTCCCGTCATCGACCACGTTAAGCCTCGAGCAACACTCGCATATGAAGTAACAAACAACGCGTCCGAGCACAAGTCCACTACTTGACTCAAGATTAATCCATGCAACCACTCACACGAGTGCATTGCATTAAGCAAAACCCATCATGCTATCACCAAAGATAATAATCATATCAACATAGCACATGCACAAGCACCACACATGCCATAACCAACGTCACTTTACAATGCCAATTTCACCATTCAACCAATTTTTCATCACATGATCTCACAATCTCCCCCTTGATGAAAACATTGGCAACACCATTTGGAAACGAACATTGGCATTCACCTTACAATAGCAACACCATTTTTAAAAGAAGTAAAGTGACCAAAAGAAGAAGAACAAAAATCTCCCCTTATGTAAAAAGAAATCTCCCCTTATCAAAAAGAAAGACTCCCCCTAACAGAAAGAAGAAATGTGTGTGTGAATGTGCAATGTGTGACAAAAAAATTCTCCCTTTGACTCCAAAATTTCTCCCCCTTTGACAATGGGTTCATCAAGAATGCAAAAAGAGAGCAAAAGAGAAACTTCTCTCCTTTTATATTTGTTGTTTTCCTTTTTATGTAATCTTGAGCATTATGAATCATGCACAAATGTAACAACTTGATCACCAAGTCATGCTATCAACAGTAATTGCACCCTCAAATCTACACATAAACAATGTAGAGTAAGCATAACTAGAAATCAAGTACTATTAACGATTTTTTGCATGGCATGATCTCCTTTCTCAACAATCTAGAACACGAAAACATTGAATTTTTGTGCACTTTATTTGTGCTTTAAAAACTGATTCATTACTTGATTGCAACAATAACAATTGCAAGGAATTACATGCACCATCACCTTACTTTTCAACCATGCCAAGCAATCACAAGCTTAAGGTTTCATGGTTTCGGTCATACACAACCTCTTCCAAGTTCATATCAAAGTGCAATGATAAGCGGCCTCAGAAAGAAGAAGTGCGACAGTACATAACCTTGATCTTGCTTTTATCAACAATCACTTTTTGAGCTTTAGCACTTAACTTTCATATTTAGCACTTTTTCGAGCAGGATCAAGATAGCCAAGAAAGTTCAACCATGACAAGATTTAATTCAAGTTGTCATTCCATTTAAATAGTCATGACATAAACTACACCATATATGTATAAACAAGAAGTTGCAAAGACCTTGTAGCATAAACATGGCTTTAAATAACATATGTGAATGAAATATAATGCTCATTACTTTTTCATTGTTTTTCATTTTAAGAAACACACAAAATAAAAGATGTTACAAGATATTACAAAGTTTTCAAAAACTCCCCTCAAAACAACCATCTTAAAACTTCTTCAAAAAATCACCTAAAGGGATTGATTTAAAACAAAAGGTGAAAGAACAAACCTCCCAAAAGTAACCGAAAAAGACTTTCACCAAAAATCCAATAACTCCCCCTCAAATGGATAACCAATGAGATCAACAGAGAGGAGATGATGATATACATGTGCTTGAGTTATCATGGTATGTTCAATTAAGCATAAGCATGAATCATGATAAGTGAATCCAAACAACGAAAGGCATGATATAAGATATAACATTATTGAACATGCCAAGGGATACATATGAGCATATGAACAATCATTTCATCTCATGCCACAATTAGATATTTGTGAATGTAATGAACATGAGTGTATAAAATAACTCACAAAGTAGATGAAGAATTATTGCACATGCCTCTTGAAAATCATCTCAAGGGTGAGAGCCATCCAAGTCTTGATCCCATCTCACAAAAGACCAAGATCTACTAAGCTTCTGTTCTCCAACCCAATCCTGAAAAGCCTACATAGCACAAGAAGATGTCGAGGCCTCGTGATGGGGTTAGAAATAAAGCATTTAGGAATCCGAAGATCGAGACACACGATGAGTAGGCACAACACGAGTATGCTTGTTCACAAAATCAGATTTGCTCTTTCCGTGTTTCTTGCAACAAAAGGTGTTTGCATCACCCTAGGCACAAAATGAGGAGTGAAATGTGCCTTCCGAAATTAGACCTAGCCTTAGCCTTTTCTTTCTTTTCTTTGTTTGGCTAGTCTAAAGCAAAAATCTACTAAGTGTCCATCTCTACCACAATGAGTGCAAGTGTACTTAACATGATGTTTAGCTTTAGAAACTGAAGTAGCATTTGCATTCATCATAGTAGAAGATAACACACCAGCAGACTTGAAAACAGTTTTCTTAGGCTCATTGACAATTTCAAATTTTTCACTTTCAAGTGTCTTAACAACAGTAGGAGCATGCGATTTATGATGAGTATAAGAATCAAAACCTAAACCTTTGTGATGAGTCTCGACTTTTGATTGATCCAAAATCATGTTTAGGTTTTTCTTTCTGAAGTGAACCGTTCTAAAGATTTTTCCAAGTAATCAACCTTTCGAGAAAGAATTAAACAGCTTATTACATGGAACGCCCACTTTTTCTTTCTCGCTATGCACAAGTTGAGCATGAAAGAACCTCATGTGTGAGCAAAGCATTGGTCATTTGAGAAACTCTACCATTAACATCATTCAACTTCAATTCAAGTGTGGAGCATTTAGAACATGGAGTTGAATCATGCAAATCAACAGTAGAACAACTAGCATGTTTAACAAGTTTCTCATTTTTCTCTTTGTCAAGATTAATTTGCTCTAATAAGGTAACATGTTCTTTCCTAAGCACAAGAAGCTCATTATAAATTAAGTCACATGATTTGCAAGCATCATCATCGGAATCAAAGATTTAAGTCTAGCAATTTCAGCATTCAAAGATTCCACAAGAACATCATGTTTCTTAATTTTCTTGTCGCGTTTGTCAAGCAATTTTCCAAGACGAACAACAGCAATAGTTAATTCATCGTAAGAAGGTTCTACCTCATTGCGCCGCTATCATGATCGTCTTCTGTGAAGCTTACATCACTTCTAGCCATGAGACACAACCCGTCAATTCATGTTTGCTTGGAGTTGTTGTGTCATCTTCAACGCTCTCCGAATCCATATCACTCAAATTGACTTGTTCAAGAGCGGAAAAGACCGGTGGACAACTTTGCTGTTGATGAAACTCTTCTTTCTATTGCTTGGAGAGAACTTCTTCTTCTCTTTTCTTTTGTCATTGTCCTTCTCCTCCTTGATGCTTTACCGCAAGTTTAGGACAATTTGGACGAATGTGGTTGAGATCACCACACTCATAGCATCTTGGAGGACCACCACCAACTCTCTTCCTCATTCTCACATTCTCGCAAAGCTTTATTAAAACGAGAAGAGAGTAGTGCCAAGTCTTCTTCAGAAATTCTTCAACTGCATTCATCGGTTAGTGAAGACAAGAAAGACAAAGCAAAACTTGAAGAAGCATTATTTCGAGACATGCTAGATTGAGAGGTCAATGCAATTGATTTATGATCATTCTTCCTAGCCGAACATCCAATTCATGAGTTTTTAATTTAGAGAAAAGAACATCTAAAGTAAGTGTACTCATGACAGTTGATTCTCTAATGGATGTAACTTTCATCTCCCAAATTGACATGTCTAATGCACCAAGCAATTGTCTAGCATTAGCAGCATCATCAAAGCTAACTCCAACAAAGACGCAAATTGCTAAGAATTTTATTGAAGCGTGCAAAGAAATCATCTAGCGACTCACGTGTTTCATCTCAAATCGCATATATTCTTTCTTATATATATCCCGATTTAACCTCTTTGATGTTGTTAGAACCCTCATGATAATCACAAAGAGATTTCCATACCTTATATGCAGACTTGAGATGGATCACGCGGTCAAGTCGCTTCTTCCCAATCCTTGGATGATCAAATTCGTGCTCTCATTGTTTGCTTCAACTTTGTGCTTGATTGGTTTCATTAACTTGATCATTCTCAGGAACTTGATATGGCTTGTACACCTTGTCCCAAATTGCAAAGCCTTGAGCTTGAATGTACGCCTCCATCTTCGCTTTCCAAAACTGAAAATCAACACCATCGAAGACGCAAGGTTTTGTCGAATACCTATCCATCGCTACGGTTTCTAATCACCGGTTAAGATTAATTAGAAAAACCTTGCTCTGATACCACTTGTAGGATCGATATATATTAAACTAGCAATCAGAGGGGGGGTGAATGATTGCGCGGAAGCTAAAATCAAATTTTTGCTAATTTTTGAAACACCCCAATTAACTGATTCGGATTAGACAAAAACAGAATAATGCACATCCACTAAAACAGTAATTCTTGAAGATCTAACCGTTAGATCGAAGTGAAATTTTAACTGTATAAACTAGACTCAATTTGCAAGCTAACTCAACAAAAATCAGTTCGATCGGAGCTACGGATCTAAAGTTATTACCTTCGCAATTTTGCTGAATCAGTAAATGACGGAAATTGACGATAAAGGCAGAGACGTACCAATCTGTAATGTGTTCCCTTGAGCAACGGACCAATCCTTCACTACGGATCAATCTCCAGAAAAAGAACCAAATACCACGGACCAATCTTACCGCAATTAGCAAGTCTCTCGGTCGCCTGCTTCTTTTGCTAGTCGAGCACGCAAGCAAAGGATGACGCCAGGAGTAATTGTCAAGCCGCTCCTTTTCTCACGTATGCATGCATTGATCGGAAATCAACTAGCACAAGGAAAAATAAAACGCCGCCGACCGCATGCAATTAGCTAATCGCTAAGGACTTCAGCCAACTTCAAGTCACGATTAGCAAGTCGCCTGACTTCTCTTCTTTGCATGCATGAGCGTCGTCGGCCGACTGCTAGGAAAAGAAAATCTTCGGCCAGGACGCAACTTCTAGTCACGCAGGTTGCATGCACGCCGCCGGCCGCCAAGACAAAACAATGTCGTATGAAAAACGGCTGCCGCCGCCAGAAAAAGCTCCTTTATTTCTTTTGTCTAACAGTACTCTAACACCAAAGAGTACAAACCCTAATTTCTTGCTCAAGAATAAACAGAGGACACCTCCCTCTATTTATATAGAGCAACCACAAAGAGATTGAATACAACTCCACTTCCAACATGGAAAGAATTCGTATCTATCTCAACTTGGCTCAACATGGCCAAAAACAAACACAGAGATTGAATACAACTCTACTTCCAACATGGAAAGAGTTCATATTTATCTCTACTTGGCCCACATGGCCCAAAACATCTCTTTGCACTCATGAGCAGCCCACCTGCTGCGCATACGTGACTAACCAGCCTTCACGTGCATGTTCTCTAGCCCGAACGTCCCGCATGACATTCTCGACCACCAGGACCTCGATTCCTCCCTGAACCTAGTCCCGAACCTCAGTTCCTCCATGAACCTAGTTCCGGTCCCGTCATCGACCACGTTCGCCCTCGAGCAACACCTGCATATGAAGTAACAAACAACGCGTCCGAGCACAAGTCCACTACTTGACTCAAGATTAATCCATGCAACCACTCACACGAGTGCATTGCATTAAGCAAAACCCATCATGCTATCACCAGCATAATAATCATATCAACATAGCACATGCACAAGCACCACACATGCCATAACCAACGTCACTTTACAATGCCAATTTCACCATTCAACCAATTTTTCATCACATGATCTCACAATCTCCCCCTTGATGAAAACATTGGCAACACCATTTGGAAACGAACATTGGCATTCACCTTACAATAGCAACACCATTTTTAAAAGAAGTAAAGTGACCAAAAGAAGAAGAACAAAAATCTCCCCTTATGTAAAAAGAAATCTCCCCTTATCAAAAAGAAAGACTCCCCCTAACAGAAAGAAGAAATGTGTGTGTGAATGTGCAATGTGTGACAAAAAAATTCTCCCTTTGACTCCAAAATTTCTCCCCCTTTGACAATGGGTTCATCAAGAATGCAAAAAGAGAGCAAAAGAGAAACTTCTCTCCTTTTATATTTGTTGTTTTCCCCTTTTTTTATGTACTGAGCATTATGAATCATGCACAAATGTAACAGCTTGATCACCAAGTCATGCTATCAACAGTAATTGCACCCTCAAATCTACACATAAACAATGTAGAGTAAGCATAACTAGAAATCAAGTACTATTAACGATTTTTTTGCATGGCATGATCTCCCTTTCTCAACAATCTAGAACCTGAAAACATTGAATTTTTGTGCACTTTATTTGTGCTTTAAAAAACTGATTCATTACTTGATTGCAACAATAACAATTGCAAGGAATTACATGCACCATCAGCCTTACTTTTCAACCATGCCAAGCAATCACAAGCTTAAGGTTTCATGGTTTCGGTCATACACAACCTCTTCCAAGTTCATATCAAAGTGCAATGATAAGCAGTCTCGTAAAGAAGAAGTGCGATAGTACATAACCTTGATCTTGCTTTTATCAACAATCACTTTTTGAGCTTTAGCACTTAACTTTCATATTTAGCACTTTTTCGAGCAGGATCAAGATAGCCAAGAAAGTTCAACCATGACAAGATTTAATTCAAGTTGTCATTCCATTTAAATAGTCATGACATAAACTACACCATATATGTATAAACAAGAAGTTGCAAAGACCTTGTAGCATAAACATGGCTTTAAATAACATATGTGAATGAAATATAATGCTCATTACTTTTTCATTGTTTTTCATTTTAAGAAACACACAAAATAAAAGATGTTACAAGATATTACAAAGTTTTCAAAAAACTCCCCCTCAAAACAACCATCTTAAAAACTTCTTCAAAAAAATCACCTAAAGGGATTGATTTAAAAACAAAAGGCTGAAAGAACAAACCTCCCAAAAGTAACAAGAAAAAGACTTTCACCAAAATCCAATAACTCCCCTCAAATGGATAACCAATGAGATCAACAGAGAGGAGATGATGATATACATGTGCTTGAGTTATCATGGTATGTTCAATTAAGCATAAGCATGAATCATGATAAGTGAATCCAAACAACGAAAGGCATGATATAAGATATAACATTATTGAACATGCCAAGGGATACATATGAGCATATGAACAATCATTTCATCTCATGCCACAATTAGATATTTGTGAATGTAATGAACATGAGTGTATAAAATAACTCACAAAGTAGATGAAGAATTATTGCACATGCCTCTTGAAAATCATCTCAAGGGTGAGAGCCATCCAAGTCTTGATCCCATCTCACAAAAGACCAAGATCTACTAAGCTTCTGTTCTCCAACCCAATCCTGAAAAGCCTACATAGCACAAGAAGATGTCGAGGCCTCGGTACTGGGGTTAGAAATAAAGCATTTAGGAATCCAGTACTGAGACACACGATGAGTAGGCACAACACGAGTATGCTTGTTCACAAAATCAGATTTGCTCTTTCCCGTGTTTCTTGCAACAAAAGGTGTTTGCATCACCCTAGGCACAAAATGAGGAGTGAAATGTGCCTTCCTGAAATTAGACCTAGCCTTAGCCTTTTCTTTCTTTTGCTGTTTGGCTAGTCTAAAGCAAAAATCTACTAAGTGTCCATCTCTACCACAATGAGTGCAAGTGTACTTAACATGATGTTTAGCTTTAGAAACAGAAGTAGCATTTGCATTCATCATAGTAGAAGATAACACACCAAACAGATTTGAAAACAGTTTTCTTAGGCTCATTGACAATTTCAAATTTTTCACTTTCAAGTGTCTTAACAACAGAGAGGAGCATGCGATTTATGATGAGTATAAGAATCAAAACCTAAACCTTTGTGATGAGTCTTGACTTTTGATTGATCCAAAATCATGTTTAGGTTTTTCTTTCTGAAGTGAACCGTTCTAAAGATTTTTCCAAGTAATCAACCTTTCGAGAAAGAATTAAACAGTTATTACATGGAGCGTCCACTTTTTCTTTCTCTTGCGACAAGTTGAGCATGAAAGAACCTCATGTGTGAGCAAAGCATTGGTCATTTGAGAAACTCTACCATTAACATCATTCAACTTCAATTCAAGTGTGGAGCATTTAGAACATGGAGTTGAATCATGCAAATCAACAGTAGAACAACTAGCATGTTTAACAAGTTTCTCATTTTTCTCTTTGTCAGCATTAATTTGCTCTAATAAGGTAACATGTTCTTTCCTAAGCACAGTAAGCTCATTATAAATTAAGTCACATGATTTGCAAGCATCATCATCAGGAATCAAAGATTTAAGTCTAGCAATTTCAGCATTCAAAGATTCCACAAGAACATCATGTTTCTTAATTTTCTTGTCGCGTTTGTCAAGCAATTTTCCAAGACGAACAACAGCAATAGTTAATTCATCGTAAGAAGGTTCTACCTCATTGCAGTCGCTATCATGATCGTCTTCGGTGAAGCTTACATCACTTCTAGCCATGAGACACAACCCTGTCAATTCATGTTTGCTTGGAGTTGTTGTGTCATCTTCACTGCTCTCCGAATCCATATCACTCAAATTGACTTGTTCAAGAGCGGAAAAGACCCGGTGGACAACTTTGCTGTTGATGAAACTCTTCTTTCTATTGCTTGGAGAGAACTTCTTCTTCTCTTTTCTTTTGTCATTGTCCTTCTCCTCCCTTGATGCTTTACCTGCAAGTTTAGGACAATTTGGACGAATGTGGTTGAGATCACCACACTCATAGCATCTTGGAGGACCACCACCAACTCTCTTCCTCATTCTCACATTCTCGCAAAGCTTTATTAAAAGCGAGAAGAGAGTAGTGCCAAGTCTTCTTCAGGAAATTCTTCAATCTGTTCATCGGTTAGTGAAGACAAGAAAGACAAAGCAAAACTTGAAGAAGCATTATTCTGAGACATGCTAGATTGAGAGGTCAATGCAATTGATTTATGATCATTCTTCCTCGAACATCCAATTCATGAGTTTTTAATTTAGAGAAAAGAACATCTAAAGTAAGTGTACTCATGACAGTTGATTCTCTAATGGATGTAACTTTCATCTCCCAAATTGACATGTCTAATGCACCAAGCAATTGTCTAGCATTAGCAGCATCATCAAAGCTAACTCCAACAAAGACGCAAATTGCTAAGAATTTTATTGAAGCGTGCAAAGAAATCATCTAGCGACTCACGGGTTTCATCTCAAATCGCATATATTCTTTCTTATATATATCCGCGAACCTCTTTGGCGGTGTTAGAACCCTCATGATAATCACAAAGAGATTTCCATACCTCATATGCAGACTTGAGATGGATCACGCGGTCGAAGTCGCTTCTTCCCAATCCTTGGATGATCAAATTCCGTGCTCTGCTGTTTGCTTCAACCTGTGCTTGATTGGTTTCATTAACTTGATCATTCTCAGGAACTTGATATGGCTTGTACACCTTGTCCCAAATTGCAAAGCCTTGAGCTTGAATGTACGCCTCCATCTTCGCTTTCCAAAACTGAAAATCAACACCATCGAAGACGCAAGGTTTTGTCGAATACCTATCCATCGCTACGGTTTCTAATCACCGGTTAAGATTAATTAGAAAAACCTTGCTCTGATACCACTTGTAGGATCGATATATATTAAACTAGCAATCAGAGGGGGGGTGAATGATTGCGCGGAAGCTAAAATCAAATTTTTGCTAATTTTTGAAACACCCCAATTAACTGATTCGGATTCGACAAAAACAGAATAATGCACATCCACTAAAACAGTAATTCTTGAAGATCTAACCGTTAGATCGAAGTGAAATTTTAACTGTATAAACTAGACTCAATTTGCAAGCTAACTCAACAAAAATCAGTTCGATCGGAGCTACGGATCTAAAGTTATTACCTTCGCAATTTTGCTGAATCAGTAAATGACGGAAATTGACGATAAAGGCAGAGACGTACCAATCTGTAATGTGTTCCCTTGAGCAACGGACCAATCCTTCACTACGGATCAATCTCCAGAAAAAGAACCAAATACCACGGACCAATCTTACCGCAATTAGCAAGTCTCTCGGTCGCCTGCTTCTTTTGCTAGTCGAGCACGCAAGCAAAGGATGATGCCAGGAGTAATTGTCAAGCCGCTCCTTTTCTCACGTATGCATGCATTGATCGAAATCAACTAGCACAAGGAAAAATAAAACGCGCCGATCACGCATGCAATTAGCTAATCGCTAAGGACTTCACCAACTTCAAGTCACGATTAGCAAGTCGCTGACTTCTCTTCTTTGCATGCATGAGCGTCGTCGACGATCGCTAGGAAAAGAAAATCTTCGGCCAGGACGCAACTTCTAGTCACGCAGGTTGCATGCACGCCGCCGGCCGCCAAGTGTTGACGCCAAAAACGTGAAGAGGGTTTTTGGATGTAACACACCAGATGAACACCGGGTTCAAACGTGTGCGAGCGTGCCAATCGATTTGACCTGCAATCGATAAGGGAAATAGTTGTAAAATTCAATCAAGCCGATCCTCGGGATGAATCGGCTAAAATCACGAATCAGCCCAAAAGCCGATTAGAAGGGTAAATAGACTAGTCGATCGGGACTAATCCGAGGATAAAGGTAGATTAATTACGAAAAGGCGATGCGCAACAAGGCGAGAATAAATCAAACACGGAAAAGCCAATGACGATCAAACAATCGGCGATACGCAACTTTATTTGATCGATGTCGACTTACGGAGGAAAGATTACAACGCTAAAAAACTAAGAACTACGGAAGTAAAAGCCGGTGGATATGTTGATTGTTGTTGTTTCTTCAAGCGACCTTTGGTGCGCTTTTATATACCCGCTTAGCCGATCCGAGTCTGATCCAACACGATAATGTAGTCCGAATCGGCCAGTAGTTTCCTACCGGTCTCTAGTTTCCAATTTGTTATCTCGACGTCATATGGGATTTCCATGTGTTTATCCGAACTGTAGATATTCTCGTATTTTATCCAAACTCATGCTTTTTTCTGCCGATTCTTCTAGAAATTTCCAAAACTGTTGCAAACATATGCCCCCCATTTTTGGAAGATAACTTGTTATCTTTCAAAAATATACATCGGCTTTTATCGATCGGCTTCATTGCCCATCGGCTTTGCTTACTACCGATTTAGAGAACCGTATCAGCAACTATCCTGCCGTAAAAATCTCAGTGCGGTTTTAATGCCAGGTGTCGTCTCGAATTCATTTCCCGCCCTTTCACCTTTTCACCGCGCTATATATATGCGGGACCCCCTCTGTCATTTTCACGCTTTCCAGCTCTCGCAACTCCTACAATCGGCTTTTATTCTTTAATCGGCTTCTACGCTCCAGGCTTCTCTGCACCAACAATCAGTCTTCCTTCTTCTCAATCGGCTGAATGGATCCTTTTCAGGTACTGATCCCGATTCCTGAGAGTAAAGACCAATACTACCTAGGACCAGTAGGAACTTCGACTGCTGATGCTGTAATCAACGAAGAAATCCCTAGGCTTCCTTTATCGGCTAAGAATTACAACATAACGGAATGGGGAAAAAGTTTTAGGGTTCGCCAACAGTAGCTTAAAATTTGGAGAAGTTGGTTTATCAGAGTATCGGCCCAGAAGAGGTCTGAATGGGAAAACATGGGTATAGCCGAGTGTCTTCCATTGAGTCTTGCAAACCCTGAAGCCAATGAGCCCTTGGTGGCCACGGCCTGCTATTTTTGGTCGGATACTCTTAATGCTTTCCTTTTCCGGACTGGTCCTATCGGCCCAACACTTTTAGATGTAGCACAATTTGTGTTGCCTTAGGCCTGATGGTGACCAATTGTCGGCTTTTAGTGGCAAGCCACAGTATAAATTGATCCGATCCAAGGGCGAAGGATGGTGAAGTATATCGACATAATAACAAAGTGAATGGTGGTATCGGACGAGGAGCATCGACTTTTTGAACTTATGGCTGGATCGGTTTCTCTTTTGTGGCGCATCCTCGGTCCAACACAAGTTTATCAGCGTTAGCGAGCAATTGGTGAGCAGTAGTCGGTTTGCACTAGGAAAAATTTTCCTTGGAGCTGTTTATCAAATGATGCATGTTATCGAGGCCGACTTTTTTCTCGGATTTGGCGGTTTGTAGTTGGTAATGTTGGCGGCCCATTGTGGTTTATCAATTGTGGCTTTATAGCATGTTTGGCCGATCGTTGATCTCGAGCATCTGGAAGACTGACTTTTCCCGTGAGGACTATCGAAGGCTCCACTCCTCGTCTGAGCTAGCCGATCGTTCGGGAGAGACTTGTGATGTGTACAAGTGGGGATGTCGAATCACCCTACCGATTTCAAGAAATACCTATCCTTTTTCGCATTTGGATAACACAACTTTTGGTCAACAAGATTTTTTTCCTTCTGACAATCTGTTACCGATTTCCAATGGCCTTCATTTCTTCACTTGATCTTGTGACTCCTTAATGCCAAGATCGACTTTAGACTTGTGGGATTTTTATTTCACCTGTATCTTTCATGTCGGCTTAAATTCTCGTAAGAACATTTGGTAGTCATATGAATTTTATCACCCTTGATATATGCCCGTCAATTAGGCTTTGGTCAAGTGATACCATCTTTGCCGCTCCTCGGTTGTCTTGAGCCTAGAGCTAAGGTAACAAACGAACGTACCATGAGACTTGATTTTGGAGCTAGCCGACGAGTTTCAACTCCTCAGTTTGCCGCACTTTTTTCTGAATTCTCGACGAGCAAGCCATTTCTCTGCTTGGTGGACACTTATATCAGAGGCTCTTTTCTTGGATCGTATACCGTCGGCCATTATAGAAAAGTTCCTTCATGATTTCCACGAGCCGATGGTAGTTCCTAGCAGAAGCTGACTCTAGTGAAGATAGCTCGGATCCTACCGGCTCATCGGGTTACACTAACTCGTCCGTGAGCGAGAGGTATCGGCTTGTTTCATAAGTTTTACACCGCAAATTTGTTGCCACTTTGTCTTTTAATTACCTAGGTACTTTTGCTTTTTTGCGGACCTTGTTGTGTAGGAACAAGGTCATTATTAACCCATCGGCTGGTGGATCAAAAGGGAAATGCCCCATTCAGCCGAATATCTTGATGGGCTCTAGTACTCTCGAGTAAGCAATCCTTCATTATCGGATCTTGAAAAGAAAAAAGCCCGAAGAAGTTTTCATTATAGCCGATAAATATTTCTGGCTCATACTTTTGCTCATCTGTGATGTCTTTCGGAAAAACCCAAATCTACCAAGGTCCCCCAAAAACACCCAAAGCGCAAGGAACAAAGTTACCGAAAGTTCTCCCCATCTATCGGCTTTAAGTGCAGTAAGAGCTAAACTATTCTTTATGCCTACCAAGAGTAATCAACCTTAAGTTTCTGACTTCGTAATATTTCCTTTTCAGCCGATAGCATCTATTCAAGCGGCCGGTATATTGACCGATCTTCAGGGCGCTTCTGCTAGTCTCCCTGCGGCTTCTAAACCTCCAACTCCCCATCTCTGCTTTCGATCAACCCTTCCGGCGCTTTGCGTCGTCCGGATAACTGTCCAGACCTTCTTGGGTTCACTCTAGACGAACTAGTCGACCCGGAAGTGATGGCGACGGATGATTACCCAGCAGATATCCGGAAGATCTTGGATGTGTCCATGAAGGCATCGGCTTCTGTGGTGAGATCGGCTCCTAACATGCGAGAAATCGAATCATTATTTACGCAATAACCTACGCGAAGCGTAGATTTTGGCCAATCGCCGACCTATTCGTGACGCCATGGTCGTTGTCGGCCGATCTTCCCGCAGAGGCCATGGAGCGCTTCTCAATGTGTGCCATTTGGACGAGAAGAAGACGGAGGTTGATCTTTGCTAATGCCGAATCGCCCAACGCCAAGCCCAAGAAGCCGATCGGACCTACGGATAAAGCGATTGCGAAGCCAAAGCCGAGAAGAAGAAGTATGATGAAACATTGCGTCTTTCATGGCCGCCAAGTCTTCGTTCAAAGGTGGAACAAACCAAGAAGCGACTTGAGGAGGAATTGGCTAAGGTGAATGAGCAATTTGGCCGATGCCCCGACTAACTCAAATGCAATGGCCTCAATTTTGAAGGATCGGAAGAACAATATCGCCAAGCCGTTCGCGAAGGTCAAGGATCAATCGGTCAAGGTTGTTTCGGTCCTGGAAATGCCAAAGTCGACGAAGATCGGTGTATGGTATCACCAAACATCGCTAAAGCCGCCTGAGCATTATCGGTCTAGGCGCTAGACTTCTCGGTCGAACTGTGATCTTGCCGATTTGTTGAAACGACGTTTTACGCTTGTGATGTAGCGTCGTATCTTGAAACAATGTTGCTTTTGTACGCTCGTTGTGATACTTTTAATCGGCTGTTTAACCGATTACACCTATTTTGTTTAATCGGCTGTCTTTAACCGATTCACTTCTCAATGTTCTTTGCGCAACTTTAGTTATGCACCGATCCAAACGCTAGGTAGTACCGCTTTAGATATTTTTCCGTTGATTGCCTTGGCAATACCAATCCTTCAAGTGTTTCGAGTATATATGCGTTTCCACCAATAAGCCGATTTATTTTATACGGTCCTTCCCAAGTAGGCGACTATTTACCGAATCGGTTATCCTTAGAACCAATCGGCAATATCGTTTTCCAAACTAAATCGGCTTCACTAAAGTTCTTCGGTACAACTTTTTTATTATATGCTCTTGCAATTCTTTCTTTATTCCTTTTAAGCCGATTCAGAGTAACCAGCCTTAATTCTACCACGTCATCCAAATTGTACAGCATCAATTCCTTATATTCATCGGCCGATAGATTATTCTGCTTTGCTACTCGCATCGATTCAATGTTTATTTCTACGGGCAACACCGCCTCCTGACCATATACCAACTGATACGGTGATAACTTAGTCGATCCGTGAAATGCTAGCCGATAAGCCCATAAAGATTCTGATAGTGTAGAGTGCCAAGTCCGAGGCCTTTCGTCAATTTTTCTTTTAATCAACTTGATCAGAGTTTTGTTGGATGACTCGGCTTGCCCGTTAGCCTGAGCGTAATACGGTGATGAGTTAAGCAATTTGATGCCCAGACTTTCTGCGAAACTTTTGAATTCGTTGGACATGAATACTGTCCCTTGATCGGTTGTGATAGTCTGAGGAATACCGAATCTATGGATAATGTGTTCATTAACAAAGCCGATAGCTTCTACGCTGGTAACCTTTTTAAGCGGAACGGCTTCTACCCATTTTGTAAAATAGTCTGTAGCTGCGAGGATGAACTTATGGCCTTTGCTTGATGCCGGGAATATTTGGCCGATTATGTCTATCCCCCATCCTCTAAACGGCCACGGTTTAACAATCGGTGTAAAAGCGATTGGTGCAAGTTATGCGTTCCCAAATTTACGCAAGTTTGGCATCCTTGTAATATCTGAAGCAATCTTCCAGCATTGTCGGCCAAAAATACCCAGTCCGTCTTAGGATCCATTTCATTTTGTGGGCCGATTGATGCGCACCGCAAATCCCTTCATGAACTTCGCCCATGGCTACTTTTGCTTCTTCGTCGCCCAAACATCTCAAGAGTAGTCCCTCTAATGTCCGATAATATAATTCTCCTTCCATCATGACATACTTCAGTGCTTGCTGTCGGATCTTTCGTGTAGTAGGCTTGGATGGGTCTATTAGGTAAGCTTCTATTTCTGTCCTCCAATCGGTATTATCAACGCACAGTACGGCTTTGTCGATCAAGTCAAATGTTTCGTATCGGCCACACTCCTTATAGCCTGAAGCCGATTGAGCCAAGGTGTTGGCCTTATGATTCATTTCCCTGGGTACATGGCTGATGCAGAACGACGTAAAAGTGTTGATAATACCAAGACAATGTTCTAGGTATCTTGTTAGCACTTCATCATTGCATTTAAATTCCCCCTTAATTTGTTGTACCACCAGCAATGAATCGCCATATGCTTCCACGCCACTTACCCCAATGCTATCTGCCAACTGTAGCCCTTTGAGCAATGCTTCATACTCGGCCTGGTTATTAGAGCATCGGCTTTTAAGCCGATATGCAAATTCGACATCGTGTCCTCTCGGCGAAATTAGTACAATGCCTATTCCACTTCCTTCTTGGCAGACTGACCCATCGAAATACAGTTGCCATGGGGCTACATCGACTATTCCTGCCATGGTATCATGCCCTGTTATAAAATCGGCTATCACTTGGCCCTTAATGGCTTTAGCCGATTCATACTGCAGATCGAACTCGGTTAAGGCGTAGGCCCACTTCCCAAGTCGTCCTCTTAGAATCGGAGCAGACAGCATGTATTTGATGATGTCAGTTCTACACACTATCATGCAGGTTGATGCTAATATATAGTGTCTTAATTTCGTGCAGGCAAAATATAATGATAAACACAATTTTTCTACCGGAGGGTACCTGGTTTCAGCATCCAATAGTCGTCGGCTTAAGTAAAATATGACACGCTCTTTACCATCAATCTCTTGTGCCAAAACGGCTCCGATGGTCTCGTTTTCAGCCGATACATACAACTTGAATGGAATACCCTTCTGGGGTGCGGCCAAGACTGGTGGCGATGTTAAGTATTGCTTTATATTGTCAAAAGCCTTTTGCTGATCGGCTCCCCATACAAACTCCTGATGATCCCTCAGCTTTAGCAGTGGCGTGAAAGCTTCGAATCTTACGAACATGATTTGAAATAAATCGTCTTAAGTAGTTAATTTTGCCGATCAGCTTTTGCAGCTCGTTCTTGCATGTTGGCGGTTTTGTATTCATTATGGCTTTGACCCTTGTCTCGCTAACTTCAATACCTCTTTGATGTACCATGAACCCAAAAACCGACGACCGGTAAACCAAACGCACATTTCAAAGGATTCATCTTCAGCCCGTGAACTTTAGTGTTTTGAAACACTTTTTCCAAATCGGCTAAGTGCTGCCAGTCTTCTTTAGACTTGACAACCACATCATCGATGTAAATCTCAACGATATGGCTGATTAGGTCATGAAAAATTAAATTCATGGCGCGTTGGTAAGTAGCGCCTGCGTTTTTTAAGCCGAATGTCATCACTGGCCATTCATATAACCCTAACGCGCCAGGGCATCTGAAGGCAGTCTTGGGGACATCGGCTTCTGCCATAAATATCTGGTTATATCCAGCGTTGCCGTCAAGAAAACTGATAATCTTATTACCCGATGCAGCATCGATAAGCATATCGGCTATAGGCATCGGATATTCATCTTTTGGTGTGGCTTTGTTCAAATCTCTGAAATCTACGCATACTCGTAGCTTACCGTTCTTCTTCATGACAGGCACAATGTTAGATACCCACTCGGCATATCGGCAAGGCCTTATGAATTTGGCTTCTAGCAACCTTTCAATCTCTTCTTTTATTATATCGTGCAACTCTGGATTACAACGACGAGGGGGTTGCTTATATGGCCGATACCCCGGTTTGATAGGTAGCCGAAACTGTCGGCTTAATCTAGGCATCTCATAATACTCCCAGGCGAAACAATCCCTGTATTCTCTAAGTATCTTGACCAACTTATTTTTGTATTCTAGATCTAAGTTTGCACTTACAAAAGTTGGCATTTTTCGATCACCTTCTCCTATGTCAATTTCTTCAAGCATATCGGCAGAAGTAAAGCCTTGGTCCAATTTTTCGCTTTGGAAATCTTCAATGGCTTCGCAGGAATTTATCCCATGCCGATAGCTCCTCGCCTTATCCTGCAATGCTTGGATCATTTTGACCCCATCTTCTCAAGATCTCGATCGCTTCGATCAAAGGTGCCCGGCTTAACACTGATCGGCGTAAAACCTGTCTTCCCAATCTTGATGAAATCACAATCGTCCGATGCCTTACGATATGCATTACGCTTCTTCGTGTGGCCAATTTGCGTCGGAGTCGCCATGGCAATATGAGCGATGTGTCGGGTGAGACAACTTCGACTTCATCTCCGTTCCTTTGGACAAGCGATTGGTGCATTGTTGAGGGTATCTGACGATTCGCGTGTATCCAATCCCGTCCGAGAAGCACACTGTAATTTCCTTTTGCCTCAATTACAAAGAATGTGGTCGGCAAAGTTTTGCTGCCGACGGTTAGTTCTGTAACCATCACTCCTTTTGCTTCGGTGGGGTCACCGGTGAAGTCATTAGCACCATGTTTCGTCTTGATCAAGTCTTCGTCGGTTTTGCCCAACTTTTTGCAAGTGGAGAGTGGCATTAAGTTTACAATGGCCCTCCATCTACAAGCATCACGGATATCGGCTTTCGTTGATAAAGCCTTTTAAATATAACGGCTTCAAGTGCCGATGAGGATCTTGTGGCTTTTGAACTCTCGCTTCTTGTGCGCCCAGCACAATTGAGCGAACGTATCTTTAGCCGATTCGGTCTTGATCCCGAACTTCGGTGGCGAGTGAATACCATGTTGATATCCATGGGGAGTGTCATCTCGAACTATTGGGGACAACAAATCATCCGAGGAATCGACTCATTGTCGACTTGTTCTTTTCTCCTCCATTCCTTCTTGGTGAGTTTTATTGGCGTAGCTCGTTGAAGGTTTTATCCTCTGTTTTTCTTCCTCGGCCTCTCTCATTTCTGTGTCTTTAAGCTTTGGAGCCGTCACGTATTGCGATCGGCTAAGCCCAATCGGGCACCATCTAGGATTGGGCTCCGGTTATGGATTTTACCCACCAAGTTCTCGGTGGCTCTTTTTCCTGTCTTGATTTGGTGTGCCCGGCCTCTCTTTTCTTGGCTTCTGTTTTCGGTTCAACTTGATCTGTTGTTGGCTTTGAACAATCGTTCTCTTACCGATTGTCTTGGCCAATCTCTTTGAGGGTAATGCTCCATGGGGCATGATTTTGCGAGCAGTAGTGCCACACCCCTTTCCCAACAGAATTGCCAAAAGGGCATCTTTGATGAGCTCTTCTGCGGCGTCTAGCCGTCTGATTGTTTGGCCGAAACACATCGTTTGGCCGTCACGGGCCATTTGGTCGGCGAGCTCACGCTGCTCTTGCCGATGGCTTATCCTTTCATACTTTTCAAGCAAGCCGTGAAAAAAGTTGGCTTAGGCTTGAATGTTGGTTTTCGTGGTGGAGTTCTTCGACTTTGTACCACCGTCCGACTTGCGTTCTCCTTTTGGTTTCACAGTCCTTGAATTCTTCCCATCTGATAAACCCGATTTGAAGTGAGCCGATCGTTATTTTAGTGTTTCTCCTTTGAGCTAGATTCTATATCGACTTGTCGTGTAATTCTGGTCGTTCCTCGACAATTTGTTTTTCTTTGCGAACCTTCGAACCATGTTGATTGGGAAGGATTGACATCGACTTCCATGGTGGCTCTTACGCAAACTTGAGCCGACCATCTTCGATAGTATCTGTATCATTGTCGAAAGATATTGCGATCGTTAGTGTTATGGGAAAAGAATGATGCCACTTTAGATGTCGGCGTTTCTTGATTTCATCGGCTGATGGTATGGTATGCCCTTCAGGTAGCCGTATCAGTTTCTCTTGTAGCAGCATGTCGAATATGCGGTCACATTTGGATACATCGAAAGCGTATTTAACCTCCGATTTGTTCCTAGTCGGCTTAAGCCACGAACAAACAAGCGGCTTTTTAGAACCCTTTATCCATTCGGCTATATTCACGTCTGCTTCATCTTCAGAGGTTTCGCTAGAATTATATTCGACCATGTTTATTTTAGCCTTATCTTTTACGTTGTTATTTAGTCTAATCTTGTCCTTGAATTCTTTACTTAAGTATCGGCCTTCTTGTGCCGATACACGGTGGAGCAGATGGCTTAGATCTGTAAACTTCTATCCAGCAAGCTTCTCTTTAAGCGGAGAATTAACCCTCAAACGCTAAATCGGCTAGTTGGTTATCGGGCAATACTACTTTGAAGCATCGATTCGCACTTCTCTAAATCTTCTAATGTAATCGAAGCGATTCACCAAATTTCACGGATGACACTCAAATCCAAATCCTTAGCTCAGACCGCCGGAGAAAAAGTATTCATGGAATCGGTTCTCAAATCGTTCGAAATGGACCGAATTTGGAAGCGATTAAACCAAGTGAAAGCAGTCCCTGATAGAGATAAAGGAAAAAGTCTAATCTTTAATCCATCAGATTGAGCTGCTTCTCCACATTGGGCGATAAATCGTCCGACGTGCTCTAGAGTGGTGACCGAATCATCCCCCGAAAATTTTGCAAAATCGGGAATCCTAAAGTTATGAGGATACGGCATTGGTCGATATAGTGCAGGTATGGCTTTCTATAGCCGATGGTTTTCCTTTGAAACATGAGGCCAAATTGATCTCTTAAGACTATGGAAATCGATCGGCCCAATTAATGTTATCGTAGATGGAACACTAGGGTTTAGCCAATTGGGATGAAACGATATCCGCCCGAGTGTAAACTTCGGTGGCCGACTTGATCTAGCCGATGGGTCTTGTTGTTGCCATGGTTCATACCCATCGACTCGGCGATCGGCACCTCGAACAGCAAGAACGAAGCGGCTCTGCGTATGTAACTACTTTGTATGGAGCGGATTTCTAATCTGAGTTGGTCCTTGAGGTTTATAATTTTTATAAATCGATCGGTGAGAAGCCGATTAGGCGTCAGAAGTCCACGGCGATGGATCTAATTTGCTTGCGTCGGTGTATGCATGGTAATGGCGAAAGGGTTTGGACGAGGGTTTGGGGTGCCAACAACGTGAAATCGGGTCGGCATTAGTGAGGGTGTAGGTGCCGACGCGTTTTGATGGTGTTGGCATTTGGTGCCTGAGAATAGGCCGGATGCGTTGGGAGTGGGTGTGGTGGATCTAGCAATCCCGGATGTCGCCAATTCTTGTGCAATCGTCTTCACGCTATTCTCTATCATCGGCTTTAACGTTGTAACGAGCCGATGATTGATTGATCAACGCGTGATGCAGTTGCTCAATCATGATAGATAATTCAGCTTGGCGGGCATGTATCGGCTTCCGAGTCGATTCGATGCGGTTTAATAGCGGATTGATGTTAGGGCGCCATCTTCGTGTGACCCTCGTCGGGTTTTTGATAGCAACTCGGCATTAATTCCTCCAATGCCGCTTTTCTATCTTGATTTCTTTGCTTGCTGCTCGAGTCAAATCCTCCATTGTGGCGGCGATGATCGCCTCCGTGTTGGCGTCGGTGGAGCAATAGACTTGTTTGCGATCATCTTTCCGTCGGTCCCACCGCGCGTGCCCAAAATGTGTTGACACCAAAAAGCGTGAAGAGGGTTTTGGATGTAAACACCGAACCAACATCGGGTTCAAGCGTGTGCGGCGTGCAATCGATTTGACACGCAATCGATAAGGAAATAGTTGTAAAATTCAATCAAGCGATCCTCGGGATGAATCGGCTAAAATCATGAATCAGCCCAAAAGCCGATTAGAAGGGTAAATAGACTAGTCGATCGGGACTAATCCGAGGATAAAAGGTAGATTAATTACGAAAAGGCGATGCGCAACAAGGCAGAATAAATCAAACTGGAAAAGCCAATGACGATCAAACAATCGGCGATCGCAACTTTATTTGATCGATGTCGACTTACGGAGGAAAGATTACAACGCTAAAAAACTAAGAACTACGGAAGTAAAAGTGGTGGATATGTTGATTGTTGTTGTTTCTTCAAGCGACCTTAGTGCGCTTTATATACCCGCCTAGCCGATCCGAGTCTGATCCAACACGATAATGTAGTCGAATAAACCGTAGTTTCCTACCGGTCTCTAGTTTCCAATTTGTTATCTGCACGTCATATGGGATTTCCATGTGTTTATCCGAACTGTAGATGTTCTCGTATTTTATCCAAACTCAAGCTTTTTTCTGCCGATTCTTCTAGAAATTTCCAAAACTGGTGCAAACACCAAGACAAAACAATGTCGTATGAAAAACGGCTGCCGCCGCCAGAAAAAGCTCCTTTATTTCTTTTGTCTAACAGTACTCCAACACCAAAGAGTACAAACCCAAATTTCTTGCTCAAGAATAAACAGAGGACACCTCCCTCTATTTATATAGAGCAACCACAAAGAGATTGAATACAACTCCACTTCCAACATGGAAAGAATTCGTATCTATCTCAACTTGGCTCAACATGGCCAAAAACAAACACAGAGATTGAATACAACTCTACTTCCAACATGGAAAGAGTTCATATTTATCTCTACTTGGCCCACATGGCCCAAAACATCTCTTTGCACGCATGAGCAGCCCACTGCCAAGATACGTGACTAACCGACCTTCACGTGCATGTTCTCTAGCCCGAGCGTCCCGCATGACATCCTCGACCACGGGACCTCGATTCCTCCACGAACCTAGTCCGAACCTCGGTTCCTCCATGAACCTAGTTCGGTCCGTCATCGACCACGTTCGCCCTCGAGCAACACCTGCATATGAAGTAACAAACAACGCGTCCGAGCACAAGTCCACTACTTGACTCAAGATTAATCCATGCAACCACTCACACGAGTGCATTGCATTAAGCAAAACCCATCATGCTATCACCAGCATAATAATCATATCAACATAGCACATGCACAAGCACCACACATGCCATAACCAACGTCACTTTACAATGCCAATTTCACCATTCAACCAATTTTTCATCACATGATCTCACAAAAGTAACTGGAGTTTCTCAGTTTCTGAAGATAGGTTAAGGCTCCATAACGAACGCATGCACAACTTCCAAATCAATAATAACATAGATCTCATTATAGAGACAAATTCATGCTCAAATGATCTGTTTCTGGCTAGCAACAGTGACTCAGCCATCTTTCATTCATATGCGTACAAACAGGATAGATGGTTACGCGATACTCGCTACAGAAGGGAAATTATAGATTCCTTGAGGATATCTGATGCACCTGAAGCAGATGATGGAACCAAATCCAACAGTCCGGTTGCCAAAAAAGAGTCTCTGAATGGCTTTGGACACTGCACCGAATTGGTATTTTTATTTTGCTCCTCACACCACACAATTACAACAGTTTTGATATCTAATATCAATGGCAGCTGGCTTAAATTTAGAAATGCAGTCGATGGATGTGGTGATTGCATATTTATATGGGTCACTGGATTCAGATATTTATATGAGAGTTCTTGAAGGAGTAAAGATCCCGGATCCTAATAATCGCAACATGTATAGCGTCAAACTGCAAAGAACGCTATACGGGTTAAAACAGTCGGGAAGAATGTGATATAACCGGCTTAGTGAGTTCCTCCTGAAGAAGGGATACTCCAATAATGATGATTGTCCCTATGTGTTCATAAAGAAATCTCAGAATAGATTCTGTATCATCTAAGTATATATCGATGATCTGAATATCATCGAAACCACAAAGGAGATAAAGGAAGCAAGTGCTTACCTCACGACGGAGTTTGAGATGAAAGATTTGGGTAAAACCAAATTTTGCTTAGACCTGTAGCTAGAGCATTTCCTAGAAGGAATTCTTGTTCACCAGTCTTCCTACACTCGGAAGGTATTGGAGAGATTTAATATGGATAAATCACATCCCTTGAAAACTCCCATGATCGTAAGATCTCTTGAAGTGGATAAAGACCTTTTCAGACCGATGATGAAAAATGAGAAAATCTTAGGACCTGAAGTCCCATATTTAAGTGCTATTGGAGCACTCATGTATCTTGCGAATTGCACAAGGCTTGATATCGTATTCGTAGTGAATTTGCTAGCAAGATATAGTTCAGCTCCAACCAGAAGACATTGGGCTGATGTAAAGACTTTACTCAGATATCTCCAAGGTACTCAGGATCTTGAGTTGTTTTTCTAGAAGAACCAAGAATTGATCATGGTGGGATATACAGATGCTGGCTATCGGTCTGATCCCCACAGTGCCAAATCACAGACTGGTTTTGTGTTTTTTTGCGGTGGTACAACCGTTTTCTAGCGGTCTTGTAAACAGACTATGGTAGCAACTTTTACCAACCACTCAGAGATTATAGCCCTGTATGAAGTCTTATGTGAATGCGTTTGGCTGAGACATGTGATTAGCCATATCCAGAAGTCATGTGGCCTTAACACCGTCGATACCCTACAATTATCTATAAAGATAATTCTACTTGTGTTGCACAAATGCAATTGGGTTATGTAAAGAGCAACATCACGAAGCATATTGCTTCTAAGTTATTCTATCCTCACGAACTCCAGAAGAGCGAAGAGATAAAAATCTTGCAAACTAAGTTATGTGAAAATCTCGTAGATTTATTCATTAAGTTCTTGTCTAAATCCACATTTCAAAGATATATTAAAGACATTGGAATGAGAAGACTCAGAGAGATGCAGCGTTCAGGGGGAGAAAACTCTTGAATCATAACCTTTATTGCGATCCTGAAGATCCTAATAAAATCATGAAGATTATAAGTTGTACTCTTTTCCCTTTGTGAGTTTTCTTGAAATTTTCTCACATGAAGGTTTTTGATGAGGTAACTAGTACGACACAAAGTGTGAGTGCAATGTACTCTTTTCTCTATCTCCTTTTTCCCGCTGGATTTTTTAGTGGAGTTTTTAACGAGACATATGCATTACGCGGTATTTGTCCAAGGGGGAGTGTTATGAGATAAGAATTCAAAACCATATTCGGTTTAGGACTCTATCTCTTTATGGTATGAGCGAATCTGAACTCTCCTATCAGATTGCTATATATTTTTTTTTAGACAATAGAATTAACTCCGGTCTCTGCAGAAGCACACAGCCCATCAGATTGCTATATATATCGGGTGCTTCTCATTGTAAGCAATTAATTAATAAAGCGAGAGAGATTTTTACCATATATACTGTGTGCTCTTGACTCTTGATTCGCACGTTCTTGATTACTTGTGGCTGATTGCCTGATTCAACGGATCGAATAATCTTGATATGAACGGGCGACTGTCAAAAATGAAAAATTAGAAGGGGGTAAAGATAAGCGGCCGCTTTGAGCGGAAAATAAAGCCCACCAATCAAAATCCATAGCTGCGGCCCATACGGTTAAGACCACTCCTGCTCCTGCTCGTCGTCTTCTTCCTCGCTGCAAGATCAATCGATCCCCTTCAAACCATTCCAATCCATTCAGGCAGACGTACGTATCAGTTTCTCCAGTTGAATCTAATTTACTTACTCTACCGAGGAAAGGGATTTTGCTCCACTGGTTGGCTGGCCTAGGGTTTCCGTTTCCTTTTCTTCTTAGTATTAAGGCTAGGGTTGGTTGGATTGCTAGGAATTGAATTCAATTCAATTCAATTCATGTAGATCTGGTTGGATTACTGTACTACTTTGAGCGAATCGAAGCGCAATCGGCATAATTCGATTTGATGTTGCTGCAGCAGTAATTCATCCATCCAGGATGCTGGGCGGCTTGTACGGCGACCTCCCACCGCCTTCCTCCACCCCCGCCGACGACGACAAGCCTTCCGCCGCCGTCTGGTCCAGCGCCACCAAGATGGCGCCCCCTACCCTCCGCAAGCCCTCCACCACCTTCGCCCCTCCCCAATCCCTCCTCAGAAACCAACACCCCCGCCCCACTCCCAAGACCACCTCCGCTCCCGCCGCCACTGCCCCGCCGCCGCCCCTTACCCTCGACACCACCACCGCCTCCTTCCAGCCCGCCCTCGTCGCCATCCAGTCCACCGTGCTCGAGGAGTACGACCCCGCCAGGCCCAACGACTACGAGGACTACCGCAAGGAGAAGCTCAGGAGGGCCAAGGAGGCCGAGATGAAGAAGGAGCTCGAGAGGAGGTGGCGCGAGGATGAAGAGAAGGAGAGGGAGCGTGGGCTGAGGGAAAGGGAGGCCAGCGAGCGTGAGGAGAGGGACTACCAGTCCAGGGCCTCCTCCCTCAACGTATCTGGTGAGGAAGCCTGGAAGAGGAGGGCAGCAATGAGTGGCCCTGCTAAGAGGATGACGCCCTCATCTCCGCCCCACCGAGATGGATTCAACATTGGGAACTCCTCTTCCTCTGGGTTGGGCCTGGGTGCCGGTGGCCAGATGACTGCTGCCCAGAGAATGATGGCCAAGATGGGGTGGAAGGAAGGCCAGGGGCTCGGCAAGCAGGAGCAGGGAATCACCGCACCTCTAGTGGCCAGGAAGACTGATAGGAGAGGAGGGGTTATTGTTGATGAGAGCAGTTCCAAGCCAGAAAAGAAGCCAAAGTCCGTCAACTTTGATGGTCCGCCGACCCGAGTTTTGCTGCTCCGTAACATGGTAAATATGTTTCCATGACCTCTCTATGATAAGAACAGTGCATTTGTCAATGTTTGCAATTTCGCATGATTAATAATGAACTAGTGATGCATGGTTTATTCTTTTCGAAGAATTTGGATTAGGCACCGAGTCACAAAATGCATGCTGGTGCATTTATATGCTCAGATTTATTATGCAAATTTTCTAAACAGAATTTGCCTGTTGGGTAATTTAGGTATCACCTTTGCTAGTGTCCGTCTGCTGCTGTTATTGATCTTTAGTGCATAGTCAACAGGTACTCTAAAATATAATCATCTATTTTGCGCATATATTTCATATTAGTGTCTGCTTGATGATAATTGGATGTGCTGATACCAACAGCTAGCAAAATGTAGTTGTCTAGGTGTCATGATTGGTTTTAAGCGCTGATTGATTTGTGATTGTTTCTTTACATTGGAATGTTCGGTACATACATATATTTAGGGCTGGCTATTGGGCCAGCTCAGCTCGTGCATGCTTGTTAAAAAAGTTGCTCGGCTCATTAAGCTAACGAGCTGAAAAATCAGCTTAGCTCATCTCGATAAAAAACTCGAGCTGCTCACGAGCAGCTCACGAGCCACGTCAGTTAAGATGAATTGATCTAAGCTAAGCCACGTGAGCTAGGGTAATTAGTCAGTAGGTAAGCTAAGCTACATTATGAGCACATGCCACACATTAACACATACATGCAATAGGAGGACTACATAAATGAAACCGTAGCTAATTATCTCGCATACAAGTAAAACATAGGTAATTAGTGAGGAGCCAATTAACAAACCTAACATGGTTACATGGACATACATTAATTTAAATATTCAGCTAATTAAAAGTCGTTTACATCAAAAAATCATCAAGGTGAATATTTAGTTATTGAGCCTTAACGAGCTAATGAGTAGCTCGTGAGTTAGCTCAGGCTTGGCTCGTTAAGATAACTAGCTAGGTAGTCGGCTTAGCTCGGCTCGTTTATTTTACGAGCCGACCTTGAGCCAATCTCATAACGAGCCGAGTTTGAGCTGCTCACGAGCTTCAAGCTTTTCTGCCAGCCCTACATATATTGGTGCCATACTATATTTGGGGGACTTTCCTTTGTGATTTGGTTGAACATGCTTTTGTTTGATCTATTTTCAGACAATAGGGCACATGAATGCTAAAAAATTAAGTCACGAATGATGAACAGTGATCTGATTAGTGAGGATCTAAGCATGATACTATAACAGCCGATTAGTGTTAGGTGAAGTTTTACACAAAATAAGTTGGATACCTTTTAATTCAATTTATTTATTAGATCCAAACATAATTTAAGGTCAAACTCCATAGGAAGAAAGTTGAGAATATACTGGATCGTCCTAATGGAGGAGGTGAGGGGCACACGAAAGGAGGTAGACCTTCGGTGTCACCTTGGGGGAAGCCCACCAAAGCAGGATTTCGGGCAGTAGTGGGGGTGGGCAAACGCAGATTTAGTTCATGCCACGACGATCTATGTGGAAGGGAAGTTTTGTATTCTTTGTAGGAGTTTGATTATACCGATGGAAGGTGCGGTATTTTTAGAAATAGCTCTGCAATATTTGATTAGTAAACTTGAATAGTGTCTGATGGTCACAAAATGTTATAAACATGATCGAAGTTGTTACTACAATGACTTTACTCAGTTTTGGCATAGTGTCCACTCAAGGTCGTGATAAAAAAGATTTATCAGACAGTTAGTAGGTTTTTGATTCTACATGATGAAGAGACCTCTGTTGGATAAGAGATATCCATAAACCACAGAATTTTTTTCTCAGATTTTTCTGAAAAATACCCTTATGTTATTGTCTTGTTGAGCTGTATGCCTATTTTAACTGTTGGAGGCTTTGCAGGCTCTTTTGTTAGAGTGGTGGTAGTGTTGAGCGGGAATGAAGCATTGCATTAGTTGTTGAACAAAGTGCAAAATGTTGTGATTGATCACCGTTAAACATCATGTCATGTGCAGGTTGGTCCAGGTGAGGTTGACGATGAGCTGGAAGACGAGGTGGCATCGGAGTGCGCCAGGTATGGGATGGTGTCGCGTGTGCTGATATTCGAGATCACCCAGGCAAACTTCCCTGCGGATGAGGCTGTAAGAATCTTCATACAGTTTGAGAGGGCAGAAGAGGCGACGAAGGCGATGATTGATCTGGAAGGACGGTTCTTTGGCGGGCGCGTGGTGCATGCGTCCTTCTTTGATGAGGAAAGGTTTGGGAGGAACGAGCTTGCTCCGATGCCAGGGGAGGTAGCAGGGTTCGACTAAACCCTAGAAGACAATGAAAGAGGTAGAAATGCCCCTTAGCTGTGGGATGCCTGCAATGTAATGCCTTTCCCTTTTATTTTCGTTTTTTGGAGACGATCTAGGGCATGCAGGTGGACAGTTGTGAATTGCGATTGTTTTCTAGTGTTAGTGCAGTGGGGAAAAAGATATTTGTGAATTGTGATTGGCACATGTGGGAGGTCAGGCACTTTAAGATATTTGTATTATTTTGGATGGTTCCTTGTTCTTATTAGAAATGTTCCAGCAGATGTTAAATTGTCATCTAGCCTAGCGGACCTGGGTGTTTGGGGTTGAGTCTTTTTATACTTGTTGCATGAAATTTACATTGAAATATGGTGAAGCTTTTATTTAGATTTAAAAATCATCAGAGGCCTAAATAGTTCATGATGAAGATAGTTAATATTTGTGATAACATGGTTAAATTATTTTACCTCCATCGCATAATGCTAAGAACTGAATGTGCTATTTGGTATTGCACATAAGCACACTGAATATGGTATTTGGTAGCAATGCGTACGTACGTAGCAATGGTCATTCTTGCACCTCGGCCTCATCTTTCCTTTGTCCTTGGAAGTGAACTCACCCTCCCTTATTTCTGTCGTTTTCATTCTGCTTTGAGAGGTTATACAGACGACTTTGGCCACGATTTCTCCTCCTCTTTCTTGAGATATTATATAGGTTTCTGAACTTTCATTTATATAGATGAATTTGGCCACGATTTCTCCTCCGTAACTCTTTCTCCCTCCTTTCTTGCTTTGAGAGGTTATATAGGTTTGTGAGCTGCTTTGTGTGTTTGTGTGCCTGTTGCTGAGACGAGGAGGAAGAAAACCATGACAATGAGATGGGGAATAGTGGTAGATTTAGGATTTTATGAATAGGTGTTTGCTAATTATATTGTGCTATATTTTTTAATATACACTTATATTGTTTAGAAGAACTAAAGATAAGTCACATTGCTAAGTCTATTAAAAGTCAATAACAATTACAAAATTTGAAATAATAAACTAATACTAGCACTTTGTTTGGTGATAACACAATTACAAGTTTTTTAGAATAAAGCTATTACAGCTTCAGGTGACAATACAAGGGTGTTTTTTTTGTTCTTAAACGGATATTCTAACCTTATTCTCTATTCTTATTTTATATGTTAATGTATTAAATGATGTTTTTTACACACATAGAAAATGAATAAAATGTAAATATTTGCAAACCAAAATCAACATTACATAATGATCTCAACCGCTGGAACGGGATCAGATGGCTCAGATGCACAATGCTGACGTGGCCCGACCGACGTCGCGCGGATCTCTTCCGCTGTTAGACAGTTAATTTTCTGTTCTGTTACCCTGCTTGCCTATATTGTATATATGGATAGATTCCTATTTTGTTCTTATCACATGCACACTAGACTGTCATGTTCTTTGCGCTCCGAATCTTGCTTTCTTGCGGACATTAAGGGTGTGTTTGGTTGCTTGTACCAAGTGGTACATATATGTGATGGTTCAAAAAAAATATCATCCAAATGTTTGGTTGCTTGAATGGAACCATCCCATCCTGGACGGTGTGATACAAATTTGAGGAATATTCCCTGTAGATGCTGAACTATTCTATTCACTCAAAACAATGGAACCAAATGGTACAGGATCATCCCATCCCATTCAACCTTATCCCACCAACCAAACACACCCTAAGGCTTCTTTAGCTGAAATAGTTTTTTTGCAGAGGCTATAATTATGATAGGCATAAATCTGAAGCAGACACACAAATTTAACTTGCACTCAGAGCCAATTTCTGCATCTTGTTTGAAGCAACCAGGCAGATGAAATCAATGGGGAGAAGGGGGAAAAAGAAAAAGATGAACGTACGCCCACCGTGACGCTTTAACCCACGACCACAAGGTTAAGAGCCTTGGGCTCTATCAACTAAGCTAGACGGGTCTTTGATGCCGCACAGGCGTACTCAAGAATTACATCATTTTATTCATTGAGTACAATGTAGTACAAGACATGGATAATGTAGAAACACCGTCATGCAAAAGAAAGCAAGCATTGTTACGCTGGCTAGCTTATTATTAGCCTATTACATACATAGGATCTTAAGATTGTCGGCAATCTAAGATTAGACGTCTTAGACAGCATTTGAGGGGTTGGGCTAAAAATGTGTATGGGACATATCGGAAAGAGAAAAAGTGGCTGCTTGATAAGCTTGATGTTCTGGACAAAAAAGCTGAGTCCAAGATTCTTTCTTCTGAAGAGCTCGAGTTAAAACATTCTTTGCATGAAAGATTAGCTCAGTTGTTAAGGGAGGAAGAAATTAAGTGGTATCAGCGGGCCAAAGTAAAGAACCTGTTAGAAGGGGATGCTAATACCAAGTTTTTTCACATGGTGGCTAATGGTAAGCATCGCAAATCTCGAATTTTTCAGTTGGAGCAAGAGGAGGGTTTAATAGTAGGTGATCTTTGAGTTAAAAAGTATATCACCAACTATTATAGAAAGTTGTTTGGTCCTCCTGATCCTGTCCAGTTAACGTTAGATGAAACAAGAATTGATGATATTCCTCAGGTTTCTTTGCTGGAAAATGATTTCTTAAATTCAAGTTTTACTGAAGAAGAGATTAAGAGGGCTATTTTCCAGATGGATAGTAACAAAGCACACAGTCCGGACGGTTTCCTCCGAATTTTTCAAGTTTTACGGGATGTTATCAAAAGCGGATCGATGGCTCTCTTTGAGGAATTTCATCATGGTTCCTTAAATCTATCTAGGTTGAATTTTGAAATATAATTTTGTTGCCAAAAACTAATGATGCGGCGATTCAACAATCTGAGCCCATATGTTTGTTGAATGTCGACTTTAAGATTTTTACAAAAGTGGCTACTAATAGGATTTCCCATGTGGCTCAAAAAATCATTAGGCCTTCTCAAACTGCGTTTCTGCCTGGTAGAAACATTATGGAGGGTGCAGTTATCCTTCATGAGGCTTTACATGAATTGCACAAAAGAAAGCGGAATGGAGTGATTTTTAAGATTGATTTTGAGAAGGCTTATGATAAAGTCCGGTGGGATTTCCTGCAGCAAACTTTGAGGATGAAAGGCTTTTCTTCTATTTGGTGTAATTGGGTTAAGGCTTTTGTCCAAGGAGGGAATGTTGGTATTCAGGTAAATGATCAATTGGGATCTTATTTCCAAACTCGGAAAGGGCTCCGTCAGGGTGATCCACTGTCCCCAATACTGTTTAACATAGTAGCGGATATGTTGGCTATCCTCTTGGCAAGAGCGAAAGAAGATGGTCAAATTAAGGGTGTGATTCCTCATCTGGTAGATGACGGTCTATCTATTCTTCAGTATGCTGATGATACAGTAATTTTCATGGACCATAATTTCGAAGGAGCGAAGAATATGAAATTGTTACTATGTGCATTTGAACAACTATCAGGCCTCAAAATTAACTTCCACAAAAGTGAGATTTTTTGCTTCGGTAATGCAAGGGAACATGAGGCAACTTATTCCGATCTGTTTGGATGTAAGTTAGGTACTTTTCCGTTTAGATACTTGGGGATTTCGATGCATTATAAGAAGTTGAGAAATTCTGATTGGAGGATGATTGAGGATAGATTTGAGAAAAGATTAAGTGGTTGGAAAGGAAAGTTATTATCGGTTGGAGGGAGGTTGGTATTGATTAATTCAGTGTTGTCTAGTTTGCCAATGTTTATGATGTCCTTTTTTCAGATTCCTATGGGAGTCCTGAAGAAATTGGACTATTATAGGTCCCGTTTCTTTTGGCAAAATGACCAACACAAAAAGAAATACCGGCTCGTTCGTTGGGGTCTCCTTTGTCAACCTAAAGATCAAGGCGGAGTTGGGATCCTTAACCTAGGTATCCAAAATAAGAGCCTGTTGAGCAAGTGGTTGTTCAAATTGTGTAATGAGTAAGGGATGTGGCAGCAATTGCTTAGAAATAAATATTTAAAAGGCAAGACTTTAAGCCAGGTTGAGAAGCAACCAGGGGACTCCCATTTTTGGAGCAGTCTAATGGGGGTCAAACCACAATTCCTCAGCTTAGGTTCTTTTATTCTAAAGGATGGAACCCAAGTTAGGTTTTGGGAAGATACTTGGTTGGGAAATTCTCCCTTGAAAGCTCAGTTTCCTTCCTTGTTTAATATTGTCAGGAAGAAACATGCAACGGTGGCTGAGGTTTTTGAGGCACTTCCGTTAAATGTATCTTTTAGGAGATCTTTAATGGGGAATAATCTCAGAGACTGGGGGATTGTTGTAGCGCGAATGATGAATGTTAGTTTACTAGAGGGAACTGATAGTTTCAAGTGGCATCTTCACACTACTGGTAACTTCTCGGTTAAATCTATGTACAGCTACTTGGTTAATAATGGAATTAAAGTATCACAGGATGTTTGGCGTACACGGCTACCTTTGAAAATCAAAAATTTTATGTGGTATATTAAGAAGGGGGTGATTTTGACTAAAGATAATTTGATAAAGCGTAACTGGCGTGGGGATAAAGGGTGTTGTTTCTGCAGTTCTGTTGAAACTATTCACCATCTTTTCATCGATTGTTGTTATGCAAAATTCCTTTGGCGACTTGTATACGTAACTTTGGGTATTCCTTCTCCTGTATCTATTCATCATTTATTTGATGGGTGGGTGAAGCAGGGTGGGTTAGCCAAGGTTACATCTTACTTACGAGTAGCCGAATTTCTTTGGGCCTTATAGCTAACTTCGAAATGATCTTTGTTTTTGACAAGCGCATACCTAAATCTTTCTTGCAGGTCTTATTCAGAGGAACACATTGGCTATGAACTTGGGCCAAATTACAGCGGTGTGAAGTCATTAAAGCGAGTCTCTTAGATGTGTGTCGTCGTTTGGAGATTGTGGCATTGGAGTTATTTAGGCCCTGTTTGGAGCAATTGTAGCTTTTACGAAAACTAGCTTTAATTTGTTGTATGGTTGAGCAATTTGAGCAATTTGAAATGAAGAGGTTTGGTGTTTGGCAACCTAGCTTTTAGATTGGCTGTATGGCTGTTCTGAGTTAGGAAATGTCTGAAATACCCATAAGTCAAGTGACAACTTGTTTGATGCTATTTGAAGGATATATGAGTAGATGTTTTTTTGCACGTGATATACAGATGTAAATCTAAGCATGACACGTAGTACATTATTAATTTCCAAGCATTATATAACAAAATATAACATATAACTGGTACTTGCTAATATCTTTTTAAATATTTAATTTAGATACATGAGAATCGTATATGTAGATTTGTAATATCGTATGCACACTATTTCTGCAAAAGAGTGTACTTTTTGTGAAGCGGGGTACCTACACATCTAGGCACCAAGCACGCACTGACACCTCAACTCCCAAATCGGAGGAGCGTTATGCGTTATGCAAATAGCATTTAACACGAATTTTAAACAGAGGCTACAATAAAAAAAATCGATGAGAATCACATGAAGGTCAGCAGAAGCTTTGTCTTTGAACCAAAATTCGACTGAAGCCAAAAGGCATCCAAGATACTCTGAAGTTTGTAGTAGACAAAAATTCTTAGACAAAACAGAAGAAAATAAACTATACGGGTAGTTAAATAGCAGCACGTCATGCATGTGTTTGAGATTGTTCTTACACAAAAGTAGTCTAGACAACTATCCTTACGGGAGGGGGACTCTGGTACCTCGTGACCCAGAAAAACTACAGGCGGACGATGGTGCACCAGACTGGAGGTGAGAGAGATGGCCGTCCGCGTCACTCGGGCGAGGAGACGCCCAGCGGATGAGGCGGAGGCAGGCTGGCCTGGTCGGAGGCGGATGGCGATCTGTCGGACGCAGCGACCCTAGTCGAGGCGGATGGTGGCGCCAAGTTGAGAGGCGCTGGGCAAATCTGGATCAAATGGGGTGGGGAGAGGAAGGGTTGCAATATTTATACAGTGCAGTGGGTAAATAACTCCAACTTTCAAGGGCAAAGATTTAATTGTAACCCACAAAAGCCACGGGAAGGTGGTCCAAGGCAATTGCGGGCTTTTGGTTTCTCTAGTTATGAGTGACTTTTGGCTTTTCCAAAAGCCATATTGAAAAGCTTCATTGTTTGGGATGGCTTTTAGCTTCTATCGACCACAGTGGTTGGGAAGTTGTTCCAAGCAGGCCTTACTTAGCTAATTTGGCCTTTTGTGTCTAGGATTGGATATTCTGCTAGTTGATTTGGTTCGCTTGGAGCATTTAAATTATATTGACAATCTGTAATAAGTTTGGTCTGATTCCCTATGGATGGGATGAAGCCGGAATTTTGTATTCCATTATCTAAAAAAAACATAGGATCTTAAGCACCTAGCAGCAGGGTCGGTGGATCCGTAGTCGAAGGAGGGCATTCAGCAACAACTCGTCGACATGCCTAGTAAACCACCATCTCCCTCGACTCCACAGCACAAGGCATCCAGCCATAGCAGCCAAGTTGCAAACAGCCCCTAGCTCAACAGACAAAACATCCCAGTTCACCTCATCTAGCTGTGACCTAAAGGAGATCGAACCAGGCGGCAATGGCAATGGCAGTCCAGCAGCACCAGTTGTCCCGTCACACAGGCATGACAATGGAAACCCACAGAATTTTTATTTTAAATAATATTATTTTTTTTTAGAAATTACGATGTTAATACTCAGTTTAAAAAAATTACAAAAATAATATACCGTCGCCAAACGGTTTGGCGATTATACTATTGTCGCCAAACGGTTTGGCGACAATAGGTTAATCTTGCCAAACAAATGCTAATAACTGAGATGACCCAATAATCGCCAAATGGTTTGGCGATTACTGTAGCGGCAACAATAGAAAAACACCCGCAACTTTTTACTCCAAACTCTGATTTAGATGATCTTGGACTCTATGCGAAGATCTCTAGTTTTCATGACACCTGCGGCATGGAATCTGAAATTAATAAGCCCATCGGCTATTCAATGAAATGCTAATGCAGAATTTTGTTGAGTTCTATTCATAAAACTTAAACTTACCAGCATTTGGCTTGAAAAAGGAGAAACTTACCCACAACACAAACATACTTAGTGATATTGCTTTTTTTAGTGATATGTTTTGTAAATAATTGTCACTGATGATGTAAAAGTATGTAACTTATGTGGAATTGGATTGAATAATTTTGTGAATACTATTTATGCATTTCTCTTGTGCATTGCTTTGTTTTCTGAGAGAAATATAATCGATCATCACAAAAACATACATCTCTACTACTTCTAATTAGAAGTTGGTGGTGTCACGTCCATTCTCCACCACCAACCCACAAAACCGAACCGGACGAAATCGAACCGGACGAAACTGAACCGGACGAAAAAACCGGTCTATTCTTTTTTTGCTTTCGTTCCTCGCAATAGTTCTCGATCTCGTTCCTCCCGAACAAAACCAAACCGGCCCCTTCCTCTCCGGATAGCTCCAGATTTCGTTCGTCCTGATCTGTATGTGTCATTTTAAAAATCTGTAACGGCCAGGAACTAACTAATTATATGTGTTTGTCGAGTGTACAAACTTACTCCATACTAGCTAGCAAATCTATTTGGAGAGTATATATGTATGCCTAAGGGAGTATGTATACTTGATTGTACTTGGGGAGTATGTACACATGAGGGTGTATATCATGTTAAATGTATGCAGGGAATATGCACATTTTGACGTGTTCGGAGATGGATTAGCATGGACTATCTATACCAAACTTCTTCCTGTATTTGAGAGAGCGGGTGCATGAAGCAACGATCGGTGGATACTCGGCCTTCCTGGCGTGAGTCTTTGCATGCATGCATCTTACATTTCTCTTTGTTTACTTTACGAGCGATATATTTCATGTATTTATTAAATGGAGTATGGAGTATCTGACTCAAAAGGATTAAGTATGGAATATACATACTCCTTTTCGTGCGTATAAATACCTCTACTAATATAAATTTGCGTTGATGGCAGCGGTCCGTTCTTCCTAGCCCTCCTCTCTCGACCATATCTCCAATAATGACCAATCATTATAGCTAATTATTCTTCCTCGATTCTGATGACCATATCTCTCTAAATATGGTGATTATTATAACAAAATTCCTAATTATTCTTTGGTAATTAATAAATGGCCAATCATTCCTTTTGTACTCTATATATCTTTGTCACAGTTTTCACGAAATTTATCAAGGAATTCATTCAAGATCTCCCATGTTGTCTTCTTGCCGCTAATGAACTCGATGAATCGATCAATAAGAGACGGACCGGCGTACATGGCATGGCGTAGGAGAATAGCGTCATGATCAAGAGTAATCGCGCGGAAGGATAGCCAGAGCGCGACGCCCACCAGGTGCCGTGACCCCAGCGCCGGCCAGTTGGACTTTAACAAAGCGTACGACGCTTCGGCGCAGTTGCTCGGCGACACCGATGAGACGTCAGCGGTGGGCATGACGAGAGGAAGAGGGACGCGAGCTGGTAATATAAATTGCAAAAAGGGATAAAATAATTGATTGATTTTTAAGATTGGTAATATATATTGCTACGTACAATATATTTGGTTTTAATTCATACCGGAGAAGAAACTATAAAAACTTTTGTAATCGGGAGAAATAGATGTTTGACTTGTAGCACAATTTTCTTTTATTGCTTGATCTTTATGTTTTGTTACCAATTTTATTTTTCGTAGCAACGCACAGGCATTGATCTAGTTTATTCATATTTCGTGTGGATGCAACGTCGACTTTTTACCATTGAATTCATAGGTCATAGATGAATGCAAGCTCAAATTTCATACTTGAAACTCAGAATTGGACATAAACCTCAAGTCTCACTTCTAAAAGCTCAAGTTTATTGTGTGTAAACACATGTTTCAAACTTGAAACTCAGGATTCACTTCTAGAACACCTTAAAAGTTGTTGAAACTTGCTAAAAAAAAGCAGGATTTGATACCTAAAACTTTTTGGAAATTGTCAAAACATTGAACATGAATCTTGCTGAAACTCGATGAAAGCTAGAATTTTAGAACTTTTCAAACATACGATTTCAATCTTTGAACCTTTTGAAACTTGTTGAAACATGGAATTTGAAACTTATTGAAACACGGTGAAGCTTAGAATTTTGAAACTTGTAGAAACTTGATGAAACCTAATAATTGAAACTAGTTAGAATGGAAGTTCGTACAAGGGCTCTAAAAATTCAATTTTTAGTAAGTTTCAAGTTCTGAACTTAAGTTTGAGTGAATTTCAAGTATGAAACTACATATTTGAGTTTGAAATATGAAACTTGAAATTTTAGGCAAGGTTCAAACAAGTTTCACAATGTTTCACGAAAGTTTACAACAAGTTTCATGAAGTTTTGAGCCATCGTTACACCCTGCTCTGCGTGCGCCTGTCGGCCTTCACTCGCATTCGCCATTATAGGCTACCTTCCACTGAGTCTTGGCATTGTTATTCAAGATGGCTAAACATTTAAAAAGGAAGACGAGAGATTTCAATCAAGTTAAAAAGCATCAAAGATGACACAAATAGACTCCTGCTGAAAGACGACAAGATCAAAAATAGGTAGAGAGACTACTTTAACAAGTTGTACAATAGAGTCAATCAGAGTAGTATGATTGAACTAGATGATACTTTTAACGACACCAATAGATGGTTTATATGAAGAATTCAAGAGTCTGAAATAGGAAAGGACTTAAAAAGGATGAAAGTAGCTAAGGCGGTAGGACCTGATAATATTCCTATCAATGTGTGGAAATGCCTTTGGGACATGGCAATCATTTGGTTAAATAAATTATTTAATAGCATTTTAAGGGCCCATGAATCAAGGAATGGCAGTTGTTGTCATCACACCATCGTCGGCTTCAGTGGAGAGAGAATTTTGATTTGGGGAACTAATTACATCACTAACTACTAATTATTTTCTTAACCATAATTTAAGCGACTGACATATGGGTCTTAGATATTAGAGATAGAAAGTGATAGAACAGAACAAAGAAGCTGAGGAGGGAGGCGTTGGTCTCAGGCAATGCATGCCAATGGTGAACGATGACAGGGTTGGCAGTGGAAACTGGCAAAATGGGTTGCTAGGTTGACGATGAGGTTGCTAGTGGTGGCGGTACGACATGTGGTGGTTAGAGTCATGCTTGCAGCAATGAAGAGCGGTAACAGAAAAAGTAGAATGGGACTTGGCATGGAAGATGGCTCAAACAAGTTGAATGAGGAGTGTAGAAGCATCCTGGGAACTCTAGGTACCTACCTAGGTGGTTGGCATGGCCAAGGGCTTCAAAGAATGGTTGGTGACAGGGAAACTAGGGTGGCGGTGAGCAGGAATGGATGTTGAGCTCGACGGTGAACTACTGCTAAAACCAATGTGCATGTAATGCGTAAGGGATGACTAGAAGTGTACAAATAATCATGTTCAGATCTAGGGTTCACTAGAGAGGGAAGAGTGGTGATGGCAATGACGGTGATAACATGCTTCACGTGAACTTGGCGTTGCTGAGGAATTGAGCTGCAAAGGATCGCACGATGAGATTCATGGGTCACCTATATGTAAAGGACAATGTCAAGGTAGGGAATGAATAGGGATAGTGGTGTGGCACTAGTGACGACAGCGATTGAAATTTGGGATGAAAGAGTAGGGCTGGTGCTATACTACATGAATCGTCAAATTGGTTGAGGGGTATTGAAGAAGAACTAGAGTGGTGTGAAGTTACATGCATGTCAAGGAGTTAGCTCATCCTAAAGGGAGTGGTCCATGGCAGAGCACGGCAGTGGGTGCACACCCGTGTTTAGGATGACAGTCACATTTTGGGTAGCTTAGTGGATGTAACATCCTAGGATTTCTATCTTTAAAAATAAAGTTTAAAATAATAATATTTTTAATGGATTATATGAATTTTCATAGAAAAATTCAATTTCATGAATTTTCTAATATTTAATTTATTTTCTAGGATTTTCTCTAAATTTTCTAAATTTTATTTATTTTTCCTATTTTTAAAAAATAAAAATAGTTCACATATAAAAATAAAAAATTAAGTTGGAAATAATTTAATTAAGTTTAAAATCCTCTAAGAATTTTATGGATTTTTCCAAAATATTTGAACCCTATTTGCTTTTTTTAAAAAAACATTTTCAGGTTTTATCAATTATTTAAAATAAAATATTACATTAACATGTTGGAAATAATTTTGGTAAGCTTAAAATCTCCTATTTCAATTCTCTAAAATTTTCTAGAATTTTAGGGCTATTCTAGTATTTTTTATGTTTAAAGGAGTTTTTATCATTTAAAAATTAATTATTGTGTAAAAATAACAATATAATATTATTTATTAATATTTTATTAATGCTTTAATTGCTAAAGTCTATATCTCTTCAAATTCCTGAATGTATTAGCTATTTTTCTGGATTTAATCTGATTTTTCTCTAAAATTTTAATACAAAAATAATTATTTGTGGCATTAATTAACTATTCGGGAGTTAAAAAAGAAACTGTTCAATCTCCAAACCCAATCCACTTCCCCTTTGGTCTACCTGTCAGCTACGGTAACCGTACCAAACCGACTCGCATTGAACTTCCACTTTCAATCCATTAATTCAGGTGAATTGGTTACTATTTCGGTCAAAATTCCGACGAGCGTTTTCCAGCGATCCGTAACTCCTATTGCTCCATAAATTGGATCAAAGCTTCGTATTCTCATCCTCCATACAACACAATTTGATTTTTTGCAATCCATCCTTCGGATCTCCCTATGCAAGCCGTTCTTTCCGAACTCTAACGAACTTTCAACAAGTTCTCGCGAACACTCCTGACATCCATTCGGCCTCCAAATTTTGCTGGAGCTTCGTCTTGGTGACCTTATCATGGGTAAAAGTAGATTTTTCAAATTCCCACCGGAGCACCGCCAACAAGCACTTCTTCTCCAAGTTCGGGGAGAGCTCTAATTTTTTATTTTATGTCCGATCTCCTTCGTTCTAAGTCCGATTGAACTCATTTTTATTCCTCAATTCATATAAAATTATAATCTACATATTTATACCAGTTTTAGATTTTATTTGAATTTATTTTTATTTTGTTTGAATTTGGTTATTTTTGAACGTTTAGACTTCAGAGTTGCGAAAAAGTACCAAATCAACAACCCAGATCTCTCGCGCTTCGAGCAAGGCAAGTTACACCCTTAATCATGTTGATCCCAGATTTTTGAACTATATTTTGATTTAAATTACTGCATACATATTTTTATCAATGTAATTTAAATCCCAGATTTAAATGATTATTTATGTCCAATTTGTTTAAACCACATTTGAACTTGGATATGTATGAAATTGAAACATTAAGAAATACTTGTACATGATGATAATCAAATGCTTAGAGAAATGCTTAGATATGCTTAGCTCTCAAAGTAAGTCTTTTTATGGATATTTGAACCAAACAAATAATTCTATTGAAATGAAACCATTCCTTGGATTGGTGTGTCATGGAATGATGGAAAAAGTTATATTGTACAAAAGAAAATAAAAATGTGTTTAGACCGTATGAGAAATGGTTGTGAGGTGCCTTTGTCATGGTTCTAGGTTTATGAAAAGGTTACCTAGTCAATTAAGGATTGGTCTATGAGAAGCGATTGCAAAGCCTAACTGTATTACCACAAGTCTAGTATGAGGCAGATCTGGCTCATTAATTTGCAAAGTTTCAATGTCAGTTTTTCCATTTGGATGAGTGAGTGGCACAAGAGGGGGCTTCTGAATTGGGCCTTCAAACCCATCAGCGGTGAAACCATAGCAAGGCATTACTACTTAGGATGGCATATTGTAAAGGCCTTGTAATAATCACTTAGTCGCACGCCGAAGGAAGCGCGTTATGGCCGATATATTAAGTTGATTATCTTTTGTGGGTAAAGTTGTACAACCTCTGCAGAGTGTAAAACTATTCAAATAGCCGAGCTCATGTTCATGGGCATGCTGAGCAAACCTCCCTCGCGAATTAGAGTTTGGTTTTCTAAAAGTGATTTGGGTAAGATGATTTGTAGATGGAAGGGGTTCCATCTAAAAAGATTGGGATGAGCTCCAGGATGGATCCTGCATGGAAAATTGATTTAAAACTCATTTTTGCAATATCAATTACATCTTGGAAATTATTTTCTTTATTTGAAATGTTGCTTTGTGCTCAAACTAACCCTATGATGCATTTCTTTGTTATCCTTGCATTAACACTACATTTCATGTGTGACTTGAGAGTACCTTTTGTACTCACCTTGCACTATCTGTTGTTTTTAGAGAAGGAGCTCTACATCACCAGTGAGGATCTCGATGACTAGGCCACTGCCTCAATCAATTACCTATGGCAATTCTATTGGGCTCTACTCCTACTTTATTTTACTTCTGCTGTGGTACTTTATTTGGCATGCATGCCTCTCATATTGTAAACTCTGATTATTAATAAAGTGTGTTTGGTATGTTATGGTATTAACTTTCTATATTGTATGTACTAGCTTTTTACGGACTAGTATTGTATACATAGAGCATTTCAAAAGTGTTTTTTCAGGGTCTGACAGTGGAGGACTATGACAAGGTAAAAAGTAGGCAGTGAGCTTGGAGAAGAAGGATGACATAGTTGGCTAGGCTTTATATGGCAAGATGAAGATGTTACAGTCATGGTTTCCTCACGGTTGTTTAGGAGATTTTGCGAATAAGACACACGGTGATGGCTTTTGTTGGACACCGAGCTCGGCCTTGGAGGTGGGGCATCATAGGCTATCTTTGTGCACATGGTGGGTAATGTAGTCAAAACCCAGGGGCATTGAGTGGAGGATGAAAATTGGTGAGTGGGTCCATGGCATCAATAAGCGTGGGGAGGGGAGGGGGAGAGGAGGCGGATTCAATGGAGGCGCTGCTGCGTGGATGTAGAAGAAAAATAGAGGGCAACTGTGGAGGGTTGGCAGGCGACTTGAAGACGGGCCAAAATAGTGATAGGCCAGATTAACAGAAGGGAATTTGGTCCACTAGCACAAAAATGATTTAAAATTTTTCCTAATTGATTTAAACAATGAATTTTTAAAATTAGCAAATCAACTCTGAAAATTATGAAAAGTTTTGGAGAGTCTCGTGAGATTATTTAGAGCCCAAATAAATTATTCCTAGGCTCTAACCAAGTTTCAAATAAAATTTTAAAATTGGAAAACAATAGCTAGATTTAAAGAAATAATTTCTTAAATAATGAAAATTTTGGAGAAAGCAAGAAAATGTAGAAAAGAGATGTTTGGAATGTAACATATATCTTTTAGGAAGTTTAGTATGTTACACAATGAAAATAATCATAAGGATGTTATTGGTCAAAGTTAAAATAATTTAACCACACGTATTTTGGAACTGCATTTTTTTTAGTAAATAAAGCTGTGGTCCAGAGAATTTAAAGATAAAAAGTTTGATGTGATACAAATTATTTGATATATGCAAGATAAAGGACTATTAGAAAATACATATCGATAGGTTGGATCACCATTAGTGAAAAAAGCCACTCAACATTCCCAAAATTTTGACAAACCTAAAAAAAATATTTCAACACATATATAGTGATATATTTGAGTTTACATAAAATAGTTAAAATAAATAATCTTAAAACTATTACCCCATATAGATGCGCTAGTTACTCACTCTAATCACAAATAGTTATCGTTTTGGATATAAATGCAGTCAAACTTTTGAAAACTTGACTATCCATATCTTTTTAAATATTTAAATTGGATACATGAAACACTATATGCATACATTTGTCTTAAAAAATATTTTCATAATAGTATAATTGTATTAGATTTTATAAATATATTAAAGTAGAAATTAGTGGTCAAAATTATACTTAGAGATGGCCACCTATGCCGTGCCTAACGGGCTGGCCCGAGGCACTCCACTGTTGGCACGGCCCAAGCACGGCCTAGCCTACCAATAAACGGGCCGTGCTGGCACAACCCATGAGCCCGTGCCATGCTTGGGCCAGCACCTCGGCACGGCGGGTTGGCACGGTATGGCTCAGGCAGGCACGACCCACGGGCGACACAACCCGATTAGCTCGACTCGGCCCGTTTGGTCAGTTTAATTTGAAAAATAGCCATTGGATGCTTAAAAAATTCAAAAAATTTCTAAAAAATCCTGATTTTTTCCTATAAATAGGTGGCTACCTCCCCTCATTTCCACACTAGCAATATTGCATTCTGTTTTATTTATTCTCTTGTGAAAATTCTTTTGCTCTTGGTGGTAATTTGGCAAAATTCAAATTAGTTTTGCCAAAAATCCAAAAATCTGAAATTCAGCTTCTAGCTTCTATCAAGAAATCAAGGTAATACCCCGAATATAATCTCCCCAATTTTTGCTCGGCACTTAAGTATCCCCCTGTAAATTCAGCGAAGCCTTTAGCCTTTTTTTTTCGAAAGCCCCACAACTAGCTATCTTATAGCAGACAACTAAGGCAAGCCTACTCAACTAATCTCATGTAAACGCCGCGGAAACAAGCTCTCCGCAACACCCTGCTGAATCAGAAGCAGGGCTCTGGCGTCTCTCATCTGATCTTCCGCCAGAGTCTTCTTCTGCTCCGGCATTTAATTTTTTATTTTTTAGTATTTTAAATGATATTGAAATACTAATAGCATAATTATTTCTTGCCGTTCTCTTTATGGAGCATGATGATTTTCCGTCCTTCCTATCTTCTGATTTCGGGATTTCACCCGAGGAGATTCTTGCATCCTATGAAGTTGGAGAAGCTGCAGTACCTGTACCATCCTCAGGCTCTACAAGTGCTACTGTGTTGGCAAGTACCGGGGCAAAAAGATCAAGACGTAGTACATTGGGAGTCTAGGAAGATTTTTAGCAGATTTTCGAGACATCAGATGGTGTTCAAAGCAGGTATGCTACTTGTAAATATTGCAAGCACAAATTAACTGCGAAATCTACATGTGGAATAGGGTACTTGAAGAGGCATGCTAAGAGCTGTAAAAGAAAAGCAAGGGTAGCTTTGAGACAGATGCAGCTGTAGTACAACTCCAATGATACGGTACGTAACTAGGACTACAATCCCGTGGTAGCTCATGAATCTCTTTATCATTTAATCACTTCTCAAAATCTTCCTTTAAACTTTGGTGAGTTAGCTGCATTTGAAAATTATAATAGGACCACTCGTAATCATAGGTCTCTGTAGTTTCTAGATAGACAACAACTAGAGATTTGATTAAATACTATAATAATTATCATAATAAGGTAAAAGAACAATTTAGTACCTGTACTTTTTCTGTGTATTTGAGATCTGACATATGGAGTGGTAGAGCTAAAGAAAATTACCTTAGTGTAGTTGCTCATTATGTAAACAATGAATGGCAATTAGAAAAGAGAATTATAGGATTCAAATTAATTGATATAGCACACACTGGTGAAAATATTGCTGATTATATTGTAAATGTTGTAGAAGATTTCGGCCTTACTGATAAATTTTTTGCAATAACATTAGATAATGCTTCAGCAAATACTTCTGCCATAAACATTCTTACTCCGCTTTTCAATTCGTATGCAGAATCTTTCTTATTACATCAGCACTGTGCTTGCTATATTATTAATCTTATAGTTAAATCTGGTTTGAAAAGGTTAGATCAGTATCTTGACTCTTTTCACACTGCAATATCTTTCTTAAATAATTCTAATCAACGAGTAGCAACATTAAGACTTATTGTATTGCAATGGATGTGCGTGCGTGTAAGTTTGGTTTGGATATACCTGTTAGATGGAACTGTACTTACCTAATGCTTAAGTCTCTCATACCCTATGTCGAATATCTAAATATGGGATATAGGCATACACCATAAAGTCAGAAATCACGTCACGTACATATTTACCAGTACCAGGATATCCCGTATATCTCTTGCCCGAGCCTGCGGGATAAGGTATACGTGGAAAGGATATTCCTTGCAGGGCAAGTTCCAATTATACTTCTGATACGAACAAACCTACTCGAATACACTCAACAGTTATGGAAGTTTAGACACGAACGGGGATCATAACGGCAAGACTCCTCATCGACTACGATTCGGTACTTCATCCACTATATGAGGACCAGGGAGGACGTTGTCAAGGACGGAGCCAATCAGAAGCGGGCGCAAGCCTGAAGGAGCTAGTTGCGACCCTTAGCGATTTAGCATAGCCATATACAAGCCATAGTCTAGCCATCCCCCAGATTCGTAGTTCTTCCTTGTAATCAGGGATACCCCCATTGATCTATAATTTCTTCATCGATCTCAATCATTGCTGACACATGTCATCGACGAGGCCCAAACCTGTCTACATTGTGTGTTTCTTCTTGCATGTTTGACCCTGCATATCTCGAAGGTACCCGAGCATAAGTGTGTTGTCGATCACTAACTTTCGACAGCTGGCGCGCCAGGTAGGGGCCTTTAGCTATTTTTGCAGGTTAAGCATGTCTTCAACACATGTCAACGTTGGAATTCTCGACATCAGCCAAGCCCGTCAATTGGCTTTGAGATCGTCTTTGGAACCATGTTGTACCAATGGGGTCGGCGAGTGACCTCGAGTACATTGGCTTCATCGAGTCCTATCCTGAGGACCCAAGCCAAGAGGTGTGCTTCATCGAGTTTGCCCTCTGGAGCCCAGCATCCTCAAGTGCGTGGACACAGAGAGCGATAGCGATAGCAGCGACTATGACCTCAGCAGTCAAAGCAGCAATCATGCAGATCGCCACGTGTTTATGGCCAGAGTCAGTAAAGGCACAACTGTCGGAAATTCCTAAGAGAGGGACCCTGGAGCAGAAGACTTGGGTAACCAGGAAGGTCACATTCCTCTGGGCACGCCCCAAGATCTTGGAGCAGTAACCGTCGCAGCACATGCGGCCGCGGATATTGCTGCTCCCGACACGGCAAACCATCATCGTAACCCAACAGCCGTAGCCGCAGCAGGGATGGCGGCCAGGTTGTCAAAGCACCTCAACCTGGACAATCCTTCGACACCTCACTCGCATGCGCCAGGATTCTAGGGGCAGCAGGCCCTTTGGCAGCGTGACCACAATGGCGCACCCGGTCGCATTCCAAGAATAGCATCCTAGCAGAGCCACCCCAGTGTCGTCTTCAGCACTCCTGAGGCCAACGTCCAGTGCGCTCACATGCTATTGAAGTCTCTCCCACCGTTGGACCCGGCCAACCCTATGACGCCGGTGTTCGACCAGATGAAGACGCTGCTCGATGCAGCATAGGCTCAGACTGCTCAAGCAGCCAACTCTAGGTTCGGCCAGCCAAGCCGGCAAGGCGCTCGAAGCCAGCTGTCGTGGCCGTCCCACGATAGTCGCCGAGCAGCAAGATCAGTGGTGGCTAGTTCTAGCCATCGTGTTTCCAGGATGGTCCACTCGAACCCCCGCCAGGGATATCCTGAATATCTCTGAGATCGAATCCCGTATGATCGTCAAGACTTGCGTGATGCCCTATGAGATCGGAGAGAAGAGCGGGACGACCGCGAAGAGTGTGAAAGGTGAGATAATGAATCCTCATCCTCAATAGGCCGATCTCTGACACGACATACGCGCTGCGGTAGATCTTCGCCCTCGAGGGACCGCTCGCCGCTGCGACACAGGTTCCCCCTCAGCAAGATGCACATAGAGGACAACGCCATATAACCTCGGAAGACATCGATGAGGGGTGCAAGGCGTTCACTCCAGCCCTACGTGAGGTTAGATGGCCGGACAAGTTCAAGCCCAGTCCGGTTGAGAAGTATTCGGGGAAGATCAATCCTATTAAATGGCTGTAGATCTATACTACAGTCATGAGAGCAGCCAAAGGCAATGAGAAGGTGATGGTCAGCTACCTGCTCACCACTCTCGATGGGGTAGCTAGGTCTTGGCTACTCAACCTCCCGCCTCAGTCGATATTATCATGGGCTGAGTTGCGGGCACAATTCATCGCCAATTTTCATGGCACATATGAATGCCTCGGGACACGTAGTGACTTCCATCGGCTAGTGCAAAAGCCAGGAGAGTCGCTGCGCAGCTTCATTCGACGATTCAGCGATAAATGAAACCTGATCCCCGATATCTCAAATGAGGCAGTGATTGTTGACTTTGAGAATGGGGTGAAGGATGGAGATCTGAGGGGGAAGCTTGCCACCTGGAAGATCAGAACCACCAAGGAGCTCTTCGAGTTGGTGGATAAGTACGCCATCCGCGCCGAAGCCCGAGACCATCTCGATAACCCGAAGCTTGGCAGCGACAAGGCCGAGTCGTCCAAGCAAGGGGCGAAGAGGAACAAGAACCGCGGGGAGAAACGCAAGGGCAATTCCACTATGGCTACGGTTGAGAGGGGCAATGCGCGCAACCTAGGCGACAATAAAGGTCGAAGCCGTGGGGGAGGCAAGTACTGCCCCGTCCATCACTCGGACAAGTACGACTTCGACGAGTGCTAGGTGATCAGCAAGAAGGTCCAGAAAAAGCTCAAGGCCGCCTTTGCCGAGTGTGGCATCGAGCAGGCTAGAGACAAGCTCGAGGACGAACCCGACTATCGGGGAGCTGAGCATAAGCTGGCACATATCTTCGGGGGGTCTGCCACGTACAAGTCCAAGAGGCAGTACAATGCAGTTGAGAGAGAGATCAATCAGACCACGCCGGCTCTCCCCCAATTCCTTAAGTGGTCGGAGATGCCGATCACATTCGACCAGTTAGATCATCTGACTTTGATACCACATTCAGGGCGATACCTTATGGTGGTCGAGCCCACCATTGTAAACATCAAGGTCACTCGAACCTTAGTCGATGGAGAAAGCTCGTTGAACCTCATCTTCGCGAAAACACTAGACAACATGGGTATTCCCCGGACCGAGATAAAAGCCAGAGCCGAGCCGTTTCATGGTATAACTCCGTGCTCATCGGCTACCCCGCTGGCTCAGATCGAGTTGCTAGTCACATTTGGCACGTCGGACAACTTTTGTACTGAGAAGATCCTCTTGGACGTAGCGGATTTTGAAACCGTGTACAATGTGATCCTAGGCCGCCCAATGTTGGCCATGTTCATGGCGGTAGTACACTATACGTACCAGACAGTCAAGATGCCGACGCCAAAAGGAGTCCTCATGATCAAGGGCGACCGGTACAGCAGTGTCAAAAGTCGCGACAAAAGAGCTCGAGCATGTCGATCGAAACCGACGGTCAAGGCGGCGCGAGAGAGCTAAGTGCTAGGAACCCGAAGGCAATAAGCAGGCTTCCACATCCAACAGAGCCATCAACGACCAAGTCGACGACGGCAGGAAGGGCAAGAAGATCTGCGAAGAGGTCAAGATGGTGCCCCTCAACCTGATGGAGCCATCCAAGATGGTTAAGGTAGGCGCTGACCTCAACCCTAAATAGGAACTCGAGCTCATCACTTTCCTGCGGGCAAACCGTGACATGTTCGCATGACAACTGTATGATATGCCCGGAGTCCCCAAGGAGGTGATCGAGCATCGATTAGCTGTGTGGCCAAGCATCAGGCCCGTGGTGCAAAAGCAGCGCAGATTCACGGAGGATCGGAAGCAAGCCATATAAGAGGAGGTCGACAAACTCCTGAAGACTGGCTTCATTTGAGAGGTCCACCACCCAACGTGGTTGGCGAACCCAGTACTTGTAAAGAAAGGCAATGTCAAATGGAGGATATGCATCGACTACACCGACTTCAACAAGGCATGTCGTAAGGATCCTTTCCCTCTCCCTCGCATCGACCAGATAGTCGATTTCATTGTAGGTTGTGAATTGCTAAGTTTTCTAGATGCCTATTCGGGGTATCACCAAATTAGCATGTGCGTCGAGGATGAACAGAAAATAGCCTTCACTACTCCTTTCGGTGTATTCTGTTATGTGAAGATGCCCTTTGGCTTGAAATGTGCTGGTGCGACGTATCAACGATATATTCAAAACTGTTTGAAATCCCAAATAGAGCGCAACGTAGAAGCATACGTTGACAACATCGTAGTAAAATCGAGAACCAGGGGTACTCTGGTCGAGGACCTCGGCGAAACATTTGACAACCTCAGAAAGTTTCGGATGATGCTTAACCCCGAGAAGTGCATGTTCGGTGTCTCGTCCGGCAAGCTTCTCGGCTTCCTGGTGTCTAGTCAAGGCATTAAGGCCAACCCGCACAAGATCGAGGCGGTAAATCAGATGCGTCCTCCACGAACGCTAAGAGAGGTACAAAAGCTCACAGGATGCATCGTTGCCTTGAGTCGATTCATCTCTTGGATGGGCGAGCGAGGGCTACTTTTCTTCAAGTTGCTCAAGAAGCATGACAACTTCGAGTGGACTAAGGAGGCCAAAAAAGCTTTTCAAGATCTAAAAAGGTATTTATCGTCTCCGTTAATTCTGGTTTCACCTAACGAAAAAGAGGAGCTTTTCCTTTACATTGCAGCCACTCCCCAAGTAGTAAGCATGGTCCTGGTAGTCGAACAGGATTGCCCCGATAAAAAGACAAAAATCCAAAAGCTGGTGTATTACGTGAGCGAAGTCCTGCACGGAGCCAAATCACGATATCCGCAGATACAGAAGATGATATATGCCGTCTTGATGACCTCCCGAAAGTTACGGCACTACTTCCAGGCTCATAAGATCATGGTGATGACCACGTACCTGCTGAAGGAGGTGCTGCGCAACAGAGACGCAACTGGACGAATCGCGCAATGGGCAGTCGAGCTCAACGAGTTCAAGGTCGATTTTGCGCAAAGGACCTGCGTCAAGTCAGGGATTTTGGTGGACTTTGTTACGAGGTGGACCCATGTCGAGGAGAAGGAAGCCAAGGTGGTCGACGACCATTGGACCATGTTCTTTGATAGATCGCTCACGCTCTAAGGCTAGGGGGCTGGCATCGTATTAAGATCTCCGACAGGTGAGGAACTTAAATATGTCATCTAACTCGATTTATAAGCTTCAAATAACATTGCAGAGTAGGAGGGACTGGTCAACGGGCTTCGGATAGACACAACACTAGGAATGAAGTGATTACTTATGAAAGCAGACAAACAGCTAGTCGTAAACCAAGTGCAGAAAGAGTACCAATGCTCGGATGACAACATGGCAGCATACTTGAACGAGGTCTGTAAGCTGGAGCACAAGTTTGAAGGCCTCGAGGTAAGGTACATCCGGCGGAGAGATAATGCCGCCACTGACGAACTTGCCAGGCACGCTTCGTCCCGTTCGCCTGCACCCTCGAGAGTCTTTGTGGAGAAACTACCCAAACAATCTGTCTCCCTCCGCGAGAAGTAGATGCTCGCGTTCGAGATAGGCCCGGAATGGTGTCATAGGCCTACCTCAGGCTGGCATGTCGGTGATACAGTTAGGGTTTTTCCACTGAAGAGGACAATATGTTTCGTTCCTGATTTAGTCTCCATGATGTATTTCGAAAAGGCATTAACTGTCATCTTTGACCATCATACAACCTTGTACAGTGTGCCTAATTCTCTATCATACAAGATTGTTTTTGGACAATCAAAGACAACATATTTTACAGGATCTAATGTATTCAAATACATTCCACCAATTAATTCAACTGGTCTATTCTCGATTGTGCCATAAAATAAATCATGCAAGTAAAATTCTAGGTTTATTTTGTCTTGTTTTACGAATAAGAACAAATCTTTCATTCTTTATTCTTTTTGAGAAAAAGCTGGATCCTTGGTCATCTTGATGTCTTTTGGGATTGATTCGTCAAAAGTAGATCTTGATGATTGAATTTTGCCAACAATATTACATCACATTTGAATTTCTAATGTGCGGGAAGAATTTCAGCTTGCATTGTTTAAAAGCAAGAAGAAGGACAATCTTTTAAGCTAATCGGGTATTCCTTGCCCTGCCATTGATCTGCATTTTATATACTATCGATATTTTTTATATTAATGTCGGCATGCTTTTGCCTATAGACTACATGAATTTACATTAAAAGAACCTTGCGGATATTTGACCTTTTCGATGTCAAGAAAAGGGGGTCATTGACTTTGGTGACTTCGTTCGAGCTCTAAATGTATTTCATCCTAGCATTCCAATGGAAGAGAAAATTGATTGTAAGCTATTGTCCTCTTGTTTCATTTTGGCCATTTTGATGCTATATTTACGCTTCGATAGTTTACATTGCTTGCCGATTTCCTTCAAGCTATATGATATGGACAATGACCAGAGTTAATAGAACGAAAAGAGGTTCTTTTTGAACTCCTGTTTGCTTTATGATTTGCCACATCTTCTACAAACTTGAATTTCTCGAAACTAACAAAATTATGAAAAAAAAGATAATGTTTTGATATGTTGGTAGCATGTGAGTTTCTTGTATTTACGGATGTGACATTTAACATATATTTTGCGCGCTTCTTCAAAAGTTCCAAATTATTATTCAGTTCAAATATAGTAAAATTTTGAAAGGAAATAAGATGCATAACAACTAATTCATACTATTGTTTTTCCTTGTCATACGAAGAGCACCCATTCCTTCATAGATGACATCATTTCTCTTGTGGTGCTATCTGAGTTAAGCGGATGCTTATTGCTCTCTGAGTGAATCGAAATGAGATTATCGAGATGAAACCGTTGAGACAATCTGGACAAGGTTTGGACATTTGAAATCAAAATCTAGTTATTACTTGAGTTTTGAATAACTCTTAAATTCCAAACTTACAAAAGAGTTCGAGATATTGTGGGGGTGATGAGGACTATGTGGTTGATGTTAACAGACATTTTGAGATCTTGATGTGAATCGGGATGGGAAGATAAACGAGAGCGAGTGGGAGAACTTTGTCTCAAGAAATCCTTCCTTAATGAAGATAATGACTCTTCCATAACTTAAGTAAGTATCGTATAACAAAAGTAAATTGCAAACATTGTGTGATTAGAATACCTTGTGTTTTTTTTTCTCTTTTGATGAAATGAATCTTTATTAGGTATTAGGTTTCATAATTTGGTTGAGGTTTCTTTAAGAGAATATAACACAACTCACACAATTAATTTTTACAATCTAAGCAATAAACATGATGTTAAAAGTACTTACTGAACAACAGAGCGAGAGTTGGAAAGCTGTTACTTCATGGTTAATTGACCAGTGAAATAATGCTATATATACGCCACAAGCACATTTTTATTGGAAAAAGTCCAATTTACAACCTTGAACTCGGCCTCGGTTTGATTTTTAACCTTGAGCTCCAAAACCATATGCAACACAACCTTGAAGTATTAAAACCATTCACTTCACTTCGTTCTCACAGTCTAGTCGGTTTGATGCGCATGGTAGTGGTTTTCACATGTGGATGTTGGCGTGGCCATGATGTGGCAATGATGGCGATCAAACATATAAAAATTTCAGTATCGCTTAGGGATCACATGTCATTGTCTTCTTCCTCCTCTACTTTCCTCCCTTCTCTCTCCATCTCATCCAATCAATTTGCCGGCTGTGGCAACCACTGCAACTTGCCCCTCTGTCCCGAGCTCCAAGCATCACCGCTGGTCACGAGCTTCAATGCGCCACCATCCTCATGATCCACTTTGTGCCCAGATCGGAATACAGTGGGTAGAGAAGACGACCTGGCGATTAGCGACATCGGCCTCTTTGTTGGTGATTAGAGCCGGCAAAGGAGGTGGTCCAACAACCGCACACACGGATCGAGGAGGGGACAGTGGGGCTGGCGTGAATGGAGTCAGTGGTGGTGTGGGAGGTGGTGGTGGTGGCCCAGGGCTCAACGGTACCGCTTCTTCCTCATGGCTGGAAAAGTTTTCAACTCCACCTCCGCTTTCTATTGGAGCTTCAAACTGCTAGCACCGATGAGCTTCATCCTCCTCCCTTCCCCTTTGTCCTTACTACAGTCGTGGTCGGCCATTTGTCATAAAATTGTCGTTACTCGAGCACCAACGCACGTGTGCTGGAGGCCGGGAGCGTCGTCATTGGGTTCTTTGGTCTTTGGGGACAAGTGTAGTAATGGTTGTTTTGGGTGTCTTGTTGCAATTTAGCGATGAGGGGGATTGTGAGGTTGGCATGCAGGAGCTCAACATTGGACACAATGAGAGTAGAACTGTCCTTGTGGTTGAGGTAAGGTGGGAGACGATGAGGTTGGCATCTGGCTCGACATCGGGCTCACTTGGGAGGAGGAGAGCCCATCCTTGGGGATAAGGCGAGTGGGTAGAAACCTGACCTCCCCTGTCATGGTGACGAGGTCGTCTTGTGATGGGGAGGAGGTATGTGCGGGAGGCGTACGCTGGGGCACTCGAGCTTGAGCTCCGTCTTGATGCACACACCACGGCCTCGAAGGCATCCACTAGGAGGGTGATTGGCCACAAAGGCATTTCTTGTAGGCGAGGGAAGGAGCCAACAGAGGACCGAGAAAGAGGGAGAAAGCAGAGAGGGAGATGAGGAAGAAAAAGGAAGAGGAGGAAATGTGTATGAAAGTGGGGCCAAAAGCAGTCCACTTTTCAACTTTGACAAGCTGGGATCACGTGGGTGGAAAACCACCCAGTTGGGTCGAGTTTAGGTGATGGGATGATAGGGTGGTGAAGCGGTGGAGATGGGAAGACACGATGGGCGTGGCAACACGGCGAATGGTTTTAGAGTTTATGGTTGAAAATCGAACCTAGGCGAGTTCAGATTGTAAATTGGACTTTTTCCTTTTTTATTTTAGTAAGAGTAAATCTGTTTATTTTTTGCTGTGCCCTCCAAGAACTTTAAGGTCAAAGTGGCATATTTAACCGCAAATTACGATGTGGTTTAACAATGAGTGCATTTGTAATGTAAGTAGCTCATCTGTATGAACACTTATCTTGAATCGAGTCCAAAGGTGTGGTTAATTGTTTTGCTTCAAATTTCAGGATATAACAACCACATTCCCTAGCTTTGTTTTTCACTCGGAGGTTGATGATGTCGTCACATGATCAGCATTCTCGACATATATATGTACAATTAACAAGGCACGGGGCTTTTTTGGTGGTATCCTTATATGGGCGTAGTTTTTAGCGACAATCAAGGAGGATATATGAAGTGTCTTTGTCAATGAGCACATGTGATACTTTAGTTTGCAATGCAATGGCATCGGTCTCATTTACATGCATTACTGACCGAGGTTGCTAGGTGTTTGTGGAACATTGCTTTACGTCACCATTTGGATGTGGCGGTGGTGTTTGTGAAATACAATGTGCTTGCTAGCAACATTCTGTGAAACATAGCTCCTCGAATTACATTGGATGAAAATGGTGCTGTGGTGTTTGAATTCAAGTCTTTTCCGTGTGAAGCTGTACATGTGTTGAAATACATTGGTGAATATTTTCTACTACAGCCTAGCAGATGTTTGTTCTGAAGTGTAACTTCCAATAATCCATACTCCAAAATCCAAAGAGCGAGAGATGGATGGAATGGTCCCCCATTTCCTGTGATATGTTGCTTTGTTTTGTGGGTTTGCCTGGCTCCAATTTGGCGATGCTATTTCCTTAAGTAGTGTTTCAATGCTTTTCCTTTCAGTATAAATTGTTGTAAATTTAGCGGTATTAGCAAATTTATCAAGACAATCATTCCAAGCAGAATAAACAGCCATGAGATAACAATGTCACTTAAGCATACATACTGAACAAGGATATGATCTAATATCATAGCATTCAAGCTCAGGGACAAGTATAGCATAATAGTGACAAGAATGAAAGACATCTCAACTAGCATAGTGCTCAAGTTGTTATATTGTATTGTTCTCGATGATGGGTTGCCTTAAAGGCCGTCCTCATCACAAAGGACTAAGATCATCGACCTAATTGTGACAACCGCATTAGCAAAGACGAACAATTTTCCAACACTTGCGAGATACAAGTAATTAATCAATTGAGAACAAACTCTCGATATAAATGAACACGTCACGACACTAGAGACCGAACAGAGGTTAAACAATTCACTTTAGGAACAACAGTTGTTAGAGTAGCCTCTGACGGCGCACACAATGTTGAAATTTGCAATAGTAGGTTTATCGGCATGATGATCATGATCCACAAGGCATATGTATATATATCGAATTAGCAAGTTAACAATTGAACTACACAAGTATTTGTCGGTTGAAATTGTTGTCACAATAGGTCTCACTAATTCCCAATCCTCATAGAACAATCAACCACCACTTGCAAGGTCCCCAAGTCGGAAGACTAGCCCTTTGCAAGCCCCAGCGATAAGAAAATCACGAGAGAATGCGAAAACTTACAACGCACTAACAGAATGTCGGTGCAAAGCAGGCGAACACGTCGATGACTGTCCCAGAAAACAACACCGCCCCTGTAATGCCACAGCTTCCAGGCGATAGTCTTCGGAGATACAAAGCCAAGACTCTCACAGTGAGGCACTCCACCAGAGAATCCGAGATGAAGCAATACGCCGCACAGAGTCACAGAATCAATTCCCTCGGCCAAGGTGAGTGAAAATGACGAACTAGTACAGCTACCAACCGGCCTCAAGGACCAGCCCCACACAAATGTAGCGCTAATGCCGAACCAGATCTCAAGCACTAGAGTTGATCTACACCACAATCCAGAAGGTTCGAGAGCAAATTTCACAAGCACGAAATGCTCCTCAAATCCTCAGAGACCCTCAAGTGTTAATCACTGATCAATCCTTTTACTCAATCAATTAGGGTTACACACCAGTGGTGGCATCCACTAATTGATGAAGCTCGGATCAGTAGTGATAAACACAGGATGATTTCAAAAGGACGCAAACTTGCCCAGGAACACAAGAGAGTGGAATATCAACCGATCAGGGAAATGGGGATTTCTTTTCTTCGCTTTTTTCTCAAGAACACGAACCTCATGGGGATATATGGAGGCACAGGCCAGGCTGTTGGGGAGAAACGGCAGCCGAGACGACCGCTTCCACACGCCGCACGCGGGCGACCGGAAGACGCGGGCACCGTCGCCACCGCCGCACCCCCATGACCCGTTCTTCCTGTGCCTCAATCACACGCAGAGGATAGGGCACCGGGAGAAGCCATATCGCCAGCGGCTTGGGCCGGCTGGGCTGGCTTGGCCCGAAGAGGCAAGTCGGCCCAGTTGGTCCAATATTTTTTCCCCTTTTGAAATTTGGGGAAAACCAAATATCCCAACATAAATTGTATAAATCTAAAAGCAAATGAAGTGGTAAGCAATCATTATGTATTCTTCATTCTTGCTTTAATATTTGTGTAACTGTCAAAAAGAAAAACATAGAAGCGCCTCTGTCTCTATCTGCAATTTGTGATTTTGTGAGAAGCATAACCAAAGCAACAAGTTTGCTAACTTGTTTTGCAGGAAACCCCCTGGACGTTGCTGGTATTACAGCAGCCACAAGGGCACCCATCGCACTCCAGTGGAAGCTTCTTCCCTGAAATCAGAATCTGTTTTGTTCCTCTCGTCGGCCTAAACCCTAACATAAGTAACTGGCAAGTGCCTACTCCCCGTCTCCCTGCACTAGTAGCCGCCGCCGCCATCTACATGGATCGCAAGCGCATTAATGACGCCCTCGACAGGCACCTGCAGAGTCAGAGGCCCTCGTCTTCCACCTCCTGCGCCACCAAGCTGCCCCTCACCCTAGATGCCGCCGTCAGCGGTATCTATCAAACTCTTTCTGACTGTCCATTTTTTCCCTTCTGATTCTTACCTTTTTTTTGGAAGACAGCCAAAAGCCGTGATTTGATTAGAATAGATTAGGAGTTAGAGGTTACAAAAAGAAAAGTACAAGGTGCGGAGAATACACCTGAAGAGGGTGAAGGACAGGAGGCTGGAGAAAAAAGAAAGCCTTCAGGGCTGCCCTTGAATGAGATTACTAAGGTGTTTTGCTCCCGTCAAAATCTAGTTGGCTGCCTCATCTTTGACAGCCTGAAGAATTTGATCGTGAGTTGCCCATCTCCTTTGGAAGATTCTGTTGTTGCGTTCTTTCCACCATTGCCAGCATGTTAGGATGATTAAGGTTTTAACACCTTAGAGTAGGCCGATCGGTGCAGAATGAGGTGAAGGCTCCATTGGTTGAGACGCACGGAGGTCTCCCAATTGTCCGGTTGGAGGGATGGAATGCGAGCCCATTGTGCAACAGAGGACCACATACGTCTAACCTAAGGACAGTCAATGAAAAGGTGGAGAGCCATTTCTAAGCTTCGGCAGCACATGAGGCAGAAGTATTGGTTAGGCCAACCCCTGAGCTGCAGAGCATTTATGCGATCCAAAGCCTATTTTCTTTGTGCTAGCGGAAGAAGATCTTCTGACAGAGAGGTGCCCATGCGGACCAAGTTGTGGTGAGAAAAAATTTTGGGTGCAGCCATTGAACTGCAGCTGGTAAGCCGAGCTCGCTGAGTAGACACCATCTGAGGTGTGCATCCATATGATGGTGTCATCCAATTCCGGACGGAGGTGCTCTGATTGTATTTTGGACCACAAATGGACGCATTCCCTTAGTAGTTGTAGAGTTAGCTGGCTACGAATGTCCCAAATCCAATTGTTGTTTTCCAAATCATTCGCCACCGATCTTGTCTTCCTCCTAGAGTGATTGTAGAGATGTGGTGCGATCTGGTAGGATGCTTCGCCATGCAACCATCTGGAGGTTCAGAAGGTTACCACCCTCCCATTACCAACGGAGATTTTTGTGGCTACCATGAATAGACTTTGGTCAACCCTGTCACATGGCATCGGTAATTTGCACCACGGCCTTTCCGGATTTGTGTGCCTGAGCCAAAGCCAACGCAGTCTAAGAGCTCGTGCAAATCTTTCTAGGTCGATCAGTCCTAGACCTCCCAATTTGAATGGTCGGCAGACGGTTGCCCATCGCACCTTGTAGTTCCCACCATACGCCACTTCATTGCGTGCCCATAAGAATTTCCTCCTTATCTTATCAATGTCCGTAATAAATTTCTTGGGCACCTTAAGCGCTGACAGCACATAAATCGGAATGGAGGTACCTTGACCAAGATTAGGCGTCCCCCCAGCGTGAGGTGACTTGATTGCCACGCCGCCAGACGACGCACCACTTTGTCTTGAATGGGCTGAAGGTGTACCTAGTGCAGACGGCCCAAAGTTAGAGGCATTCCCAGGTATTTGATAGGAAAATGAGAGACAATGCCTGTGAACGGTTCCAGGATGCTTTTGAGGTTTAGGCCTTGGCATTGAATTGCCGCTATGGAGATCTTTTGCAAGTTGACCCGCAGGCCAGAGGCTTCCCCGAAGTAGGAGAGGATTTGAATAACTGCCTGAAGCTCCTCCCTAATCGGGTTTAGGAAGATTACAACATCATCAACATATATGGATAGGCGAGGTGGTGCTGCACAACCTTTCAAGGGTGACAATATTTCGTCCTAGGTGGCCTTTTTAAGGATTGAGTGCAGGGGATCTATGGCTAAAATGGATAGATACGGGATAGCGGGTCGCCCTGTCGTAGGCCACGCTGATGTGCGATTGTGGCTCCTGGCACCCCGTTGAGCAGCACAAAGGATGTATACGTCGCAAAAGATGAGGATAAGCACCGTCGCCACCGGTTGCCAAAGCCGCGAGCTTGCAGAAGGCCAAGAAGGTATTCCCAAGATACCGAGTCGGACGCTTTTTGAATATCAAGCTTTAACATTAGGGCCGGGGTGCTCGTTCGGTGGTAATGTCGCGCTATATTTTGAACAGCCAAAAAGTTCTCCTGGATACTCCGCTCTCTAATGAATGCACTCTGGGGAGGGGGGGGGTTGAAATGAGCAAGTCTATATGCAAGGACAGTCGCAGGGCCAAGACTTTGGATAAGATCTTGGAGACGGAGTGCAGTAAACTTAGCCCTACTAGAACCCTCGTTCTTGGGGACCAGGATGATGGATGCAGAGTTTAGCTGGGCGAAAGCTAGAGTGTGACAATTTTGGAATGTACATAGTGCTGCCATGATGTCGTGCCTGGTGATTTCCCAGCAGTGCTTGTAAAAGACTGCGGTGAATCCATCAGTCCCTAGGGCCTTATCGACTGGCAAGCTGTGGATGGCGCGTAGTACTTCTTCCTCTGTGAAGTCTGTGTCTAAATCAGACAAATCATGGGACATGTAGATTGAGATGTTGCTAGAGGATGTCCTGGGAGCGCACACTCTTTGACCCCAGCAGGTTTGAGAAATGCTGGTAGAGTATACGTTCCTTATCCCCATGCTTTGTGGCCATGCCCTGGTCAGAGTGCAACACCTGAATAAAATTCTTTCGGCGGTGACCATTGGCCCATAGGTGGAAAAAACGAGTGTTTGCATCCCCCTCCTTGAGCCATGAGATTCGCGAAGCTTGCCGCTTGTGTGCCTTTCTAGCGCAGCTAGGTCGAGGACTCTCAGTTTGAGGTCTTTGCGGAGGAGGTACTTAGGTTGGGTGAGATCCCTCGATTCTTGAGCCACATCAAGCCGTAGGATGATGACATTCGCGAGGTGGAATTGCTGGGTTGCGTCGTGGAATAGGGAGTTGCTCCAAGCACGGAGCGCTTTTGCAGTCGCACGGAGCCTGAGAGCCAGGCACTTGAACGGGTCTCAGGACATGGCAGGTGACGTCCACTTTTGCTGGATGAATTGTTGGAAGCCCGGGTGGCGAGGCCAAAAATTCTCAAATTTGATGATTCTGGGCTTGGCAGGGCCATTGTCATTTGTTAAGAGCAGCGGGCAGTGATTAGACATTGAGGAGGAGAGTGCCTGCAGCAGGTGGTTTGAGAATAGAGCATCCCATTCGTGATTACAGAAAACACGATCAAGCTTGACCAGTGTTGGTTCATCCTGCTCGTTACTCCAAGTGAAACGTCGATTCTGCAGGTGGAATCTCGCGGAGCAAACATCGGTTAATTACAGCACAGAACTGAGCCATCAATCGATGGTTGAGGTTGGAGTTGTTCTTGTCTGCTGCTTTGTCGATTTGGTTGAAGTTATCTAGGACGAGCCAAGGCATGTGAGAGGGAGGAGCTAGAGACTGGAGTTCTTCAAAAAAGGATGTCTTTTCTTGGAGGACTGTTGGGCCGTAGACTGCGGTGAGCAAGAGGCTGTTGCCATCACTTGGGAGCGAGACCAGTACTGACATAGAAAAAGTGCGTGCATTTGGGTGTGTCACATGGACCATCCCAGAGCAGTTAGATCCCATTGAGCTGGCAAGCAAGCAAGCAGCCGAGTGTAGGCGGTGGCCACCAATCTGAAGGATTGGGGCCTGGTCAATGCTCTACAGCTTTGATTCCTGCAGACAAGCGATGGTAGGCCGGGTTGCTTCAAGAGTCTAACGCACTGTTCGGCCGGCGCATTAAGTCCACGCACATTCCAACTTATGAAAGAGCAAGGCACACATGTTGCAGCGAGCAGGCCACTTGAATTAGGGAGAGTATTACAAGAATTACTAGTGAATGTAAAAGTTGCATTGAAGAACGGACTAAGCAGCATTGCATTGTTGCAGGAGGACCATGGCGCGAGAAATTAAGGCAAGAGACACTTGTTTGAGAACCCAACAGGTTATTGACCGGCCGGGCCGTCGGAGCCCGAAGGCCTTTAGGAATATAGAGGAGAGGACTGCAAAAGACTTACTACCAGAGTAGACTAAGATGAAACTAAGAACCAGGCCAGGGCGAAGCAAGCTAGATACAAAAGACATAAGAAGGTAGGTAGAGCAACATAGTGAGTGGCAACTGGAGTCGGTCACATCAGTCATGGCTTCCCTCAGGCGTCGCTTCTCGGCAAGGACGCAACCATCTTCATTGCTTGCTGGCTGTGCTCATCTATACGGCCGGCAGATGCTTCGTAAGGCTGCGATGATGCTGTCTGTTGAAGAGAGGTTCCTCGAATAGTCTGATCTGATGAGCTTTTGCAGTGCATCTGGACGAACCACTTTAGCATTCGGATCGGAGAGCAAAAGCAGAGGCGCCGCACATTCTTGCCTTTGTTGTTCGTTTGGAATCCTAGAGGAATAATAATATAATATCAACTCTATTACAGGCGGAAGATTTCCAGCCCAACCAGCAAGCCACCTGTCATTTGGCGATTTTGTGAAAAAGTCCCTCCGCTTCTTCAAAATTACGGATAGATCCTTCGCAATTTTTTGTGAGACGAAAATATTTTCTTTTCTTCGCGTTTGGGTCCCTGGCACGGTATTTTACGGAAAAGCCTCCCGTTAAGTTCGAATCGCGAACAAACCCTTTTCTAATTTTGCGAACAGGTCCAAAAAAATAACAAACAAGTCCCTGCTTCTTACGTTCAGGTCCTTTCTCCGTTTTTCCCGCAAAAAAATGTTTTCGCCACAAAAATACCGGAAAAACTGTTTTCGACATCCCAAAAAAAAGGAAAAAATGTTTTCGTCACCAAAAACGCAGATTCATCAAAAGTTTATAGCAACTTATGGATTTGCCAACGGGTCATAACCGCGAGTTTTTTTTAAAAAAATGTAGATTCGTCCGAAGATTTATAGCGACACGTGGATTCGCCGGCGGGTCCTAACGACCCATTTTTTTAACAAACGCAACAAAAAAACCCGAAAAAAATAATTTCGTCACCAAAAAAACGCAGATTCATCGAAGGTTTATAGCAACTTATGGATTTGCCAACGGGTCATAACCGCGAGTTTTTTTTTAAAAAAAATGTAGATTCGTCCGAAGATTTATAGCGACACGTGGATTCGCCGGCGGGTCCTAACGACCCATTTTTTTAACAAACGCAACAAAAAAAACCCGAAAAAAATGTTTTCGTCAACAAAAAAACGCAGATTCATCGAAGGTTTATAGCAACTTATGGATTTGCCAACGGGTCATAACCGCGAGTTTTTTTTTTAAATGTAGATTCGTCCGAAGATTTATAGCGACACATGGATTTACCGGCGGGTCCTAACGACCTATTTTTTTAACAAACGCAACAAAAAAACCCGAAAAAAATGTTTTCGTCACCAAAAAAACGCAGATTCATTGAAGGTTTATAGCAACTTATGGATTTGCCAACGGGTCATAACCGCGAGTTTTTTTTAAAAAAAATGTAGATTCGTCCGAAGATTTATAGCGATACGTGGATTCGCCGGCGGGTCCTAACGACCCATTTTTTTTAACAAACGCAACAAAAAAACCCGAAAAAAATGTTTTCGTCACCAAAAAAACACAGATTCATCGAAGGTTTATAGCAACTTATGGATTTACCAACGGGTCATAACCGCGGGTTTTTTTTAAAAAAAATGTGGATTCGTCCAAAGATTTATAGCGACCCATAGATTCGCCGGCACGTCCTAACGACCTATTTTTTTTAACAAACGCAACAAAAAAACCCGGAAAAAATGTCGCAACAAAAAAACCGGAAAAAAATATTTTCATGACCCAAAAAACCCGGAAAAAATGTTTTCGTCACCAAAAAAATGCAGATTCATCGAATGTTTATAGCAACTTATGGATTTGCCAACGGGTCATAACCGCAGGTTTTTTTTAAAAAAAATGTAGATTCTTCCGAAGATTTATAGCGACCCATAGATTCGCCGGCGCGTCCTAACGACCTATTTTTTTTAACAAACGCAACAAAAAAACCCGGGAAAAAAGTTTTCGTCACCCAAAAAACCCGGAAAAAAAATTTCGTCACAAAAAAAACACAGATTCATCGAAGATTTTTCGCCCTTTTTCCTCTAGGCTATTTTTCACCGGTTGGTGGTTTTGCGAACATGTATTATTACTCAGTGAACGCGTAGAGTATTAGGCTCGACAAAAGAAGGTTGTTGTGGAGTATATGGGCCCCGGGTATCTGCATGGCGGGCCGAGAGGACCACCCAAAGGGGGATGGGCCAAGCCGACTGCATGAAGATGGGTATTGCCCAGGAGGCAGGCCGCCATGCGCAGCAAGGAAACCCCGAAGATGGAAACTAACCCTGCTTAGGGAAGATACAATTGTAATCCTAACCGCTATCATGTTTAACGGATAAGGAAAGAGATGCAATCTCCACCTTGTAACCGATTAGGACTCTTCTTTGTAACCGCCCTCCTCCGCTATATAAAGGGGGGTGGGGGAGGAGGAGATGGGAGGAAGAGAACATCATCAGCAAATAAGCTAGCCACTCATAATTCCAGAGCACAGGACTAGGGTATTATCTCCACCGAGAGAGCCCGAACTTGTATACATCGTGTGTCTTGTGCTACCATCATCGAGTTCCCGATCCAGCGCTTAGCCCCCTTTTCATTATTGTCGGTAACAAACCTCGACAGTTGGCGCGCCAGGTAGGGGCTGCGCTAGGATCAATCTCAGCAAGCTCGATGGCGATCTTGACGACTTTTTTTCGCGTGTGGATCGCCGTTTTCATGCGACTAAAGCTTTTGTCATGGCGGTAGCTTTCTGGCGTGTCGGTCGACGGCGTGAGTTCTTTGTGCCGAGCATTCTCAGGTCCCTGGCGAGCGATCTCCTGGCGGCTGATTAGTTCCTTGCGGCCAGAGATTTTTCTTTGTTGCCGTGCATGCATGCAAGAAGCGGCAGCGAATTCGTCGACTAGAAGTTTTTCCAGGATCTCCGACTAGGAGCAGACCATGCGGCATGAAGTAAAAAAGACTTGCTGGATGTTGCATACATGCGAGACTAAAAAAGGTTTCTGGAGTTTTCTTTTTGGCTTGGAGGCCGGCGGCGCTTGCTCTCCTGCGACTTGGTCTTCCTGGACGTCTTGGCTTGCATGCGAGACTAGAAGCACTGGACGTCATCTTTTGCAAACAAACTGGATGACTAGAAGACGTCCTTGTCCCTCGCGGCTAGATATCCTTGCGCCAGAGAAAAGCGCTTGCGGCTGCAGGTCTTGGATCCTTGGCGTTCCCGGTGGCGGCGCATGCAAAGTTCCGGGCGACTAGATCCGGCGGCTGATAAAAAAGAAGAAGTTCTTGGTGGCGCATGCATGATCCAAGACTAGGAGTTGAACCGGAGGTACTCCGAAACAGAGGGTCAACAGAGAAGAGCGCTAGTCCCTCCTGGAGAGGCGTGTGCAAAATCGCCCGAAGCTGAAGGTTGCAGATTGCCGATCAAGATTTGGGCCAACATTATCTGGTCAGTCAAAATTATGAAGCGACTTGAAGTTTTAAAGTTTGTGCTCTCGGCGGCGGGAGAAAAAAGATTGCTTCTCACTTAAGCAGCAAGCTTCTCTAATCTTAGCGCACACTCCATCAGCAATCTGTACATCGCATTACGATCATCGGTTCTCAGCCATTCTTTGTCTATAATCATCAGTCTGATCCCCATAAGGATTAGTTCAGGTATTCAACAAATGCATTTATGTGTCTTTTCCTACTCTTGAGTTTTGCACGGTATTGAAATGAGTTGAATTGGTATAAGTCGGTGCACTATTGTTCACTGAGGAGCAAAATGAATTGATAGAGTCATCTGCAGAGATGCTTTATGGTTCAATTCACGCTCGATACATCTTAACCACTAAGGGCAGTCCCAACCCTTCACCTCAGCTAGTGTCTATAGAATTAATTACGCTGCCAACTAAGCAAAAATCTGATGTGGCATAGGAATTAAAGAAGGGAGAGAAGGAAAAACGAAGAAACCGTGTCTCAGGGCAGTCCCAACCCTCCACCTCAGCTAGTGTCTATAGAATTAATTACGCTGCCAACTAAGCAAAAATCTGATGTGACATAGGAATTAAGGAAGGGAGAGAAGGAAAAACGAAGAAACCGTGTCTCATGCAAGAAACTGGGTCGACGCGGGTACCAAGATACAAGAAACTACAAAATATGCATTGGACATTTCTGCGCGCTGACCAAGACGTGTTTGTGGTGCATGCATTGGTTTATTGCTCCCTCTCTCCTCTAGACACTACTCATGGAAACTATGGGTTGGAAAACTATGTATTGGTTTCTTGTTTTCTCTCTCCTCTAGACACTCCTCATAGAAATCATGAGTTGGGACTGCCCTAAGGGGTTGGCTGACATGGCCATTCTGTCCTCCTGTGATTGACTTACGTTTTTGCCTAGAGGGTTTCATTATCCCACCTTGATTTGTTCCAAAACTTGAATGTTGCCGTAGCTGGAGAAGTTCAAGAACTACGACTTTGGATGATGCCCTCGTGTATCCTGCAGTGGTCAACACGGTGAAGATATATCTGATATCCCTAGGTCCTAAATAGAATGAAGTCATGAACCAAGAGAACAAAAGTGGCATGGCGTGGTAATAATAATAATAATAATTAAACACCATAAATACAGATACTGTATTCGTTCGTCCCTAATCGGACCGGCTGATCACAATTGTGGTTTGAGCTTACTCCTAATTCAAAATGTTCATTTGCAGGTGGTTTGACCATGAATGACTTCATCATTGCTGCCAGGATAGATAAAGTCAAAACGCTCGATCTTATCCCAAAGAAGCGAGTCTGGGCCTGAACCTTGCTGCTCTTGATTTCTTCTTCTTCTTCTTCTTCTTCTTCAATCATTCATCCCACAGGTGCTGCTAGCTGCTCCTCTCCTTCCAACACAGTTAACAGTTTTGATTACCACTTTTGTGTTTGATTCGTACCAATATATCATTACCAACTTGTGTGTACATTGCATGTGTTGTCCCCGTGGAGCTAGCTCAAACTAGTTTGTTAACCTTGAACCTTGGTTAAGTTGAGTTTTATCTTCGAGTAGATTACACCACGAATCCATGAACTTCGTTTTTGCCTAGAGGGTTTCATTATCCCACCTTGATTTGTTCCAAAACTTGAATGTTGCCGTAGCTGGAGAAGTTCAAGAACTACGACTTTGGATGATGCCCTCGTGTACCCTGCAGTGGTCAACACGGTGAAGATATATCTGATATCCCTAGGTCCTAAATAGAATGAAGTCATGAACCAAGAGAACAAAAGTGGCATGGCGTGGTAATAATAATAATAATAATAATTAAACACCATAAATACAGATACTGTATTCGTTCGTCCCTAATCGGACCGGCTGATCACAATTGTGGTTTGAGCTTACTCCTAATTCAAAATGTTCATTTGCAGGTGGTTTGACCATGAATGACTTCATCATTGCTGCCAGGATAGATAAAGTCAAAACGCTCGATCTTATCCCAAAGAAGCGAGTCTGGGCCTGAACCTTGCTGCTCTTGATTTCTTCTTCTTCTTCTTCTTCAATCATTCATCCCACAGGTGCTGCTAGCTGCTCCTCTCCTTCCAACACAATTAACAGTTTTGATTACCACTTTTGTGTTTGATTCGTACCAATATATCATTACCAACTTGTGTGTACATTGCATGTGTTGTCCCCGTGGAGCTAGCTCAAACTAGTTTGTTAACCTTGAACCTTGGTTAAGTTGAGTTTTATCTTCGAGTAGATTACACCACGAATCCATGAACTTGCGTTGTGGATCCATGAGCTAGGAAATTGGATGTCTACATCCACACGCGAAACCCTCAAAAGCGGTCAAAATCTCCTTTGAGGCTTTGAAACTAAGTTTGAGGACATATACAGATGCCCAGATTCCTGGTTAATGGAGTAGCATTCTGAGGGCCTGTTTTACAGAATATCACTTTTACAGAATATTCAACATCTATACCTTGTTCAGTTTCTTCACAAGTTTGAAATTCCTTCACAGCTTCTGTTATGTCCATATTGCTTGAAGGTGAGTGTAGCCAACTTTGGGTGCAGACTAGACTAGAGCTTCTACCATGCTTGGCAAGAGTGAACTCCGGAATTGATCTAGGATTCTTCCCCCTGTACTAAAGCAGGCGGACTCTGAAGGAAGAGTCGGTACCAGCACTGCTAACACATCTCTTGCCAATTTAGATAGTGTGGGGCACCAATTTAATACATCAAATTTCTCCGCTATCTTCTCACCATTTTCTGCTAGATATCTTGATAACTCGGAGTTGCTCGCTCTACTCTCAATCTCTTCCAAATGTATAGCAAATTGAGATGCTAGCTGCAGGCTGCAAAGATTATCCTCATGCTCATCCACGTTTATAGTTAGTGGGGCCTGGCTGGTATTTCTATTGCTCGTCGAATAAGCAGCAGATTCAACAAAGGATTCAAACAAACGGCGCATATCGTCTTCTAATCTCTCAACTAATTTCTTTGCTTTAGCTGGCTCATACATGCCGAAGAAGATAAATCTTAAATATTTCAGCTTGTATCGAGGGTCCAAGATGACTACAATGAACAATAAGAAGTTGAGGTTGCCTCCCAATATTTACTGAACTTCACTTTCATACGTACTGCCATCGCAGCTAAAGTGGAATCACTTTGGCCAGCAAGTTGAACTAACTTTGTCCGCATCAAAACCAATTCATGGAAGAAGCAACTTGATGTCACATGCAGAGATGCTAAGAGGCGCGATGTGACATTGCAGAATAGCTTCAAGAATAATATAACGATCCTAGCATGCATTTTGCCAATTGAACTCTTCTAGTGGGAGCATATGCTTATCATCAAAATAAGTTTTGAATTGCTTGTTTTCATCACTTGTAAGTTTTGAATTGCTTGTTTTGCTCACTCAACCTTGTAAAAGCTTTCTCAAATTGGACTGCCGTGTCCAGCATAACTGCATAAGATAGGTGGAATTCCATCTTGTTTCGACATCTAAAGACAAGATTCTTACATGCTATTCTTTTCTTCTCCGCACATTTCTTAAACAAGTACAATCTGGATGGGGAGGATCTTACAAACCTGATTACAATTCTTATTTTGTCAATGGAATCATTTGTTCTCTTCCAATCCACTCTTGACAATCAAATTCACTGTGTGCACAACATCTCATGTGAATGAATTAGTTTAATTTGGTCGGGTAGTCGAATCTCTAGTTGGAGCAGACCAGTGTAAATTAATATAATACACGTTAGCAAAATGGTTGGAGCCGTAACCAGGTAACTGATTGTGGAACTTGATGGTTGAATCCGTAACCAGGTAATTGATCATGGGCCTTATTCTTCTTTATAGGCCTTTTCTTATACAGGCTTGAAACAAAGTATGGCTCTTAATCCTTGTCACACATGTTACAACCGCCAATCCTTGCCGAAGACACCAGTCATGCTCTCTCCGATAGCCTCATAGCCTATTCCCTATGGGTGCTATCTTTACTCTGAATTCTTTGTTCCTTTGCTTTTACTAGACAGGGTAGCGTGCTATTGCACGCCGTGCTGTGTGGGCGTGGGAAAAAATCGACGAAAGGACGTAAACACGATTTTCAACATATTTCTCACTCCGGAAAAGCAATGGCCGAGTTCTGGGGAAAAAATAGAGAGTAGCGTCATTGCACGTTGTATTGTATGGCGTAGGGAAAAAATCGTGAAAGCAGCATAACGCGATTTTCAACATATTTCTCACATCAAAAACAATGAAACCGAGCTACGGGAAAAAATAAAGAGTTAGAGTTGTAGAAATATCTCTTTCGACCAATTATCTGGGAAATATCGGAGATCGAGGTGGAAAAACGAGGTGGGAAAACAGCCTAGAGGAAAAGGGCGAAAAATTATTAGTGGCGACAACCTTTTTGAGTTGCACACATATTTACGGTGACAAAACATTTTTCCAATAAAGCGGAGAAAGGACTGACGTGATGACAACCTTCTTAGAGATGCACATATATTTACGGTGGCGAAAACATTTTTTCCGTGAAAAACGGAGAAAGGACCTAGACGTAAGGAGCGAGGACCTATTTGTTACGTTTTTGGACATATCCGCTATCCTGAAAAATTAGAAAAGGGCATGTCCGCGATTTGAATTTAACGGGGGCTTTTTTCGTAAAGTACCATAGCGAGGACCCGAGCGAAAAAAATAAAAAATCTTTCCCTCACAAAAAATCGCGAAGGACCTATTCGTAATTTCGAGGGACCTATCCGTAATTTGGAGAAATGTAGGGGGCTTTTCGCAAAAATGCCAAGGGTGACACGTGGGCATGCTGAGGAGCGGCCGAGCCCAGGCGCTATGTAATGGCTAATATACCCTATGTGACACCATGCCTAAAAATCACTCAAGGTAGGCCCGTGCACACATTGCACCCCGCTTACACTTTCGCCATCGCTTTGTATAAAATGAGTTAATTCGGAGGTGATACATTTGAACCTAACATATATTATATTCTAATACAATTTACTTTAGACAAGTAATATATGACTAATTCCACCACCACACCGCATGGGTACATGAGCCTTTCGCACAAATGGACTGGGTATTACAGCCCATGCTTCTATTCATATGGATCCATGTATGTATATACACATAGATGATGTTACACATGATCAATGTCCTCTTTTCCGTGACGGTCGCTCCTTTTCTTCGATGTTGGGCAACTCAACCGTGATATAATATCCCATCTTCACTTATGCCAGTATGCCTACTTTAGTCATGTCTAAAGATTCGAAGAATCTTCTTGCCATCGTCAGGAATGCTTTGCCACTCACCAACGATGGCACACTCCTAGCTACTCATGGCCTCATATAGTCTATAGCTTGTGTTCAATGCAAAGCTTCATCTTCTCTATGTCAGGGCTTTCCATCATGGAGCTTCTTTGGGTACTGATTTCTTCAACCATGCTGATGCTTAGCACTTATTGCTGCGGCCTTAGCTTCTTTCACTCTAGCCTTTCTTTTCAACGGCTTCAGCAAGCAGCATGATAATGTCCTCAGCTCTTTGCTTCCCTGTAGGTCATGTTGTCTCAAGGACACATCGATGTCATTGTACTGTTTCGTCGTCTCCTCCAATACTATTCATCCTATCCTCGTTACAAATTTTATTTTAATACAAAATTTTATTTGTTTTATTTAATTGCTAATTTTATTTAACTTATTGTGAATTTTAGTTATTTAGGAATTTTACTTTGGAATGCATATGGAAATAAATTTGCCAATTTCTTTTTTTTATTCTACTTTTTGGAATTAGCATACAAATCAAATTGCTAATTTTCTTTATCTTTTATTTTGAATTACATTTATTTAAGGATTTTACTTTAGAATTAGTATCAAAATTAAATTGCTAATTTTATTTTATTTTTTATTCCAAATTTTAGTTATTTTTGGTTGAAATTTGTACACAAATCAATTGCTATTTTTATTTTGAATTATATTTATTTAGGATTTTACTTAGGAATTCATATAGAAATCAAATTGCTAATTTTATTAATTTTTAATCTAAATTACAGTAACTTATGTTGTTTATATGCGTACCAATATATGCATCATGTGTATAGTATAGCATTTGTGTTGTTTATTAGTAGATAAAAAAATACAAATAATAGAATAAGGATGTCCAAAAAAAAAGAGGGTATTAGTTCTTACCTTGTTCTATGTGCCTAGAACTGTAGCTTAAATGACAAAGTAAATTGGAACCGGATGTTAAACTCAGACCATACATATACCACCCACTGCCAATATATGGAGAAAGTACACAATGCAGTTTTCACCCCTAGATTACATGAATGTTTTCCACGGAGATTGTTAAAAGTTCAACGAGCCATCGATCAGGAGTAGAACTAAAGATAACCATCCTACCATCAATTCAACGAGCCATTACTGCACAAATAAATAATACAGCTGAAGTAGTAGAGTAGAATCTAGAGGGGGGGGGGGGAAGCAGGACGATCGCGTTCCTAAGCTGTTTGACCTTTTGTCTAAAGCATAAAAAGTAGTAGCGGATTCATCTTCGAACTGGAGTAGTATCATCCATCACCAAACATAAGATTGTTTATTTGGTCAATGCTAATGTCTGAAATGGGTTCGATGGGCCTCTCTGCTTCCATTACAGGAGAAAACATTGTGCGCTCGCGACTATGCTCGTCTGGAGATTAACAAGGGCAATATTAGTAGTTATTAGTATATTATAATAAGAACAGACCATACATAGACAGCCAGTGAGGCCAATAATCTAATGCAACGGAGGCAAGGTTTGAAATCTCGTTTTGGATGGTATCTTAGAGGTAGCCGAAATCTAAAATCTCTTCGGACAAATCCTATATGAAATACAAAAACAAAAAATCAAATCTGCTTTTTTTTTCACCGAGAAAACCGAAATTTTGGCCGGAATTCCCGAAATCTCGGCGAGATTTGTTGAGATTTCGGTTAATTTGCACCGAGCGAACAATGGCTCAAATAGGTGATGGCTCGGGCGTGGAGGTAAGGCCCGGACGATTTAGACGGCGGTGGTGGTGGATCCGACGAAGCCATACACCTCAGACGGCGAAGGAGGTGGGGGCGGAGAGAGACCTTGGGGGCTCACGGTGGGGGCGGCGGTTTCGGAGCCTCGGAGGAGGCTAAGCTTTTGCCTAGGGCTTCGAACCACCAGCGATGTCAGCGACAGCGGAGGCGATAACTCCATCTCCGCCGCCTTCTCTTCTTGCATTGCAACTGCAAGCACGGGCACGGAAGGGTGGGCTCTAACGAAATGGTCCATCTAGCATTCATGGGCCTTATATGGGCCCTACATCCATAAATAAAACACACACAAAGCCGAGTAGGAGGAGGAGGATCTCCTGTGCTCCATCGATCCCATCCGTGGCCATGCCGTCGCGTTCGTCGAGGCTGAGGCGGACGAAACCCCCGTGGCCTCTCGCCGAGCCCCCTCCCGGCCTCTTCCCCAGCAGGAACGACCTCCTCCGCCTGCTCGCCGTCCTCTCCATCGCAGCCGCAGCCGTCGCAGCCTGCAGCTTCATCAACCGCCGCCCCAAGCCTTTCTGCGACTCCGACGACCCCTTTGCCTACAGCTATGGTGATGGATTCCTCCTCCTTGCTCATTTTTACAAGCAAGCTTACTTGCCTCTCATCTCATCTCCTTACTAGTTCAAGTCAAAGCAGCCAGTAATTACTATAGGGACTAGTGCATGGAACAAGAAAGCTGATGCGTCCTTAATGCGTCGGGCATCCATGTGCAGATTCATGCGAATCTTGCCCTGAGAATGGACGATGTGCAGATGGCAAGATGGAGTGCGTCCAGGGATTCAAGAAATATGGCAAGATATGCATAGAGGATGGACTGGTCAGCCAAACTGCTAACAAGATTGTACTGCCCCATTTCTCTTGCCTTCTCTTTCTCCAGCTCTTGCTACAGAGGCATGCTTATCCTTACCCTCTACGTCTTCTCAACATACTTTCTAGTCACAGTTGCTACAGCTGAGAATCTGCGATGAACATGCCCGTGCTTTATGTGGCCAAGCTGGCAAAATCTTGGTCTGTTATCTTGTCCCACCTCATGGTTTTTCTCACAACTCGGATGTAGCAATTCCTTATTACAACTATATTTCCCCTGCCCCCATATCCTCATGTACTTCTGTTTCCTGACTTTCAGTTCCATGAACTTGATATGTCAATGATAGCTGATGAGCTATTAGCGAAGGATCCCATCGGCCTAAGTGAGGATGGAATTAAAGTCGCAAAAACTAGGGTGCTGGAGAATGCACGGGACTTCTTCGAGACAACGTTAACTCATAACAAGTATGATTGAAATTGCAATTTTTTTCCTACAAACCAATACCTGTTAGATGACAGACACGGGGTGTCCATCTAAATTTTTCCATTTACAGTCGAAGCGTACCAGGGTGAATGGAATGGGATGGTACAGGATAAACCCTGGTACATGCGTTTGGTTGACTGTACGGAACCATCTCATCCGGGACGAAGTGGTACAGATTCTCGGAATATTCCCCAAATATGCCGTATCAACGCGTTCGCCCGAAATCGCCGAACCATTCGGTCCCGAACCTCCTCGCGTCTCCCCTCGCCTGTCGCCCCTTCCCTCGCCCGTTGCCCCTCGCGGGAGACACCCCTCGCCTCGCCCGTCGCCCCTCCCCTCGCCCGTCTCGCCTCGCCCGTCTCCCCTCGCCTCACCCGTCGCCCGTCGCCCCTCGCCTCACCCGTGGAGGAGGATGAGGAGGCGTGGGCGTGGAGCTGGGGCGCGGGCACGGACGGGCAGCTCGGGAACGGCGGCTTCCAAGACCGGTAGGTCCCGCAGCCGCTCCTCCTCCCCCTCGCTGCGCGTCGCGTCTCCTTCGTCGCGGCGGCGCCCACGCCATCGCCCTCACAAGTACGCTCCGCACTTCCCTTCAAATAATTCCACCTTGGTAGGCTCTGTCGTGGGAGGATTTGATCTGGCCAACTCTCACGGTTTCTTGGCCCTCATCATTGTTATGGAGATCCTAGCGATAATATGTCTCGCGTCACTAGAAGTTGAACTCGGCTAGATGTTCAGATCAGTAATGGGCTTGTGCAAGGTGAGGTCGTTTTGATAACCATAGCAGCAGAGATTCCGAGTTCAACTTGGATTGCAGATTGCCCTTCTAGTGCACTCAGCTACTCGTAGGGCATTGATCCATTGTCTTGTCGGGACAACCTTAACCCCAACCTTTTTAGCTGGAATCTGCATAGATTCATTCAGGAAGTGTATGCTGGACCTGTTGGTTGGTAGGAACAGATTTGCTATTGCACTAATGTTACACTGTTTCCTTGTCCTGAATCTGAACTTGGTAATTCAAGAGAAGATTTTTATCTATAATTCCATACACTAATACACCATTGTATTGTTGAGTGGTAAGTTGAGGGTTCCACTTTCCATCTTGTTGGGTAATCAATGATTATGCATTTCTCCATGTTGGTCTATCTTTTGTAATTATCAACACACTATTTTTTACAGGAAACAGTAGGGAGGTCTCTACTGTATATATCAATAAATATAGGAAAAACGAAAATTTATGTACAGGAAGAAAAGGAAAAGAGAGAAACAAATATGTTACAACCCTAGGGAAATAATCATCAAATTAATGTTTCTAGCCAATCAAAATAATTTGGCAATGTTCTTCCTTTGAAGCTTAACTGTTTTCTTCGAAGCCAACTGTATCTTGATGGCAACCTTTTGTCCATTTCCATCAGCCGACCAAGAAATAGTCTATGCATAATGCATCAAATGCCATTTTTTCCTGATTGATTGTTTACTAGAGTCAAATACATTAGTTCTTTGAACAACTTTACTGAACATTTCAGGTGATGGTGAAGTATTTACTTGGGGCAGAGGTACACATGGTCAACTTGGTCATGGGAACGTGGAGAATACCCCTCATCCAAAGTTTGTTAAGTTCTTTGAAAATTACAATGTAACCTGTGTAACTGCTGGTTGGAACCATTCTGGATTTGGTACAGGTCTCCAAACTCTAAGACCATTCATTTCTTTGTACTATCATTGTGATCTATGATTCACGCATGAAATATTCTACTTGATGTTTCTATATTATATTTCATGCATACTTTTTTTTTACCAAGCCACTGCATCTTTTGTTTTGGTAGTGGGCTATTAGTTGTTTTTTTTTCATTTGCAAAATAAACCATTACTGATGAGCTTTGCTGTGATCTTTCTAGTTCTTATTTTCAGATTCTGGACATCTATTAGGTAATGCGGAGATGGCTCATTTGGACAGCTTGGCACTGGTGATAACCATTCAAGGAGCTTGCCTTTTGAAGTGGCATCCTTTACCACAAAGAATGTTGAGAAGCTTGCATTTGGGATGCGCCATTCTCTTGTCCTGTTGGAAGGTAAGTAAAACTATAACAGTTATATGCATGTTCATGAACCCACACAAATTTACTCTATTTACCTCTTCCAAACCACTTGTTCAGCAATCTTTCTAATACCTGGCAATACCCAAGATCTACAATGACTCCTTTATAATGCCTTTCCTACTGTTCTAACATCCTTGAGAGAAATAATTAATCAAAATCTGTTACTAAAGAAGAAAAAGGAAAGTTAGATCATCACGACTGTAGGATCTTTCCTATCGGGCTGCTGAGAATTTAAGGAGTGATTGAACCATCTCTTCTACTCGATGTGTTGACAGACTTATCAAAATTGCCCATCTGCGTTACAAATAGATGACACAGTTAATCTTCTTTCTTCCAGATAACTCAATCTATGGATTTGGCTCAGCAAGACGAGGACAAGTTGGTAAATACATTTCTAGGAACGAAAAATTATATAATGTTCCTAGAATAATTTCTGGTTTTCAAACTGTAAGATAGCAAATATATATGCCAATGGAGATCACAGTGCTGCATTGGATGGTAAGCCTTGTAAATCTGCAGTCATTCCCTGGGATCATTGGTGCCGTGGGTGGCCATGGCGGCGGCGGGAACTTCTGTGACATGGCGTACTACCAGAAGCTAGGGGAGGGCTCCAATATGTCGATTGATAGCCATAACAGCATGCAGACCAGCATGAATGGTGGTTCGATTGCAATGTCTGTGGACAACAGCAGTGTATATGTATTCTAGCTACGTGCAATGTTCTGTAATGGTGGTTCGATTGCAATGTCTGTTGAACGAGTTTTAGATGGTTGATTCCGTGGCTGTCCTAATTGCTTAATTTATCCTGATCTGTAATGCCTGGATAATTTTTTTATTTTTGTTTTCCATTGAGTACCTTATTTCTCAACAATTTCATTGATTTTAGCGCTTCCAGACATGCATAGATACTTGAGTTGAGCAAAAATGCGTGCTGATCTGCTTGGAATGTTCTGTTCTGACTGTCCAGAATTGTTATTTTATCATTGGCCTTTTTTTCCTTATTCTCCATTTTAAAGCTGGCTTGGCAGCTCAATATTTGTATATGTAAAATAACCATGCCGCTGCCGGAGTTGTTCTGGAAATTCACGGGTGTGGGTTGAAATATTGCTTATTATTTAAACATAGTACAAGAGGATGTCATTTTAGGAATTCATATATTACTTTACTCCTATGTGCTTATAGATGGGTCATGGGTACTAATGTTTAACAAACTATCGTATCGGATATTTCATGAGATTCCCTCAAGCCAACTTCATTTCTTAATCCAACTTCATCTCTCTAACCAAACATCATCTCGTACCATCCTATATCATTTCATTCAAGCAACTAAACATCATCTCGTACCATCCTGTACTATTCCATCCAAACAATCAAACAAAATCTTGTATCATTCCATTCAGGCAACCAAACACCTTCCCTGTACCATCTTATCCAGGATCATCCCATCCACCCTGTACCATTTCATCCCATTCACCCTCGTACACCCAACCAAACGCACCCTAAATGTCCAGAGCAGGCTGCAGAGCTTCATAGGCCCCTGACTTGTCAAGTTCATCAATGGATCTTTAGGAATATCATCTTTGTGATGACCTACTGTATGCTGGTACGATTGTAGCATTACCATCTTAGACATGCAGCTTGTTTAAAGACAGCTCAAATTATGATAAAACTCAAGTTTGCAGCACTGCTCTGGATTCTATGGAACATTTATCAGAGACGAGCGTTACTAAAGAGAGCTGAGAAAATATATGAGCAGGTATGGATTGCTATTATTAGGGTTTAATTATTTTTGGTGTTTATTCTTTGTGTGTTTCATATGCATATGTTTACATTGCAGTGATGCAATTTGCTGTACTATTGCCAAATACTGTACTAACAATTTGTTGTGTAAATCCAATATATCACATGGATGGGCAAATTGAGGTTGCTTGGATTGATGAATTACAAAATGAAAAGATGTTCATGTTGTAAGCTATGGCTGTTTGTTTCATGGTTTTGCAGAATTTGCTTGCAGTGACTGCAGTACTTTCATTTTTTTAGTGCAATTTACTAACACGTCCACCACCTTCTTCTCCACCTCTTCCATGTGTGAGGGGGTGGAGTGGACAAAGATGGAAAAATTTTCTGTACCTTACATTATTTGCTGTTGCATTTTTATTTTGACATAAGGTATTTTGGACCTTCTATTATTTGTGCCTTTTTCTGTTGTCATCTAGTAGGTGTGTGAAATCCTTGAAGATAATGCCATAAATACTAAGATTGGCAACCCTGAATGTGAGCCTTGGGTGGTCACCTCTTGGCTACGGGATCATCTACTGGTTCCCCAAGAGAGAAAGAATGCCGTCTTGTGGAAGAAGGTAGTTATTTAGCAGTATATTTCACTTACTTATGTAGCTATTGACTTATATTGGTTAGCATTATCCAATGCCAAATTTTGAAGGAAAGTTTCATGGAGTTGCCATGTTTGTGTACCATTTTACAAATATTTCTAGTTGAAGGCACCACATATACATGTGTGTGTATGAAGCAATTGTAAGGACATGGTAGTACTTGCCTGTCAACCAATAATGTTTAGACTACACAGCATAAATAAATTGAAAGAACATTTGATGATTTTGGAGAACTGATTAGGTTTAAAATGTAACTAGTTGTGGCATTTATCAGAAATAACACAAGTTTTATTAGTCCTGGTGTTCTTGGGCACTTGCTCAAAATTATGGTTTCAATTGCTCCCGCAATATTTTAACCCATGACCGCTCTTTGCCACAGCACACTTTATGTTCTATTGCTAGAGAAAAATGCTGTTGGGGGGAATGGCTTAAGTAGCAGATATGTGCTGCTTTGTTATTGAGCAGATAGTTGACAGGAGTCTCATATTTATATTGCTCTGTTGTTGAAAGATTTTCAATAATAGTTTTTTCTGTTTTCAACTTACTCATGCAAACAACGTTAGTCTTTTAGCCTTGATTTTCATTAATTACCAAAACCCTAAACATATGGGGGCCTAGATACTTTCACCAGCCGCAGGCACCTCTTGGCACAGCCCCAGGCCATCTTCTGAGCACTAGATCTTCTTGAAGAACAAAGTTCCCCCGACCCTCATCTCCGATACATTTCTTATGCACATGGCATATTAACCAACTGACAAGTTTGATAGAAGGTTCAGAAACCTCGATTTCCGACACATTTTTTTTCCATGTGTTTGATTCTGTAAGTAATGCAAACAGTAGAATAATGCCGCTTCAGTAAGCATTTTGTTGAAGAGTAAATACCATAATCCTTAGTTCAAAAAATTTAAGCAATGTTTCTCTATCTTAATTATGATTTTGCAATAGAATGATCATTGGTGCATGCAAGTATGCAACTTGTTCTAAAGACACAGCATCTCATGCGAAATTGAGTTGGGACTCGGATTACTATATCTCGAGTTCATGCAGCTGCATTTCATGGCCGGGCAGGTTAGTGTCAGATAGTGGAATTTCATACGCGTCTCGGTGTTGTGCCTCTCTTGCGCGTAACTAACGGTGACTTTCTGCCAGAAATTATTAGCGATTGAGCCATGCAGCGCTCGTTTGCTTGATTGGTTTTATCGTCATTTTTTTTCATGGAACGCAGAATTTGTAGAAATGAAATACCTTACTTGCATGAACCATGTGCTCAACAAAGGAGAGGTATGGTGAACCGGTGGTTGGCCAATGAATGTACAGATGGGAAGAGTGTCCATAAAAGCAAAACAATAAAATGAGAAATGCAAGAGGGAACAAGGAAGGAACCAGTCAATGTCAGTTCGGTTAACCAAATAATTGAACCGAATTAGTTCGGTTAATTCGGTTCGGTTTCAGTTTGTAGAATTTAAAAACCGAATTTTTCAAAAATCGAATAAACTGAACCGAAAAAACCATATGAACCGAATGCGTAGGCCTACCTCCAGCCTCCACCGAGCCTGCTCCCTATGCAGTCTCGCTGCTGTCACCCTTCTACCCAACGGCGGCCACCGCCTTCTCTCTCTACAATCTCGCCGCTGTCGCCTTCTCCCTCTACAAGCCGTTGTTGCCTCCCCATCACTTCTCCTTCTACCGCCATTCCGCTAACCAACCTGCTAATCGCGGCCGCCACCGTCTTTCCTCTCTACAATCTTGTCACCACCTTCTCCCTTTGCAAGACACCATCGATTTCTCCCTCCGCTGTCGGCTTCTCCATCTTACATTTTTTTTTTGTTTTTTAAACACACATACTCACCGTGTCAGCGGCTTTTTGTTTTTGAAAAATTGCGTATCGCCGCGCCGACATCACATATCGGTGATACATAGACTACTTCCTCCGTGTTGTTGTACTTGTCCTAGTATGTGTTTCAATATACCTTTCTATTAAGGGAGTCAGTATAGATATTTAATTTTTGACTCTATTTAAACACTTTAAAAGAGATTAAGTGATTGTAATAGATCATTTAATAGAGGTATGTATGGTTGTTTCTTATCGAATATTTATTAAATTTAGTATTTCTTTGGTCCGTACATATATTGAACTGTGAACAAATATTGTAAAACGGAGGGAGTAAATAAATACAATGATTAGTGGAAGGCTTGACATGCACAGCTGCATGCCTCTTCAAGAGTTGCCGCGCTGCATGTTAGCGTGTCCGCAGCAAACAAGGCGACGCACGGCGAACCGAGCGGCGGCCATCCTCAGGGCGTATACCATCCGCCGGCAACCGTGCTCTACCGCGGCAGCGAACCGCGTCGCCTTCTTGATTTGTTTCTCCCTCCTCCTCACCGCGGCATTGCTCTCCTTGCACGACGAGCACCGGGCGCGCCCGCACTCACACTCTGTGTCCGCGTCGTAGGAAGTGTCTTCCTCGCCGATGAGCTCGCCGTTCTCCTCCACTTGCCTCGGAGAGACGGCAGACGCGGTAGCGCCGGTGTCCCTAGCTGCCGCACGACCAATTGCCTTGTCCGACGCCGGTACCGCCTGTTCTCCCTCGGCGCTGAAATAGTCCTCGCCCTCGTCATCGTGCGCCATGAACGTACTGCAGCTGCATCTTGTAGGAGCAGTAGTAAAAGCCGCCAAAAGAACTCCGTAGTCCTGTAGTCTCTGACATCGTACCCTAGGATGGCTCCCGGGCTGGGAGGAGGGAACACCTTGTAGTCCTCCTCCTCCTCGGACTCGGGTCGACCGCCATCGCCGATCGCCGGCATCGAGCCGACTCCGCAACCGCGCCCCTGTTCTTCCCCGTCGCTGACATGCGTAGGGACGGCGCACGCGCCCGCCGTCATGATAGCATACAGGTCGGATTCGGACGGCAACGACTCGGCGTGGCCGGCCACATGCTCGCCGTCGTCGACGTTGCCGGCATGTCCCGTCGTGTCATTGAAGAAGCGGCGCATGTGGAGCGCGGCCTGCGCGTTGGATACGGCTCGGCGGCCGGAGAGCCCCGTGAAAACCCGGGTGTCCGAGCACATTCTGCGGAGAGGATCACCGTGGACGAACGGCGGCGACGGCTTTCTCCCCTCCATCTCCATCTCCACGGCGAGATGAGTAGGGCGTTCTGTTCTTGAAGGGCTACGGACTGGAGTCTGCGTAGAGAGGTGGTCTCGTTTAGTTTTGTAGGCTGCGACGGCGACTCCGTGAGCGATCGGGAGAGCGCGTCCGCGTCAAGTCCGTCTCGGCGCAAACGTGAACCTGAACCCAGCTGGGCCCACGTGGACGGCAGTCCCAAACTGGGCTTGGCTGCCTGATGGGGCCCACTAAATACTTCCCCACGCGGCCCGTTTGAGGACGGCGTACAAAAATCTTCAACTTTTTTTTTTTTTTTGACTTCCTCCGTAGATCACAAGTACAATTCTATGGACAGCACTCCCCCGTTAAAAAAGGTAAGTCATTTTCGACTTTTCAAAGTCAGGAAGATGTCACTTTAACCATTAAAGTTTATGATTATTTAAAAAATATAATATTGTGACGTTACAAAGTTATTTCTTCATAATAATTTTACTCATAGCATTTTCATATATCCAAACTATATATATTAGATAATATCTTTGCTTAAAATTAATACAATTTAACTGCATTATTATATGACGACTTCTTTTGTATATTTTTTTTTGACGACTGCATTATTATATGACGACTTCTTTTATACAATTTAACTGCATTATTATATGACGACTTATTATACAATTTAACTGCATTATTATATGACGACTGCATTATTATATTACGGATTGTCGAGGGTTTCGGATATTTTTTTTTGGGAAGGCGATCGAATGCTAGTTTGTATTTTGCGGTGATGCAGTAGGTGGCAACTGATGGAACAGAAGCAAGAATATCCGAAAACAGATAGGGAACATATGTAGTAAATGTGTAATCGTTGAACGGATGGCAAGTACCCAACGAAACTATTTGAGTATAACTATTAACACTAAGGGGTTGTTTGGATCTACAGTTTTATAAGAACTAGTTTCCATAAAACATGGTTTTTCTTAACTACCCCTAAAATCATGTTTGGATCCTCCAACAAACTCCCGTTCAAGATAAGTCCGTTTTCCACAAACCCAAAAAACCACGTTTTAGGAAAAACAGGTCCCACTCGTTTTTAGCTGAATAGGTTTTCGGTACATGCACGATCCCACGTCTGGTTTGTGCGCGGGAATATTACATTGCCTTCAAGCTTTGGCGCCTACATGCACGTTCTTCATTTAAGATCAGAGACTACAACTAAACAGACTAGTTCACGATCAGGAATTACAAACAGAGTAGCGACTGAAATGGGACTTCGTTCGCATCACGCGTGTGGAAAGTAAAGAAGCGACTGAAATGGGAAAATGAGACAGTAAAACGGCTTTTTATTTTTCTAATCCAAACACTGTTTCTCACGTACTCATTTGGTGACCACCACTATCCAAACATGGTTTAATTAAAACCCACTCTAACTAACTAACTAACTAATCTAAAACTGGTTTTCCTAAAAACCCTACTAAAACATGTTTATATTTTATAGATCCAAACAACCACGGGGGCATATCCAGTGCAATCAGCATTTTGGTGCAATCGCTGTGCAATCCAACTAAGAAAATTTTTAAAAAATTCTGAAAAAAATCATGGATGTACATCTCATCTTACCCCATCTACATATAAAATTTCATGATCAAATTCGTCTTATGCTAGAAGTTACAAAAAAGACAAATTTAAGGTGCATTTGAACTATTCAAGTTTGTCAGAAATTTATCTTTTTTATTACTCTTAACATAGGACGAATTTGATCATGAAATTTTATATGTAGATGGGGTAAGATGAGATGTACATCCATGATTTTTTTCAGAATTTTTTGAAACTTTTCTTAGTTGGATTGCACAGCGATTGCACCAAAATGCTGATTGCACTGGATATGCCCCCAACAACCACTAAGTTGTAGTTGTCCAAGCAGCAGTGATCATGGTTTTAAGGCTTTGTGTGCATTTGATCATGCCTTGTACTTTTACGCTTCAAACAAATAGTGTATATATATAAAGGGAACGTATCCGGCGGCAGTGGAGGCCGCCTCCCCCCGGCGGCGCAGTGGTCACGAGCCTCCCCCACCAGTGCCAAAATGTGTGAGCAGAATCCTGATTACCTCCATGATTTGTGTGTAATACTCATGCCTAATTACAATCCTAATTACTTCTTACTTCTTTGCGGGAGAAGAACACGCTTGTTGTTCAATGTCTTGTGTTGGTGTTTCATAGAGGATTATCAAGCTCCTTGCATCTAAGAGCTTATCAGCAACCTTTCTGTTCATGATAGCTCATGTCCAATTTTTGCTTACCATTTTCTATTTGTATGCCTACAGAAGGAAAGATCCTTGTGGAAGACATCGTGAAGCTGGCCTGTTTTTGGTAAATGGAGGCAAATCCATCTTTGTTATCTGTGATTCTTCGGTTTGTAGCGAATCCACCTCTGTTGTTAAATTTCAGTGTCGAATTGCAAATTATTACTCTTCCATATGTAGTTATTACTCATCCATTGCTTGTGTGTAGATAGACTGTTATCGGTGAATTTTTGTTTTGAGATTTTCAGGCATCGATTGAGATGTGGTGAAGGCGAAGCGAAGCAGGTCCATATGGTAGATAGCCTTGTCTATGATGAAGAAGGAAATCTACTAGACGATAAGCCCATTGACCCTTCAGAGGTAGCAACAAGAAGAATGATTTATTTGCACGCAACAAGATGGAAGATTTGATTCAAAGGGCAAAGCACTCCAAGGAAGGAATGAACTTCTTAGTTTCGGTGTGCTCAACATGGAGCTCCTCTACAAGAGATAGTCCCTGAAATGACACAAACTATGCAAGATGAGTACGAGGCTTTTATTGGTTGCAAAATTCCGGATGAAGTTGGGATACATCCTCCGACTGATATTCATTCCAAGGGGAGAAGCAAAAGAATCAAGAGAAGCAAGGAAAAGAAAGCATCTGCTAAGCCACACAAAGAAAGGATGCCAAGAATGTGCAGGACTTGCAATCAAATGGTACTTCATGATGCTAGAAATTGTCCAAACAAATAATTCTATAGTTGGTGTAGAGACTCATTTTGTTAGGAATAAAGATGCATTCTGTACTTTCGTATAGATTACAAAATTATTAAAGTGAATGGTACTCCATAAAGTTGATTTCTGTTTTGTTGGTTCAATCCTCGATTGGCATCACTTGAATTTGTTTATCTTCGAAAAAATAACTTGACAAAACTTCAGTTGACAAGCTTGAGTTGGCATTCACAGTTCGATAGCAAATGAGCTCCATATCGCATTCATAACCAACTCAGATAAACATACAACAATGAGAATGACAATCTTCTCATGTTTGCAATTCACTAGCAACAATTTCATATTGTCAAATGAGCTGATATATTCATAAAAAAATGACAATCATCTTTTTTACATCTCCGTTACAAAAATGAATTCAAAAATCATCTCAGATATTAGCCACTAGTGTTTTCGATATTACATCACAGTTACAATCCTCCAGATATTACATCTCAGTTACAATCCTCTAGTGTCTTCGAAGAGAACACCCTCCACGTTCTTCTGCGGAAAATATTAGCTGCCACCAAACGCCAGATTGTTGAGCCCTTCACTCGCTAGCCAAACAGGCAGGAGCTCCACAGCACCCTCCTACCAGCTTCTCTTCCTGTACACTGAAAATGGAAGTCACATTTTCAATGGAGAACACTTCAAATAATGTTAATTGATAGAGATAATGTTTTGTTTGATGTAATTTCATACTCCAGAAGGGAAATCTTAAATAACACAGTAAAACTACTTTTGTACAGATGCAGATTAATTTGTAGTGTTTGCAAGCAATTTGTACAGATGCAGATTAATTTGTACAGATGCAGATTAATTTGACCAGCCTGTCCTTTTAGTTCTTCCACTGCCTGCAGCCTCTCTTTCGTTTTCTTTAGTTCAGCTTGCAATGCTTCTATTGTCTGCTTTGCTTCACTGTCCACTGCAAGAGTATTTACCATGCGCAGTACTTTTGTGCTTGAGGCAGAGTAATCTCCATGACCCAGCTGTCAAATATGACAAGAACATTCAAGGTACAGAAGCATGGAACGCAAGAAAAAAAAACATTGCACGTTACAATTCTTCAGTGTACTTACTGTAAATTGCACGTTACAATTCTTCAGTGTACTTACAGTTCTTAGTTAATGCTTTTATTCACAGGCAGCAGAATGATACAAGCTACCCAGTAGCTCAGCCTGATAATGAGAGAAGATAGACGGGCATACTAGCGCAACTAAAAGGAAGAAGGCTCGAATATTCTACCAGTGAACAATAAATCTACACAAATATTCCAACAAAAACTTTTTGATAACTTGCCCACTAGCAATTAATCCAAATTTAAGATGTTTCAGACAGGTTTGAGAGGGGGGTGTGTGTGTGTATTAGGTTGCCTTTTCAAATGAAAATGGTATAAATAACAGAGCAAGCATACCAAGATACCAGTTCAAAAGTTGATCTTAGTCCTTACCTTTGACTCAAGTAAGGCCACCTGAGAGCGTAGTTGGTCACCCTCTCGCTCCAAAGATTTTGCTTTTCTTGCTTCAATGCTCAATTTTTCATTCATCAGATTGAGCTCAGTGTGCTGTTGACTAATTAGTTCTCTCTGTTCGTGTAGAGTGCTCTCCAGTTCTCTTATTAGCTTTTCCATTCGAGATTGCTCTGACTCCATATTCTGCATTGTTCCCTCAGAAGAAATCTTTTACATTTAAGGAAAAGTTACAAGGGCATGAACCCACCAATCTCAAGAATATATATAGAAACTCACTAACCCTGGATGTTGTGTCATCACCATCCAGAGGTTTTTGTTTAGTCAACATAGCATGGTCCTTTCTTGATCTATCTCTTTCTTCACTGATTGCAACAAGCTGTTCAGAAGAAACAAACCACAAGGAGGAAATTAAAGCAAGTGCATGTTCCTAATGAGTGAATGTGTAGTGTTACAAACAAATTTTTTCATGAAATTTCGTAATGCTCACTACCGCACAGACCCTAATTCGAGATGTGCAATCAGCTCAATTCTCACTTGATGCCCAAAATTTCACAACCAAAAAGTAATCAATACAGAACAATCTTTGTTTTCGCAGGCATCTTGTTACAGAAGATAACAAAAATTAGACCAGAATTTATGGAAGCAGACATCACCAACGACAAGGCTATCTACCATATGGACCCTGTTTCCAGTTCTGCCTTCAGTCTTGTCTATCTACCATGTGGACCCTGTTTCCAGTTCTGCCTTCAGTCCACATCTCAATCGATGCCTGAAAATCTCAAAACAAAAATTCACCGATAACAGTCTATCTACACACAGGCAATGGATGAGTAATAACTACATATGGAAGAGTAATAATTTGCAATTGACTGCTGAAATTTAACAACAGGAGGTGGATTCGGCTACAAAGCGAAGAATCACAGATAACAGCATGGATTTGCCTCCGGTACCAAAAGCAGGCCAGCTTCACGATGTCTTCCACAAGGATCTTTCATACAGAGGCATACAAATAGAAAATGGTAAGCAAAAATTGGACATGATCTATCATGAGCAGAAGGTTGCTGATAAGCTCTTGGATGCAAGGAGCTTGATAATCCTCTATGAAACACCAACACAAGACATTGAACAACAAGCGTGTTCTTCTCCCGCAAAGAAGTAAGAAGTAATTAGGATTGTAATTAGGCATGAGTATTACACACAAATCATGGAGGTAATCAGGATTCTGCTCACACATTTTGGCCTTGGTGGGGAGGCTCGTGACCACTTGTGTGCCGGGGAGGCGGCCTCCTTGCCGCGGGGCAGCCGATGGATGGAGGGTCTCACTTGCCCGGGCGCCGGTGGGGAGGCGGCTTCCTTGCCTGAGGGCCGCCGATGGAGGAGGGTCTCCTTTGCCGCCGGGCGCCGGTGGGAGGCGGCTTCACTTGCCGCCGGGTGCGGTGGGGGTCTTGGTGGGGATGTGCCCTCCTTTGCCGCCGTCGAGAGGCGGCCTCCACGTCCGCTGGCGAGACAAAGCGGCGCGGCGATTGAAGCGAACTGGCGAGACGAGCGAGGAAGGGGAGGCGGGTTTTTTTTGCAATTTAAGCGTGTCGTTGGATTTGAGAGGAAGGTCAGATGGGGGCGTATGCAGCGTGTGCACGAGAAGGGCTGTGTGCACAGGATACGTTCCTATATATAAAGGTTGTAAAAATAGGAGATTATCATAGACCACTCCATTTCTCAAACCAAACAAGGAACAAGGCTATTCCATTCTTCAAACCAAATAAATTCATTCCATTCCTCAAAACAAACTCAACGGACCATCCTAGATAGGATGATCTCACCAAAGGTCAAGTGAGTCCTGGATGGAACCATTTCTGATTGAGCTTTGGAAGGGAAGGACAAATATGTCTGTCTACGTATTACTATAAGGGCTTGTTTGGATGCAAGGGTAAAGAAACCTAGGGAAATTTTTCCCTAGAGAGGATTTTGAAGACATCTTGAATCCCCCTCAATCCTAGGGGAAATTTTCCCGGCCGGGAATAAAATCCCCACTACAATTTGGGAAAGATGGGGATAAAAATCCCGGCCATGCAAAAAAAATTAAAAAAAATGTAAAATTCAAAAACAACATCATAATTAAGTAAATCACATATTGTATGTAACAGTATGCGGCTTCTGAAATCTGAAGGCGAGTTAGTCCTGATGTTCATTCATTACATTACACGAGTTACAAGCTGCTTTCGGTATTTGGTGCGATCTTGAGATCCTATCATAGCAACAGGATGTGTAGCCAAACATCAATAAAGCTAGTAGCAGAAAGAAAAGCGAGAAAATAGTATAACCGAAGGCACACTACTAATTGCTTAGCTCAACACTAATCAAAGGGATCTATCCGTGGGTCATGCTCACTTGCCATCGCCATTCCTGTGCATAGCAGATTGGGCACATCACACGGAAATACGGACATGTGCAAATTAAGACATTTTGTAGAGGGGAAAACATCGGTACAATGGCGGATAAAATGAACTAAAATAGACAGTGCAGTACTAGTACAAATGAACAAAGATGTTATATTTATACTTCTAATAAAGATGTTATATTTATACTTCTAATAAATATCTATATTTACTTATTCAATGGCAAGTCTCAATAGCAAATTTCTACCAGCAAGAATATCTACCTTAAGAACAAAGAGGAAAACAGTGCAAACATTTGACTCATTTTTTACCAATGCTGTAATGGGCTTGCATTATACAAGGAACAGAAAAGAGGGCATTATACAATAGTAAGGGAAGTACACAACCAGCATCATATGTTGCAAAACTAGTAAGATCTCAGTGGACAGTTGATTTACTCACTTGAAATGTCAGAGAAGATTATGTGCAAACATTACATTACTGATCCATTATTTGGTAAACAGGGAAGAAAAGACACAGCAGATAATATAAGAATCAGCTTAAAGCAATACAATGACAAAACACCACAACAATTGATCTGACATTAATAAACAAGGGGCATCTTCAATGCATATTTCTTTATAGGAAAATATAAGGTACGAAATTGCTCCAAAATGGCAGGTGCAAGGAACAGAGATAAACAAGTAAACAACAAGAGGGAATAACAGGAACCATCTTCCCCACGATCATAAAATGTTAAACAAATATCACAGAACCTCATAAGTAGGTCATCCAAGCCGTCAATGCTAAGCGCCTAAACCGTGAGCAAAATAACCAACCAACTAGACAAGGCCTGAACATTAATCAACCATGACCAGATGCATGGAGTCTGATTAAAATTAGAGTGATCACCAATCTACAAGTTGGTAGTTGTACACTGGTGCTCTAAACTTCAAGTTCAAAAATGTGAAGTATATTGCGAAGTGGCTGTCTAGTACTCCTATCTTTTTTTTCTTCAGCTCCTTGATTCTTCATGATAATCTCAATCTGTACTGGTGAATGCAGCCTCATTTCAAATACAAACATAAATATTTGGTATGCTCAAATCCAACTATACTACCATGTGATTTAAGGAAAAGCTAGATCTACCAACAAACAAACACGAATCCAACTACACTACCATGCGATTTGAGGTAAAGAATAAGGATCTACCAACAAACAAACACGAATACAGACGAGGAATTGAATGACTAAAGTGAACTAGGCAGTTAACATCATTTTAATTTAATAAGCTGAAACAAGAAATTTCAAGAATTAATGCAAAAGATCAGTATGGTCAAATACCATATTAGTGCAAAAGATCAGTATGGTCAAATGCCATACTCGTTGCAAAAGATCAGTATGATCAACTGGATTCAGCTATTGAACTGTTGCCATATTCTTGAAATTCTAATAATCAATTTTCAGCCAGCAAAGAACAGATCTGAGAAGCAACACCTCTACAAACCTACAGCACCGGGTTGAGCAAGACTAGGTACAACAGATCTGAGAAGCAATGAATATGTTGATTCACTTGCAACCCTAGCATAAATCTTCAACAGATCTGAGGAAGAGAGACTGGGAAGAGGAAGAGGACAAGCTAACCGAGGAGACACGGCGCTGGGGTAGCAGGAGATGTCGCCGGGGTGGTCGCGTCGTTGTCGAGGTCCCAAAGTAGCCGTCGCGTCGTCGAGATCCCAAAGCGGCGCAAGGAGGCGACGTCGCGAGAGCAATCGGCGGGCGGAGGCGGCGCAGGAGAGGAGGCGATCTTGGCGCGAGGCGACGGGAGAGGAAGCGATCTTGAGGCGAGTCGCGAGGAGGCGTGTGACGGGAACCCTAACCCGACACGAGGACAAGAGGAAATTTCCCAGTGAAGCGGTAGCGGAATGGGCAGATTTTCCTCGTCTCGTGGGGGCCAAACGCGATTTTCAGCGGACCGGAGAAAATCAGCCCAGCGGGTTTCCATCACCGGGAATGGGCCGGGATCCTGGCCGGGTTTGGGGTATCCAAACGAGCCCTAAGTGATTTAAATAGTCCACTAAGTTGCACTATAGCTTTTTCTAGACATAAAACGGCACACAATTGAATAAAATTCTGCGAATATAGCTACAACTGCTATATTGACTGCTATTTCAATATTTTTGTAGCAACGATAGCTCCGCTATGCTACATGTGTCAGTTCCATTTATATTTCTAAACATTAATTGTGTTTGGTTTATAATATTCTCCTTGTACCATATTTGTTATACTTAAATTAAATTAATTTAGCTCATAGAAATAATAAATATTAGTTTAAATCTAAATCCATCTTCTAAATTTACATATAGCCTTCCACGATAGCATGCTATAGTGGTGATAGCTTTTTCATGTCTCTCACAAGGATCTAGAATCAAGATATATGAACCATGGGGCGGTCAAATCAAAAGAAGCTGTCGATTTGAAATGGATTATATATATGCATGTGTATGCAATCTGCAATGGAATGGAATGGATCATCGAAGATCTTTCTTGGTGAGCAATCGTCATGAACACGCCAGATGGTTTCACGAGAAGATTGGCGACGGAGAGAATAGTGAGTGGGGAAACTCTTGTGGTGCAAAGAGGGGCGGTGTTGGTGATGATCACCTCACGAAACCGCAGAAATTTGAAGCTGCATGGGTACTGCAAGCATACACAGCTCTCGCTCCCTCCTTGTCTCCTGATGGTCGTGGGATATTCGTGGGAGGAGGGCATGGCGGCGAAGAGAGAAGGGCGACATAAAGCAGGCCATGTAGATGGATCGAGTTTGGGCATGAACTGAATTAATTACCAATCAAACATATATCCAGTCCAGTGTGACCACCTCTCCTGACCATCATGCATGCATGTATCGATCGACTCAAGAAGCGGAGTCCGCTTTTGGTGCTCCACTCGTCGCTATCTCCTCCTCCTCCTCCTCCTCCTCCTCCTCTCTCGATCGATCGAGTTTGGGATAGCCGTCCGGATAAGAGGAGAGGAAGGAGCCAGCGTGGCGTTAGAATCCTTTATTAATAGGCTGCACGCCCTCTTTTCTGACGGCCCGGCCCGGCCCATCCGGCTCCGACCAATCGGGGGCCTCCACAACGTGAACGAACGTATTTCCATTCCGGCCTGCTCTCGCTCTCGCCGGCAGGTAGCTACACTCCTAAACTTCAACATTAATTCCGTATGATGAGACTTCAGAAAGTTGTTAAAACATTAATTATCCTGATCTGTTGATAATAGTGAAATAAGCACAGTAACAAAATGTTCCATCAAGGAGATACTTCAATCCATCAGGAATAATACCGTAAACTACAGGAGCAGCAAAGCTTAAAAAACTGGTTGAACAGCAAAATCATCATCATACCCTATACTAAAGTGGCAAAACTTCCCGGCCTCTCCGTCGATCCACGTCACGGCCGTACCAAAAAAAACGCCGGCTGTTTCCCTTTTGGCTCCCCGGGCCGGCTCGATGTCCTCCGCGCTTTGCTTCATCTATCAGCCTTCGTGAGCAGAGAGCTACGCCACGTTTGCTCCCCTTGCACGCGGCTCACACTGCGCTCGTCGGCTTGCGCGAGGATCTCGGCTCGCTCCTTCCCTCGCGCGCTGCGTGCCCCTCGCGAGAGGCTGCGTTCCCCGCCACGGCCTTGCTTCCTTCCCCCGCGCGCCGCGTGCCCCTCGCCAAGAAGCTTCCTCCTCCATGCCTCCTTATACCGTGAATAACAAGAGGCGCAAGGCGACGCTTACCGTTTCTCCCGATGCGGTTCCTCTCCTCCGCCGCTTCCTCCGCCTAGCCCATGGCCGTCAGCGACTCCACCTCGAAGAAGTTCAGGCGCAAGTGTCAGGAGCTAATAGAACTCCGATTCAAATGTGGACATGAACATCCAGAGGACTCTCCAATTCAAACGAATAGGGACTACGCAGGATAAACTAAAACGCTACCACTACAGAGTCTAGAACTAGGGAATATTCTTTTCTTACTTTCCCAAATCACAGTTCAGGTTTTTATCCCTTACATCTGCTTGAAGCGCAAGAAGAACACAGTAGCAGTAACAGGTAAAAGGAAATTACATTCGATGTAAAGCGATAAAGTAACTTTTGTCGGTCGGTTCTCCTCTGTTGATTCTCGTCTCCTCCTTTGGAATCAATCCGAGCCTTGAAACGCCTTAAGTGGACTCGCTGAACCGGTATTTTGGATGCAGACTTCACTGTACTTCTTCCTTCTCCACACGAGCTCCTGACAATTTCCCCGCCGTTACTGCGATCTTGTCCTCAAGGTCGGAATTCAGGAAACGTGCTTTGAATGAAACTTGCGTCCTCCCAGGTGGCATCCAATTCCCCCAAACCTGACCACTTAATCAGCCATTGCGCAACTGCAATTCCTTTTCTGGGTATGATCCTTCGGTCCAAAACAGCAACTGGTTCTGTTTTCACTCTCCCATGCCGATCCACCAGAGGTAATCCCGGCAATGGTACATCCTTACTGCCCACATGCTTCTTTAACTGGCTCACATGAAAGACCGGATGGATCCCAGCATCTGAAGCTAGCTGAAGTTTATAAGCTACTGGTCCTATCTTGGTCAAAACCCTGAATGGCCCGTAGTATTTGGATCGCAGTTTTAGGGACCCTCTCAACCCAAATGCATTTTGCCGGTACGGCTGCATCTTCAAGTACACCATGTCAACCACCTTGAAGCTTCTTTCAGATCTTTTCATGTCAGCAAACTTCTTGATGCGGTTTTGAGCCATTGTCAGATTATGTTTGAGCTTTGTCATCATCTCATTTCTTTCTTCAAAGGTCTGCCTCGTTTCCTCAGAAACTACCCCGGAATCACCAGTTCAGCCAGTTGAGAAGGAGGATAACCATAAAGAGCTTGGAATGGAGTCATTTTCAGAGAGGTATGGTACGAAGTGTTGTACCACCATTCGGCTAAAGAAAGCCAAGCATCCCACTTCCTTGGTTCCTGGAAAACCATGCTTCTGAGATAAGCTTCAAGACACTGGTTGACGCGTTCAGTTTGGCCGTCGGTTTGAGGATGGTATGCCGAACTGAGTCGCAATGAGACATTCATTAGCTTGAACACTTCCTGCTCTATCGGTGATGATAGCCACTGGCATTCCATGAAGTTTAAAGATATTGTCCATGAACAAATTAACCACTTGTTGCACATTGTAAGGATGAGCTAAAGCCATGAAATGCGCATACTTGGTGAGCCGATCAACAACAACAAGAATTACTTCCTTACCATTTGATTTTGGTAATCCTTCAATGAAGTCCATCGTTATATGGGTCCATGCCATCTCTGGTACCTCCAATGGTTTTAGTAAACCCGGATTTGGACATGTTCAACTTTTGTTAATTGACACACAGGGCATTCCTTGACAAAGAATTCCACACTCCTGCGCAATTTCGGCCAGTAAAAGAGTCTCTTGATGCGATGATATGTTGCTCTGACTCCGAGTGTCCACCAATTGCTGAATTGTGGAATGACTTGAGTAGCTCATCTCTCATGCCATTAGCACTGCCCACAAAGACTCTTCCCTTGTACTTAACCATTCCAGCTTCAATGCTGAATTTGTTATCTGGATCACGGTTGTTACTCAAATCATCTCGATTTTAGCTATCATTTCATCTTACTCATAGCTGCTTTGTATATCCTTCACCCACTCCGGAATCACATAAGCCATAGCATTACAGAACTCGGTTTCATCAGGTGGATGTTCAACCCTCGACAAGGCATCAGCCACTAAATTCTCCTTCCCCTTTTTGTACTCAATCCTGAAATCAAACTCTAATAATTTCAGCATCAGTTTGTGCTGGATTCCTTCTACTAACTTCTGTGATGTAATGAACTTGAGGCTTTTTTGATCGGTTTTGATCACCACTGTACTGCCCAGGAGGTAATGTCTCCATTTTTAAGAGCTTCTAGTATTGCAATAGCCTCCTTATCGTAAATGGACTTGGCAGCCATCCTAGGTCCCAGAGCCTTGCTGAAATAAGCGATTGGTTGCCCCGACTGCATAAGAACAGCCCCAATTCCCGAACCGCTGGCGTCCGTTTCTAGCTGGAAAGGCTGATTAAAATCCGGTAAAGCCAATACAGGACAAGTAGTCATGATCCGCTTGAGCTGCTCGAATGCCACTATCGCTCTTCACCCCATTTGAAATTGTCCTTTTTCAACAAGTCAAACAACGGTCTGCAGATGTTACCATACCCCTTCACAAACCTTCGGTAGTATCCAGTCAACCCCAGGAACCCCCGCAGCTTGGATACAGTAGTCGGTTGAGGCCACTTCAAAATGTCAGCCACCTTCGCCGGGTCAGTTGACACTCCAGATGAGCTCACAATATGTCCCAGATAATCAATTGATTCCATAGCAAACTTGCATTTAGATTTTTAGCCGCCAGTTTGTTAGTTCTCAGGAGTTGCAAGACCACCCTCAAATGCAACAAATGATCTTCAAAGTTCTTGCTATAAACCAAGTATATCATCAAAGAAAACCAATACAAATTTCCTCAGATGATCAGAGAATACCTTGTTCATCAGTGCTTGAAAGGTAGGAGGAGCATTAGTTAGACCGAAGGGCATCACGGTGTACTCATAATGCCCAAGATGAGTCTTGAATGCCGTTTTCGGAATGTCTTCTTCATTCATTCGAATCTGGTGATAACCTGACCTGAGGTCCAGCTTTGAATAGATTGCAGACCCATGCAGCTCATCAAGCAAGTCCTCTATTACCGGCATCGGAAACTTGTTCTTTACAGTCATGGCATTAAGTTGCCTGAAATCCACACATAGACGCCAAGCTCCATCTTTTTTCTAACCATTACCACTGGTGATGAGTAGGAGCTACTACTAGGCCGAATTTCTCCCTTTTTGAGCATGTCTCTGATGATTTCTTCCAGAACTGTCCTTTGGTGGTGGGGAACTCTATATGGCCTCAGATTAGGTGGTTCGGCACCCACCTTAAGATGAATGACATGATCACAGTCACGGCTGGGTGGTAATTCTTCTGGTTCAACAAACACATCCGCAAACTCATCGAGAAGGAGCTCTATTCTTGCACTGCACTTCGAAGGAACTATTTTTGGAGCCAGCTCCACGAAAATACTTGAACCAGTAAGCCATTGACTGTCTTCCGGGCCATCTTCTCAAATTGTCCAGAAGTCAGCATGAAACTGTGGGTGGGTTTGGTGCCATCTTGTAATTCCATCATCATACCATTCTTACTGATCACAAGCGATTTCTTCTTCAAATCGAGTGAGATAGGACTATGCTCATAAATCCAGTCTGCCCCTAGGATTATGTCGTAATTTCCAAGCTTCAACAACTTGAAGGTGGTAGTGAAGGATATATTCTGGATGGTGTACTGTAAGTGCTCTACTTTTGCATCGGAAATGAGTTCACCCCTTCACCACTGTGACTTTCCTCTGCGGCATGTTACTCAACGGATATTCATTTTCCAACGCCAAATCATAGTTCATAAAGGAATTGGTACTCCCACTATCAACCAAAGCTACGGCTTTCTTGTTGCCAATGTGCAATACTAATGAAAATGTTACTGGTCCGTCTAGGCCATAAGCTGCATACGTGGACACAAGCATCAGTTGTTCTTGCTGGTCAGTTATATCAGCTGTTTCTGCATGATCCGGACTCCCTGGAGCGGTTACAAAGCCAGACTGTTTTCCCGAAGCCTCATCTTCATCAGTAGCCGAGTTCAACTCTTCTCCCAGTGTTATCAAGCTGTGCAATGCATTTCTGATACGGCACTGCTGGTTATGGCCTGGTTTCCATGGCTCATTACAATGCCAACACAGTCTATCCATCTTGCCTGCTGAGTTATCTTTCGGGTACTCCTTTTGGTCTGTTTTCAACTGAGTGGGAGTAGCTATTTTCTGAGTTACAGTCATCCTTTGCCTTGATCCTCCTGGAGCCGAGCTGGCCCTCCTTGCTCCAGCAGCCTTTTCTTCCAGCTTGGCGTACCAGTAAGCCTCTAACAGTCCTTTTGGCTGGTGAGTACTCACAGAGTATTTGACATCCTCTTTGAGTCCCGAAATAAAGCAACTCAACAAAAAATTCTCCTGAAGGTAAGAGTGGTCTCTTCTGACAAGTTCCATACATTTCTCAAAATAATCAATGTACTTGGACACAGTGCTTAATTGCTTAACCCCCAGCAACTTTTCCACCGCTTCGTGTGCATTCGCGTCGAGAAGTGGTCACAAAGTATGGCACAAAACTGTGACCAGCTAAGTGACTGCCATGGAATTCCCACACCCTTAAACCACGTGTTTGCTCGGCCGATCAAATGTCCCACCGCCAAATTCACCCATTGCTCCACCGGAGTTCCAGCCATTTCGAAGAATTTTTAGCACTGATCAATCCACCCAATCGGGTTTTCACCCGTAAACAAAGACAACTCAAGTTTAGGACCCTTGATTACGGCTTCAGCGTATTGGTGTGTTCCACTGTTATCCCCCGAATTCACATTTCTTTGGCCATCTGATAAATGCACCCCAGGATAATGCAGGTTTTGAGCTGAATGAATTCCCCCATATATGTTAGTCGGTGGAATATATGGTTGCAACACAGGATGACAATAACCAGGTACTGGATACCCTCCCGATACAGTATTTGGCCCAGAATATGATGGTTGAGGTATCTGAGGCCCCACGCTACCTTGTAGGGTCGAGGATGCGCCTAAAGGGGGGGTGAATAGGCGTTTTACGAAATTAATCGCTCACTAAAATCGATCGCTCTAATACACCCCTAAATCAAAACCTAATCAATTTATATATGCGGAAGCGACAAATAGGTTTTGACAATTAAAGCCTAAATCAACTAGGCTCACTAGTGCACTAACTAAATTATGTCTCTAAACTAGAATTGCTAAATTGATCAATCAATTAACACTAAGCAATTCTAATTACAATAAATGTAAATATTTGAAAGTAAAAGAGACAACCGATATTTTTCCGTGGTGTTCGGAGACTTGCCGGTCTCCCCTAGTCCACGTTGAGGCAAGCCCACACTTGGACCGGCTCCCGCTCGAGCACCCGCCTCTTTCCACTAGTCGTGGTTTTTCACGCTTGCGCGTAGGCTCAACCCGAACCTTCACAAACTTGCGGGGCTTTCACACCTTGAGAGCTCCGCGCCGCACGCCTCGCCGTCTAGGAGTCGGCAACCTCCAAGAGAATAGGCCGCTCCTCCGCTTGACCTTCACCGAGCACAACACATGCGCTCGGCGATCACCAAGTGCAACACATGCACAAGGACCTCACTCAAGTGCAACACATGCACAAGAGCTCACTCAAACCACTCCTAATTGCAACACATGCAATTAGCTCACTCTTAAGCTCAAGAGGCAAAGGAGAAAGAGCAACACATGCAAAACACTCCCACACACAGCCAACATCGCTCTAAGCCCCCAAGGGGTATTTATAGCCCCACAAGAAAACTAGCCGTTTGGGGGCAAAATGGTGGCTTCAGCAAAATCCGGTCCAAGGCCCTTCCCGATCCGCCCGCCCTCACAGAACAGCGGTCGGATTCGGCCGTTACGGCCGGTGCAACCGTACCCAGCCCGGTCCAACCGCCGGTCCGGTCACACCGGACCCCGGCCGGTCCTACCGCCAGGCAAAATCAGCAAAACACCGAAAAACAGCTCCTCTGGAAAACACGCGCCGCGCTCCTGCCGGTCGGACCGCACGGCCGGTCATACCGCAAGCCGAGCGGGCGCACCGCCCATACGCACCGAAAACAAAACCTTTCTCTGGAAAAATCAAGCCGGGGAACGAGCGGTTGCACCGCATGCATGCCCGGTCCGACCGGCCCTCTGGCGGTCCAACCGCCCGCACTCCAGCCGCAGCACACCGTCTACTGGAAAAAACACACCGGCCAGAGGGCGGTTGCACCGCAGGCCCGGTCCGACCGGCCTCAGCCCGGTCGCACCGCCCCACTGGAGAATTTCAGATTTCAACTCTAAAATCGATTCTCCAAAAACCGAAAACCATTCCTTGAGCCAATAAATGATCAACACATGATCATACACACGTGCAAAACACATTTGCACCAAATTAGCTCATGCTCAAGGAATTCCAACCAAATTTCGAAAACGCATTCCGCAACCAACTCAAGAACTATTTGCAAAACGTATTAAGCAAATCAAACTCGAGTTTATGAGATTAATCCCCCTAGCCATGTGAAGATCAACACAAGACCCGGTCAACTTGCCAACACCCGTTGCAAGCCCCACTCACATGCTCTCGGAATTCCGGACTCATAAACCTCAATTTATTCGCTGTGAACTTGCAAATAACGCAATAAACATATTTCATGCTTGAGCACTACTCTTTGCAACACATGCAAAAGTCTAGCTCCAAGCAACATCAAATCAAGATGCATGAACTCTCTAATTGCAACACATGCAATTCTCTAGTTCAATGCAACACGAAACCAAACTTCAAACCAAAACCATTTCAATCGTATGAGCTCTTTACTCGCAACACATGCGAGCCTCTAGCTCCATACAAACACATAAACACCAAATCATGCTTGAGCTCTCTCCTTTTGCAACACATGCAAAACTTAGCTCCAAGCAACCACACGGTTTTTAGAAAGATTGTTTTGCGAACCAAAACATGAAGCGTCAACTAATGCAACACATGCAAAAGTGAACTTCACGCAAAAGCCAACGCACTAGCTTATCCTATTTGCAACACATGCAAATCAAAGCATTATGCGAAAACCAAATGCAACCAAGCATAAGTTTAACCCATTCGCAACACATGCCAAATGGTTAACCCTCATGCAAAAACCAAATCCAAATGGTTGAGCTTGAGTGAACGCGGATTGAGATCACCAACACATGATGAAGCTCAAGCAAAAGAGACAACACCTCTTAATAGCACGGCGATTAAAACTTTAGACTCAAAGACTACAAAGTCCTTAGCCTATCTAATTATACCTTCTTCTCCGCACGCAAGCAATCCCCTTTGGGGTCTTTATGATCATCACTTTGATACTCCCCCGGGATCTCTCGACTCCTCTTCGGGATCCATTCTTGACGCCCATCAACTCATGATGCCGTCCTTGTCCCGTTCTCATCATCTCATCCATCTTTGGACCTAACTCAATCACAACTCATAAAATAGTTAGTCCAAGATGCATGGTTGTCTCAATTATCTCTTGCACTCCATTAACACATAATGGATGCCTCTAGATCAATTGAGCACAACCCTAAATCAATAGAAATGATTTAAGTGTGTCTTAAGTACAATAATGCAACTCATGCTTTATTATACTTAAGAACTATTCATTTGTCCTCAATTAATCACGGAACACCATCAGCACATGATGAAGTGTTCGTTAATAATTAATTAAGACAAATGAACTCAATTTAAATTATCATTTAAATTGATATGGGTATATATTAACTACACAAGTTTTCATATACTCATGTTGATGGAAAGTAATGATCCATTATATGTAAATTGTATGGAAATGATCATTACTCTAGATCATCAACTATAGAATACACCCACATGTATATGTGCATAAATATGATTGACTTGGAGATAATATGCACATATTCAAATTGATCGTATTGGAGTATATCCTATATTACCATGAGTATACTTATAACTAGGCAATTGAATATATACTCAAAGATTTAGTTTCTTTGTCTTGATCCTTATATGTGTCAATAACGAATTGATCAATACAAAGAGACTTTCAAGTTAAACTACAAACTCCCCTAAATATGTGCATCCATGTAATATATGGATTGAGAAACATAATGCACATTTTGTGGTTAATATAACGGGGACATTCATATTTCAACTTGACTCCAAAGTATGCAACTAATACTAGAATGAATACGCAAACATACCTTGGGTTTTCCATTTTTCAATGCGATGAGACTAATAAAAGATATTCTAAATAAACAAGTTAGTCTCTATATAAGATTTGTCATTAATAACAAAATCATATTAATGGATAATCACAATATTAGATTTGTCATTAACACCAAAACCATAACTAATGAAGGTTGAACTTACACTCCAGTCAACCCTCTATACATTGGATATGGTGATGTTCTAACAGCGGAAGTAAACATGGGTGGAAAGAAATGACTAGTGCCTTGACCTCCAGCCACTACAGTCGACTCCATTGGACTGGGAGTAATTCCCATCCGATTCACTTCAGAAGAAGATATGGGCACATTACCTTCCAGATTCAACGTCGGGCACGGTTGATCCCCGGGATGTACCACTTGAGGAGCCAGCGTTAGCAGTAAGTTCTTGATCTCCATAACATCGGTCTGGAGATTTGCCATTCCACTCTGAAGCTTCTCGATCTCTTCTTGGACATCCATCTCCAGCAGTTAATCAGAGGGATTTTACAGATTTCCCAACCTCGATTAACCAGACGCCTGCGCCACACCCTCACTCCAAGGAAGACGTTTGCTCTGATACCAAATGTCAGGAGCTAATAGAACTCCGATTCAAATGTGGACATGAACATCCAGAGGACTCTCCAATTCAAACGAATAGGGCGCAGGATAAACTAAAACGCTACCACTACAGAGTCTAGAACTAGGGAATATTCTTTTCTTACTTTCCCAAATCACAGTTCAGTTTTTTATCCCTTACATCTGCTTGAAGCGCAAGAAGAAACACGGTAACAGGTAAAAGGTAAAAGGGAATTACATTCTGATGTAAACAGTAAAGTAACTTTTGTCTTTCAGTTCTCCTCTGTTGATTCTACGTCTCCTCACTGGAATCAATCCGAGCCGTTGAAACGCCTTAAGTGGACTCGCTGAACCGGTATTTTGGATGCAGACTTCACTGTACTTCTTCCTTCTCCACACGAGCTCCTGACAGCAAGCTCAAGGCCGCCACCGAGGCCGAGGCGGTCGAGACGGAGACCTCCTCGAGCAGGAACGAGAAGAAGAACAAGCGGCGCAAGGCAAAGGAACTGTCCATTCTCACCCTCGCCCCATCTCCCCAATCCCCATCCCTTCGGCCCGCGATTATTGCTCCTCCAAACGCGATTGTGCCTGACCCTTTTCTGTTTAGGGTTGCTGTTAGCCGGTTAGTCCAGGCAGCAAGCAAGCAAAGCAGCAGAGTACGCCAGCAGGATTAAGCCATGAGCAAAAACACACCGGCCAACACCGCAGGAGCCAACAAGCAATTGGTATTTAGTACTTTGTCTTGCCTCAGGATGCTTTACTCAATTACTTTTGACTCTTGTTGTTGTACAACAATATAGTTACATTTTGTTTAGTGATGATCGATGAAATTGGTATTTGGTTGATGTCTGATCAATAATTTTTGGTGGAGCTTGGTTGGCGTCTTGACAAGGCGTGCTTGCATGGAGAAGCCGAAGCAGCGCCGCGACGGCGCAATGAGCCAGGGAGGGCAGGGAAGCACCAGACGAATTTGGATACCAATTGCTTGTTGCTATTATGTATTCTGGCTTTGGTAAGCTCTAACCCTTTTTTGTACAAAAGATTGTCGTCAGTATATAGACTCATTTCTCAGTCTTGGTTCTTCGATCGATGTAAATGATACTGATGGAAATAGATCAATTTCGCATTGTTCTATTATAGCTCTGAAGTTATATGTCGTCAGTTTATAGACTCATTTCTAAGTGTTAGATCTTCGATCGATGTAAATGATATTGGTGGAAATGGATCGATTTTGCGTTGTCCTATTGTAGCTCTGAAGTTGTATCTGTGTCTTGGTAGATTTTGTTTTACTGGAAGCTCGGCTAGATATTGTGTACACATTATGGTATAGTGTTGATTCTTCCTTATGTGTCTATACAATGCATATCCTGGCCAGTAGAAAAAAAACTCCCTTCGATTATCCAGATTTGACTGTTGGTAAGACATATCCATTAGTACCTGCATTATTCATGACTGTGTTGGCAGTAACTAACATATTTAAGGTTATTCAGCTATCCTTGTTTTGTTTTTCATAGATATTATCATCAAATTAACAAGGGTCTTTTAGTTTTACTTTACCATTCCAATTCCTGTATTATCAAATAGCAAGTAAAAATGTGTTTCAGCATCTTTTATTTTCGTGATTTGGTACATGTATATGAATTAACAGTGTGCCTCTTTATCGTGTAGGTGCTAAAAGAAAGCTTCAGGTTTTAATGTAATTTGAATGGTGGAATCATTAGCCTTATTAAATAAGATAAAATATGCTCTTCAAGTGAAAATATCTAACAGAGTTGTGGTTGACAATCTGCACTTATGCTTTCTGAAGTTTTTTATGTGCCAAGGCATGAAGTGCTTAGAGCTCTTCAAATTTACAAAGGGGCTAGGCAGCAGACAACTCCGGAGTCCAAAGAATGATCGTGTCGGCTATATCTACATTCCGAAGAAAGCAAAATGGTAATGGTTTTTTTTACCTCGTTCTTACCTGTGAATTCTGGATTAGAGGGTTTGCTGGTCAATAGTGTTTTTGAGGTGAGAAGAGGTTGTTACATCGGTCATTAGTGGACAAATTAACTACAATTCAATTTACACATATTTAGCGATGATAGATTTTATAGAGTTTTTTTTTCAAACGTAGTTACCATTCTCTTCTGTCATTGTTGCCACATGTCACGGTTTGTTTAAAGTACAACATGCACTTATACTATCTATAATTTCTGTCTGTACTTGAAACTACCAAACTGAATTTTCCGAAATCTTGTACAGATACATAAGGAAGAATCTGCAGTACAGAATGCAATAGGAGCCCCAGCACCTTGGAAAAGGACATTCAGTTGCCAAACTTGCAAAAGTGGATTGTTTTTTGCTCTCATTTGCACCAAGCTTTGTTTCATTTAATGCAGCAGACAACTCCGGAGTCCAAAGAATGACTGTGTCGGCTATATCTACATTTCGAAGGAAGCAAAATGGTAATGTTTTTTTTTTACCTCGTTCTTACCTGTGAATTCTGGATTAGAAGGTTTGCTGGTCAATAGTGTTTTTGAGGTGAGAAGAGGTTGTCACATTAGTCATTAGTGGACAGATTAACTACAATTCAATTTACACATATTTAGCGATGATATATTGTATAGAACTCTTTTGCAAACTTAGTTGCCGTTCTCTTCTATCATTGTTGCCACATGTCACGGTTTGTTTAAAGTACAACATGCACTTATACTATCTATAATTTCTGTCTGTACTTAACAATACCAAAGTGAATTTTATAGAATTTTTCAAAATCTTGTATAGACACATAAGGAAGAATCTGCAGTACAGAATGCAATAGGCACCCCAGCACCTCGGAAGAGGACATTCAGCTGCCAAACTTGCAAAAGTGAATTGTTTTTTGCTCTCATTTGCACCAAGCTTTGTTTCATTTATTCCTATAATTTGATTAGTGTTTTGCCTTTCAGGTCCATTCAGAACTCTTCGTGCTGGCAAATTTGCTTCACTAGCATCAAAATGTAGCTGCATGCCATTACCTACTAGCTGTGTTTGCGATTTAAGATTACCATTATTTAAGTTTAATAGGACATGTTAACCGAGTGAGCAATACCAGTAGAGCTATCTTACTGATCAAACAAGATGTTGTCATGCGAAAGAATCTTATGACATTTAGCTTCTTCAGATATTAGTGTTTCTTCCGTGTAGTGTGCAACAAATATACGTTGGTTTACATCTGCATTCTGTATCGATGTAGACGATATCCTATAGTGCCTAACCGATACACTAAACATTTAATTTTGCTGCTGATTTTGTCTCACTGCACCCACTGTTATCCATCAATCTATATATTTCTCAGGAAGATACATTCAAGTAAAGATTTTCTACCAGTTTACAGTTAATCAGATCTAAAGACAGTTTTGATTTACGTGATTTACTGGTACTCACCGCATTTGAAAAGTTATATATGATAACATTGCTGTAGAAACACTGGCTCCAATAAAAGCTCTGATCCGGTGTCTTCCGCATCTACAGCCTGCGCATCTATCTCGATTAGTGACACCTCTGATAGTTATCTTATACTTCATCATAGAAAAAAAAATAGCAGTTCTTCATTAGTCTGAAATGTTTCCAGTTTTCCACATTTGCAGACCTCTTCAAATCGTCTTTAATAATGGTTTACTTAGTGCATAGCGTTGGATCATATGATTTGTCAATTTCATGTTCTCATCAAGGGCTTGCACCAAATTCTCGGTACATGCTTTTCGAATAATGCTTGCAGCTATATTTTTGGTTAGCTATCAAATTTGTGCGTAGATGACACTACTTGTTTATTAATCTTGCCGCTTTGTGTTTTTTTACTTAGTGAATGCTTAAACTATTATTACTAATGCCATGCCTTTACTGACCACCAATTTTTGCCTTTCAGAATAATTGTGTCAGAATAGATTTCTACTGCTATTCTACAATTCATTAAATTTCCGCGCAGTCTTCCTCTACATAGGCTACAGGTATAGGCGCACCTGAAAGACTACATACAATACTCACCACATTCCAATTTCACACTGCTAATCTTTTTGTATTTGTCTTAGGGATACCATTTCATCTTCTGAAAGTTTTTCCTTCCATCATTGCTACATGTACACGGCTCCATTTTCGTGCGTCCTTGATTGCTTCATGTAAGTGCCTTTTAGATATCTTACTTATACATGTCTTTAACAAGATCATGAGCTTGCTGACATCAGTAGATTTTAGCCAGATAAAAAGAGATGCAATCTCATAACATATGATTTCTCCGGATACACAAATAGATTTTGCAATGATAGATCATAATAGATATATTACATACTCTCTTTTCTAAAAGGTTATCTATTTGTCCTTCTTGATGCTAGAGTGTACGTTGTCGTTTTCAGCAAAATAAATACCGAGAAAAACGTAGCGCCGTCCGAATCATTCCAACTATTTTTCACGAAAAAAATCTTTCGATTTAGCGCAATCGCGGATGTGTTTGTATCAAACGTATTTCTTCGATGATTTTTAAAAAAACACCGACGGAAAAAGAACGAAATTATTTCCGCGAAAAAAACAACGCACGCGGCGTATACGCCGCGCAAACTATCCTAGTTGATATTACTTACCAAAACCTCACGATGGATGCCAGAGCATCTTAGCGCTTCCCCCCTTATTTTTCTTTCCTCCCCCGCCTCTCTTTCCTATTCCTTTCTTTCTCCCAACCCTAATTCTCCCACCTCTCTGTATGCTCTTGTTCTGCGATACAACCTTCTGCATCTTGTACCCTTGCGCTCTGTTGAGTTGGAGTATGATACAAATTCCTACTCTATCTTTAATCTAATTTATCTTACAAAGGATCAGATGTTCTATAAGAGAAAAAAGCACATTGATATATGATATCATTACATTTGAGGTGTCATTACTTAAGGTGACATTAAAGTCTTCAAGACAAGTACACATGATAATTCAGCAGATATGTTGATAAAACCAGATCCAACTGCTAAGTTTGAGCTTTGCTCAGACTTAGTTGGTATCACTCAGTAGTCCTTTGGACTTGTGGCGCACAAGGTGTTTATGATGATTTATTTCGAGGAGAGAGTTGCATTATATTTTGGCTACAAGAAGAATTCGTCTTAAGGTGGAGATTGTTGAGTTAGAGTATGATACAAATTCTTACTCTATCTCTAATTAAATACTCTATCTCTATTATAATTTGTACCACTGTAAATATGACCCTGTAGTCTAGGGTAAAAGCAAGTGCTCCATTGTAAACATCTCCTCATATTGTGATCGTTTCCGTGCGCCTGTGGTTTTTCCTGCAAGGGTTTTTCACATAAAATTCTTGTCTTTTATTCCCTATTTTCTATGCTTTATTTGCAACATGCTCTATCTCTCTAATATAAACAAAGCTCCAGCTGTTTTGCAAAAAAAAAAAAAAATTCAACATAGTATGTTACCATTCAAGGGTTCTAGATCTGAACCTCGCTTTGTTGTTCAGACGAGGCAACATGGTAGGTTATTATATGTTTGATTTAGTCAAGTTGTTCTACTCATCGATGTATGTATATATAAATCTAGTTTAATTAGGTTAAATATACACTAGTGGAGAAGGTGGTACACGGCCGGCTAGGTAGTTAGATGCATGTATGGTGTGCACCTAGTCCACCGGGTTCAAGTATACTTGACGCTGGTGTTTATTGATTTTAAGAGTATACGTACACATGCGTATTTAGTGAAAAAGCACGTGTTCGAGCTCTATAAGGCCTTGGGTATCTCTGATAAATTTCTATCACCTTAATTCACTCGTGTGAAGATGGTGCAATTCTGGTGTACGCTGAGTAGTATGTGACTAATGCCTACAGATTTAGGAGCATCCACAGATATAACTTACACACAATCAATGAATTGAAGAATCGCCACAATTAATAATGAATTCACCATGCTCGACATAGATTATTAGATACTATAAGTAACTAGGCCGGATCGGATGGGATTGCCTTTATTTATTTTGGCCTGCTAGCTGTGCATGGTCCAAGCTGCCACATACATTAATCGTCGACAACATTCCTATCCAATCTTGGCTAGCCATCATACATAATAATGTCATTTGAACTCAACCGGGTTTTCTTGATCAGCTCCAGGTTTCACCAGCTGAGCACGTCGATACCTCTTGGCAAACACCACAAACGCTAACAAATCCATGGCATTAAGCACTGCTATAACAAAGAAGAACCTGTCCACGTGACCTCTATTCAGATCTTGAGGTATCCATCCAGCTTCACCTCCTTTACTGGTGATCGTCATGACTAAAGTAACTAGCAGGCTGCTTGCGTAGCTCCCCGCGGACATGGAGGCCACAGATAATGCACTTCCAAGGCTTCTTAGGCCATCAGGGAGTTGATCATTGAAGAATTCTGTCATAGCGACATACATGAACACTTCAGATGCTCCGATCAGCACATATTGGGGGATTTGCCAGAGGATGTTTAGAGAGCTGGACACTTCACATGTCGTGCCGCAGTCTCTCCTAACATGTTTCAGTCTCTGCTGTTCTACCAACCCGGACGTGATCATCGCTACTGTTGATATGGCAAGTCCAACACCCATCCTCTGAAGTTCAGTTGGCTCTTTTGATCTCTTTGACAAGGGTTTGGCGATGCAAAATCTGTAGACAAAGACGAAGAGCGTTACACCGAATATTTCGAATATGTTGACGCCAGCAGGGTGTATCTTGAACTTTGAGATGGAATTGTCCATGGCTGCTGCTTGTTCGATGAATACAGATGACATCTGCGAGTATGCGGTGGAGTAAATGATGCTGCAGAGCCATATGGGAATGAGTCGCAGAATGCATTTCACTTCTTCTACTTGAGTAACTGCGCAGAGGCTCCATGGCTTCGATGGATGGAGATCACCTGGTAAAACGGAGTAGTGATCTTTTATCACCGCTGCCTTGTCCAAACACCTGCAAATTAAAAGAAACATAACTATGGGGACTGCCAGAATCACCCAAGATGCCGTTTTTTGTTATGTGAGAAAAATCAGGTTAATATTAGGCCAGTAAAGTGGAAAGGTAACCAGATAGTAGTCTCTATATAAGAGTTTCTTTCCTTTTCTGATGGCAAAACGACATAGGTAAGGTTACATGCTTACCTGTATTCCGGTGTGTGTAGTAGCTTTCTGCCCCCATTACTGCTGTCAACTTCATATAGATCTTCTACTCGCTGTGGAATTTTTACGCGTCTGTTCTTGACCGAAGCAACAATAACCTGGCAAACACTCGTGATAGGGTTTCCACTGGGCACAAAGTGCCTAAACCTTAAGGTTCCAATGGCAAATAGAATAAGACCGATGAGTGCAGCTCCTGTTGAAATCCATAACGCGATTACCCATTTCCCCTTATCCTCAATGTATGCCAGTAAAGTGACAGATACTAGGCTGCCCAGATTATTTGCTACGAAGAAGTAACCATAGAAGGCTGTCTTCGATTTCTTTTCCTTGATGTCCTCTTCATCAAACTGATCCGCACCAAATGTTGTGATGGCTGGCTGGTATGCACCATTTCCTAGTGCAATTTGGTATATGGATATGTAGAGTAGGATCGTGTCTGCTTTTGTTGGTGCCCTGCAGCTTGCTTGTTTTCCTTCACCATTTCCGAAGTCGCAGTATTTATGCAGGAAAAAATGGGATGATATTGATAGCTCCACCAATCCCTGTGATCAATTGTAATGTTCAATATTATCAGTTGATTATTTGCGGCAATTAACAATCGATCTCTTTATTTTTTTCTGATGCCTGGTAATTAAGGAAGAGATCGAAAGCTTCTGACAAGGAAGACAAAATTTGGAAGATGATCGAGCCTTGTATCTGCTTGATGAGGAGTCGTGATGAGTGCCCGACGATGGAGAAGATGTAGGTGGTGCCGGCCCAGTTGCTGACATGGTTGGCGGCGTCAGCATTGTCCAGCCTCATCACCACCGTCATGAACGTCACCAGGTTCGTCCCAATGCCGTTGACTGCTAGTGTCAAAAGCGCCTGGTTTCTTGCTTAATTATTTCCACGATGAGGCGAGACAGAGGTTAATTAGCTTATCTAAATCTTTGCAGGTTTACTCGTGAGACTATTTGGTAATTTACTACTACAAGACAAGAATAAGCATACATGTATATTCCTATACCTAGCTACAACCTTGTTTAACTTATTTTATCTGCGATCGATATCTTACGCTTTGTTTTGGCTCTAGTTTTAATTTGCATCGCAATACATGCCTTCAAAAAAAAAAGAGAGGCGTATAGTGTAAAAAAAAAAAAAAAAATTTGGATCTCTTCTTTACTCTCTTTGTTTCGCTATCTTTGTCCGTAGCTCACTAAGCGCATAGACTAGGAAAACGGTAAATCTATGAGATACTCTATTAAATGATCATATATACATCTATTAAATGATACAACTACTTAACATCTTCTAAAACATTTAACTAGAAGGAGGGAATGCAATAACAACAAATATAGCGAAACAAATAATTAAAATGAATGCTAATTTCTTGTAGAAAAAAACACATCCTAATTTCACGGACATGCATGCGGTGAAGTGATGAGCGGTGAGATAGAGGATTGATTGCTTACGTAGAACGAGGAACCCAGAAAGCCATCCACCCGATTTGTCTCTCAGGCACCGGTTGCCGTTCAATCCACCGACCCATCCATCGTCGTCGCCCCTGCGCCTGCACCATGGTCGCCGCCGCCGGACGAGCTCACTCGCGATTCGTGCTCCTTCCCAGCTTGATGGGGCTGCTCAGCCATGTATGTAATGCAAGACCAGACGGACGAAGGCCGAGTATGCTTCTGTGATGTAGTATGTATGTAGGTATTAGGTAGGTAGGTATGTATATATGTAAGTGCCAAACGGCGAGAGGGCTGCGCGGCATGCCACGTGTGGGCGGAGATGGGACCTGATGTGTCATCCTCTTAATTGCTTGACCAGGGATCCGACCGCATGCTTTGTCAAAAAAAAAAAGAAAGAAAAATCCCCATGTCTATATATCTTGTAATGCATTAATAGCTCACGATCATGAAGATGTTTTTACTCTGTCACATTTATATCCTCTTAATTGCTTGACAGGATCCGACTGCATGCTTTGTCAAAAAAAGAAAGAAAAATCCCCATGTCTATATATGCTGTAATGCATTAATATCTCACGAATCAATTAAGAGGTAAGAGGATTAAAATGTGGACAGAGGAGTAAAAAACATCTTCAGCGAATCATGAGCTATTAATGCATTACAGCATATATAGACATGGGGATTTTTCTTTCTTTTTTTTGACAAAGCATGCAGGCCGGGATCCCTGAAGCTGAAGCAATTAAGAGGATATAAATGTGGACAGGAGTAAAAAACATCTTCTGCGGATCGTGAGCTATTAATGCATTACAGCATATATAGACATGGGGATTTTTCTTTCTTTTCTTTTTTTTGACAAAGCATGCAGGCCGGGATCCCTGAAGCTGAAGCAATTAAGAGGATGACACATCAGGTCCCATCTCCGCCCACACGTGGCATGCCGCGCAGCCCTCTCGCCGTTTGGCACTTACATATATACATACCTACCTACCTAATACCTACATACATACTACATCACAGAAGCATACTCGGCCTTCGTTCGTCTGGTCTTGCATTACATACATGGCTGAGCAGCCCCATCAAGCTGGGAAGGAGCACGAATCGCGAGTGAGCTCGTCCGACGGCGGCGACCATGGTGCAGGCGCAGGGGCGACGACGATGGATGGGTCGGTGGATTGGAACGGCAGCCGGTGCCTGAGAGACAAATCGGGTGGATGGCTTTCTGGGTTCCTCGTTCTACGTAAGCAATCAATCCTCTATCTCACCGTTCATCACTTCACCTGCATGCATGTCCAGGAAATTAAGGACAGGTTTTTTTTCTACAAGAAATTAGCATTCATTTTAATTATTTGTTTCGCTATATTTGTTGTTATTGCATTCCCTCCTTCTAGTTAAATGTTTTAGAAGATGTTAAGTAGTTGTATCATTTAATAAATGTATATATGATCATTTAATAGAGTATCTCATAGATTTACCGTTTTCCTAGTCTATGCGCTTAGTGAGCTACGGACAAAGATAGCGAAACAAAGAGAGTAAAGAAGAGATCCAGCGCTTTTTTTTTTTTTCTTTTACACTATACGCGTCTCTCTCTTTTTTTTTGGAAGGCATGTATTGCGTATGCAAATTAAAACTAGAGCCAAAACAAAGCAGAAGATATCGATCGCAGATAAAATAAGTTAAACAAGGTTGTAGCTAGGTATAGGAATATACATGTATGCTTATTCTTGTCTTGTAGTAGTAAATTACCAAATAGTCTCACGAGTAAACCTGCAGTACTCTAGATAAGCTAATTAACCTGCTGTCTGCCTGCCTCTGTGGAAATAATTAAGCAGTAAACCAGGCGCTTTTGACACTAGCAGTCAACGGCATTGGGACGAACCTGGTGACGTTCATGACGGTGGTGATGAGGCTGGACAATGCTGACGCCGCCAACCATGTCAGCAACTGGGCCGGCACCACCTACATCTTCTCCATCGTCGGGGCACTCATCAGCGACTCCTACTGGGGCAGATACAAGGCCTGCATCATCTTCCAGCTTGTCTTCCTTGCTGTAAGCTTTCGATCTCTTCCTTAATTACCAGGCATCAGAAAAAAATAAAGAGATCGATTGTTAATTGCCGCAAATAATCAACTGATAATATTGAACATTACAATTGATCACAGGGATTGGTGGAGCTATCAATATCATCCCATTTTTTCCTGCATAAATACTGCGACTTCGGAAATGGTGAAGGAAAACAAGCAAGCTGCAGGGCACCAACAAAAGCAGACACGATCCTACTCTACATATCCATATACCAAATTGCACTAGGAAATGGTGCATACCAGCCAACCCTACAACCCTTCCAGCTCAGGAGACCATACCCAAACTTCTCTGATAACCTCAAGCTGGGCCTATCAGAGGAGCTAGGAGTAAGACACAATGTGACGACCCGCATAATTAACCCTAGATAATGACCAATGTGGTTCATTAATCCCGAGTTAATTACATTGATCAGGGCATCTTAACTAATAACTCGTCGAGTAAGCCCGACAATTTATTAGTTAACACGCCATTTCAGAGTGTTGCAGTAGAACACTAATTAGAGACTTTACAGGAACTTTATTACATTCCAAACGCAGTACCTTCTTAGAGTCTTTCACCTGTCTTATTACATAATTTACAACAAAAGTTATTACCACACTTAATTATACATAATATTGTCGAAATCTGCCTCCTCACCGCCCTGCTCTTGCAAGGGATTATCTAGCCATTCTTTGTCCAAGCATCCATAGCAATCAAGTCTAAGAAAAGAGGGAGTAGGCAAGAGTGAGTACAAAAATGTACTCAGCAAGTATTAGTAGGAATTATGCATTCATGAGTTTTATCAACCAGAACCATCCCTGGTTCCATTCCTCAACACCATACCTCAAACTGAATACCAAAAATGGGTTTTATTAATAAAATAGTTTTATCATCCGGAACCATACCAGTTCCATTCCTCAAAACCATATCTCAACTAGATACCAAAAATGTGTTTTATTAATAAAATAGTTTTATCATCCGGAACCAATACCAGTTCCATTATACTCCTATCTCAAGATCAGAGTCAGACAACCTACGCTGATTGACATTCTGTTAACCTACGCTGGTTAACAGTATACTGTCTTGACATAGGAGTTACTCTAATGACTTTGCATACTTCTATCTCGAAACGAGTCGGACAACCTCGTTGGTTAACATTACGTTAACCTCTATTTGATTAACGATATCTTGCCTCGACATAGAAGTACTCCACCAATAACTTTATGTTCTTCACCATGCATCTGACATTGCCCAACTTAACACATCACTGATTTAGAGTTTATTTAAAACAACATTTTACCATGCAACAATGATACCACATATATTCCAAATAAAATCTTAATATCAAAATAAGATGGTCATGGATTGCTTGCCTGGATTTTGATCAAAAGACGCGTCTTCACTCGTCGGTGGAACATCGATCCGATTAAATTTATTTCCTGAAATTACATGTAAGCCATATTTGCATATTTTAATTGTCCAACGTACTTTTCTTATTATTCTGAGATTTATGAAATTAACTTTGCGATTTTTAGAGCTTAATCGGATTTTATATGATCGCGCTTTATTTAATAGTTTGACCGACTGATTCAATCGTTTTTAATAATTTTCAACTGATTTGATTGATTTTGATTTTAAATTTTTGACAGAGACAATTATTTATTATTTTAGCTGATTTACTCAAATTTAATCTTTCTTGTTTTTCTCTTCTTTTCTCTTTGTTTTATTTTTATGATCGCTTATTATCTGCGGTAGGTTTATACGACTTTTAGTACACAATTGGTCTTATGATTATTGTTCTGCGGCCTAGAAGCAAATTTTATGCATTTCAGGATTTCTGAATTTTCTTACGTTTCTTTTTCTTCTCTTCTTATTTCTTTTTCCTTCCCACTTTCTTTTTCCTCATTATCTAGTCACGGTTCAGAGTATTAGCTTCTTCTAGTTTCTTCTAATCTCCTCTTATTCTTTCTCTCTCTCTCTACTTATTTAGCCATGGTCCAACGCACTGGCCGAAGCCTCCTGCTCTTCTAGCTTCTTCCCCTTTTTGTTTCCCCATCTTCTTACTCTGCTCACTTTTGCCCTTTTTTTTTCCCGATTCGGTTCCAGCCGATCTTCATGGCACCAGCGCTGCCCACGATCACGCCTCGGCTTCCCGCCTGGACTACTCCTGAGATCTCCCCACTTCTCTGTCGCCAGCCCTGCGACGCCATGGCTCGCTCGTGCTTGCGCACGGCGGCCCGCACAGTCTTGCTAGTGGCACAAGCTAAGCTTTCTGACTGTCACAGATGCTACTCCTGAGATCTCCCCACTTCTCTGTCGCCAGCCCTGCGACGCCATGGCTCGCTCGTGCTTGCGCACGGCGGCCCGCGCAGTCTTGCTAGTGGCACAAGCTAAGCTTTCTGACTGTCACAGATGCTAGGGTTTTGGTTCTACTGTGATTATTTCCTATTTCATGATGTTTATTGCGTTCCGTGCTACAAACTGAAATGGTAAGAACTATGTGGTTTGTGATGATTTTGGCTAATCTGAGGCTAGATACTTCACTTCTTGCTATTTAGCCTCTATCCATTTTCAATCTTTTATCCTATTTTACTTTTCTACTGCTATCTAATGTTCGATGGCAATACTACTGGTGCTTACAAGAAATAATATGGCTATGGGGTGAGGATTACCTGGATATGAGGAATAAAAAGGAAAGGCAGGATGTGAGGTTTTGGTGTTGGTGAAGTGGTTGCAGAATGGCCTGCTGCTCGCCTTGTGATTCAGCCCTTGCGCTCCTCCTCACTGGATGGCTCTGGTCTCCTAGTGAGCTTCTAGCTTCAAGAGAATATCTGATCTTGGTCTCTTCGCCTTCGGACTCCTGGGCTTGAGACCTTCTAGTGTACTTGAGCTCTAGCTCTTACCGGTTGATGGATTGTGTGGTTTGTCCTGAAATACTTGTGTGTTCTGGGTAAATTGATGCTGGTGAGTATTTGTGTTTGGCTTTAGCATGAACGGTGAGTTCTTTTTGGGTTGGGAATGCTCCTGAGCAGGGTTTGAATTTCCGGCGAAATTCGGCGAAATTTCGGTTTTCGGCCTCCCCCGAATTTATATATCCCGGCCGAATTCAAAATTTTAAAAAAATTTGATTTTGCTACAGTGCTGAACAGTAATTTCGGAAATTTCGGCGAAATTCGGTCAAATTTCGCCGAAATTTCGGGTTTGGAGTCCGGATTTTCAATTTTTTTGGCCGGATTTGAACGGAATGGGTCCAATAACCCTTAAGAAGGTCTTGTTCCATGAAAATTTGATGAAAAACTAATTTTTTGAGATTTTTTAAAATTTGGGCAGAAACCTTGTCAGATTTTTAAGAATTTTTAAAAGATTTATAATGATGTGAAAAATTATGGTACCATCCTTAGTAGTTTGGGATCATACACAAAATTTTCAAAATAATTTAACATCATTTGTTATCTTTAAAAAATAAAAACCGAATGGACATAATTGGGACAGTAAACTTATTAGATTTTTTAAAATTTCTCCTGTGTGATCATGATCTTAAATTTTTATAACAAATTAATGATTTCATCATTACCATTATATAAAATTTTCAAAAAATTTAAACTTTCTTTATTTGCTCAATAAAATCTATCAATGCAGTAAGCACTGAACTTAGATGATTGCAATCTGCTCTGCACAGTTTTCAGATTTCGGATTTTGATTTATCAGACAATTCAAATATTTTCTAAAGTTTTTGAAAATTTGTTTTTCAAGTTTATTTCAGGTAAGGATCCTTATGTAAAATTTTCAGCTCCATATATTGTTCCAGGAATTTACAATAATTCTGACAATGTACTGTGTACATATTTCTGTTTTCTGTTTTGGATTTATCAGGCAACTCAAATATTTTTATAACTTTTTGAAATTTTGTTTTTCAAATTTATTTGAGCTAAGGATTCTTATGTAAAATTTTCAGCTCAAAATAATTCTTCAGGATTTTATAAAAATTCTGACATTCAAAGTACTAGTTTTCAACTCTCTCTGTGTTTGAATTTTAAAAATTTATCACATTTGATCATCATCTGAAATTTTTACAGATATATCATAAATATGTTAGAAATCTCCATAAAAATTTTAAAACTTTATAACATCGTTTGTACTATTTTTCATCCGGTTCAAACTTGTCGATCAACGTTTCATCTACATAGTATCAGTGTTTGAATTTTTAAAAATTGCACAGATCTGATAATCACCTGAAATTTTTATGAGAACATATCTAAGGTGTCAGGAACCTACAAAAAAAATTTCAAAATTTTTCGACATCGTTTGAATCATTTTTCAGTCAGTTCAATTTGGGCGAAATTCGGTCAAATTTCGGCGAATTTCGGGGTGTTTTCGGCGAATTTCGGTGGAAACAAACCGGATTTGAATTTTAAATTTTGAATTTTGAATCTCCTCTGCTCCTGAGGCTTTTGTTTAAATGCCTGAGGTTTGCTTGGCCTACGGTAGAAGTCTCTAGCCTTATGAGCTGGTCCTTGAGTACAGAGATACATAAATATCCATGAGGAAGCCTCTGGAGAAGGCTGGTTCGAGACTTGGCTTTGCTGTCCCATTTTTTTTTTTTGACAATGGAATTAATTCCGGCCTGCATAAGCACACAGCCCGGTTTTATTACATATTATTCAACTATCCAACTGAAGATTACATAAATAATGAAACAACAAAAATTAAGGATAGCAAAGTCTATTGTAAATATTCCATCCGTTCTTAGCAAAAAGCTCCATTGCGACAACCTCCAATCGAGTGCAAACAGAACGAATGTTCTTCCTTACTTCCTCACGTTGCAACAACGCCCAGAATCGTATCCAGTAAGTGCTCCTGAAGACAACCTACATAAAAGAAGCATACCGTTTCTTCTGAAACATAGTATCATTGCGACAACACCAAATGGCCCAACAAATAGCAGCCACACCCATAAAGATAATTTGTGTCATTTTTTGTTCTATGCCAGAGAGCCAATCCCCTAGCATATGAGTGATAGAAACAGGTATAGTTAACCCAGTAGTAATCTAAATTATTCTCCAAATATGTCTAGCATGCTGACACTCGAAGAAAAGATACTGTATCGTTTCATTGCAATCACAAAAACAACACTTTTGATTTCCCGCCCAATTTAAGCAGCCAAGTTATCCTTTGTCAAAATAATTCATGTTGAAGGTACCAAAGGAAAATTTTTATTTTGAGAGGAATCTTCAAATTCCAAATAAATTTATGATAAAGCGGAGTTCCTGGTTCATCGATATTGATACATGGAGCGTCTTGAGAATTGTCCATGGTTATGAAGATTCGGACAAAAATATCCTTCTCACTTGATAGTCGCACATGAGCTATTTTAGCTACTAGGTTGTACCAATTATTTAATTTATCACCCACTAACGCTCTCTGAAAACAAATATTTAATGGCTTTTGACTCAGAGTGTTGCCCTTTGTTATGTGAGTAGTAAAAGCTATATTATAGAGGTTAGGAATTGCTCCTTAAGAGGTCTCTGTCTACCCAAACATCTTCCCGAATCTAGTTTGTGTACCATCTTTTATATTGAAAGTCCTAGCGAGAAAGCGATCCTTGACCTTTAGAAGACCTTTCCAAAAATGTGAGTCGCTAGGTTTAATTTGGACTGTGACAAGGTCTTTGAATTCAAATACTTATTCCTAAGCAAAGGCGCCAAGTCCCATCTTCATTGAAGCGGTTTAAATAGCCACTTACTCGAAGACATCTATTCTTGATTAGGAGATTTGCTATACCAAGTCCTCCTTGATCTTTAGGATGACAAAGGATGTCCCATTTAGCAAGATGATATTTTTTAGTATTATTATTTCCTTGCCAAAAAACCTTGATCGATAATAATCCGGTTTTTGATAATTTCCTTTGGCATCTCAAAAAAGGACATCATAAACATCGGTAAACTACTAAGTACTGAATTTATTAAGACCAAGCGTCCCCCAGAGGACAAAAGCTTAGCCTTCCAAGTACTTAATTTCCTCTTAAAGCGATCTTCGACTGCACTCCAATCTATATTACGAAGTTTACGGTAATGCATCGGTATTCCTAAATATCGAAAAGGAAATGCACCAACTTCGCACCCAAATAACTCTATATAATCATCCTCAAAACGTTTTGCATCTCCAAAACAAAATATTTCGCTTTTATGAAAGTTTATCCTTAGACCAGATAATTGTTCAAATACACAAAGCAATAACTTCATATGTTTTGCTTGTTGCAAATCATGGTCCATAAACAAGATGGTATCATCTGCATATTGCAAAATAGACAAACCATCATCCACAAGGTGAGGGATGACCCCTTTTATCTGGCCATCTTCTTTTGCTCTCTTAATCAAAATAGCAAGCATATCTGCAACTATATTAAAAAGAATAGGCGATAGGGGATCACCTTGCCGAAGCCCTTTTTTCGTTTGAAAGTAGTGCCCAATATCATCATTAACTTTGATGCCCACACTACCACCAGAAATAAAATTTTCAATCCATTTGCACCACTTCGGACAGAAACCTTTCATACGTAATGTTTGTTGAAGAAAAGATCAGTTAACTTTATCATAGGCCTTTTCAAAATCAATTTTGAAAATTACACCATTAAGTTTCTTAACGTGTAATTCATGAATAGTCTCATGTAAAATAACTACTCCCTCCATGATATTTCGACCCGGCATAAAAGCTATTTGGGACGGTCTTACCACATTTCCAGAGTATTTCATATTTATCTCCATTGACTGTGCTCCTTATAAATTTATCTGAGGGCAACAACATTTTCTACCGTGCAATATTTTCTTGAATTTGAGCGACTACGATGTAAAACAGGTTTGTATAATACCGAATGATGCAATTAAATTACAAGAGATAACTAGCTGGCCTGCAGACAACTTTTGGATCCTGAGCGATAACAAATATTTCAGGCTGACGGCAACTCTAACTCAGTTAATTTATTTAATTCCTTTTGCATTATTAATTTGTTAACTTATCGATGATTGCAATATTTTTATTGATTGCAGGCGATTCAAGATTTGGATGACGGAAGACTTTAGAGATGGAGATTTTCATTTTACTGCTTTTGTAATTATCCATTCTTGTAAATAATTGCAACTACAATTTAAGTTTTCAATATATTAAAGTTCATTTGATTGAATCTGAATGTAATTATTCAATGGGTGAGATTAATAGATGTGCATTACTTTTGTTAAACAAGATTTAATTTCTGCTAATGACATTCTTTTGGCTTAACAAAATTTACGGTTGTTTCATTCTACCCCCCTTAAAAAGGATTTCGTCCCCGAAATCAGGCTCACCTGAAGAGATGGGGATAAGCTTCACGAAGATCTTCTTCTTTTTCCCATGTCGCTTCCTTCGGAGAATGGTGTTTCCATAGAACCTTACAGAAGCGAATCGATCTTTTTCTGAGCTGACAATCCTCAGTGGCTAAGATTTTGATTGGATGCTCCTCATAGGTAAGATCAGATCGAATTGGGATATTGAGATCAGTGATATGATAGGATGGTTCTTGCAAACAATGCTGAGTTGAGAAATATGAAAGACATTGTGAATTTTTTTTATAACTGTGGAGGAAGTTCTAATTGATAAGCTGATGTTCCCTTCTGTTCCAAAATCCAAAATGGTCCGATGTATCGAGGGCTCAATTTTCCTTTAATTCCAAATCTATGTACTCCCTTCATAGGTGACACTCTCATATATACATAATCACCAGGTTGAAATTTCAATTCTCTTATACGCTTATTAGCGTAACTTTTTTTGTCTGCTCTGGGCAATTTTCAACCTTTCATGAATGAGTTTTATCTTTTCATCATTTTTACGAACCAACTCAGGCCCTATCAAAGATTTCTCTCCAGTTTCATACCAGTAAATTGGGGATCTACACTTTCTACCATATAATGCCTCATATGGCGCCATCTGAATACTGGCTTGGTAACTATTATAATAAGTAAACTCAGTTAAGTGTAGATGCTCATCCCAATTATCCTCAAAATTCAATACACATGCCCTCAACATATCTTCTAAAATCTGATTTATTCTTTAAGTCTGTCCATCTGTTTGAGGGTGATATGCTGTACTGCAATTAAGTTTAGTTCCCAATGCTGTTTGCAAACTTTCCCAAAATTTTGAGGTAAAAATGGATCCTCTATCTGAAGTGATAGTCTTTGGTACTCCATGAAGGGCGACTATCTTTTCAATATAAATTTCAGCTAACTTAAGAGCAGAATATTTTTGATTGGTGGCTATGAAGTGAGCAGATTTAGTTAATCTATCTACAATTACCCATATGGCATCCTTTTTGGTTTTGGTCTTGGGTAGGCCTGTAATAAAATCCATACAAACATCTTCCCACTTCCATACTGGTATTTGAAGAGGTTGTAATAATCCTGCCGGTCTCTGATGTTCTGCCTTAACTCTCTGGCAGGTATCACACTTACTAATATATTCTGCTATCACTCTTTTCATACCTCTCCACCAAAAATGTTCTTTCAAATCTCTATACATCTTTGTACTACCAGGATGAATGGTGTATAGAGTATCATGAGCTTCTTCCAGAATTATTCTTTTTATCTCTGAATCATCAGGCACACATATTCTACCTCGAAGTTTGAGGTTTTCTTTGTTTCATCCAATTCAAATTCTGATGGTTGTCCTGACTTGATTTTCTTAATTTCATCACTGATAAAAGAATCATTGATTTGTTTTTCTCGGATTTGATCAAGGAGGGTTGATTGAATGGTCATTGTGGCTAAAAGAGCATTGGATGAAGAAGAATTGAATTTTATTTCCATTTTGGCTAATTCTTGGAGCAGTTCAGGTTTAAAATCTTGGATTGAGATGTGATTGCATTGAGTCTTACGGCTCAAAGCATCTGCTACCACATTGGCTTTTCCTGGGTGGTAGTTTATGGAAAGATCATAGTCCTTAATAAGTTCAAGCCATCTCCTTTGCCTCATATTTAATTCCTTTTGAATGAATATATATTAGAGGCTTTTATGATCACTGAATAAATGGCATGTTGCTCCATAAAGATAATGTCTCCATATTTTTAGAGCAAAAACCACTGCTCCTAGTTCCAAATCATGTACCTTTACATTGGCAGAGGCACTTGTCAAACCAATTAGTGCCGGTAGCTACAAACACTTTCAATCTCATCCACAATGCCAGACAGTACGGTGCTTTACCCCCGTGCATTTTCATGTTGTTCCTGGTGTACGCGCAGACAACGGCAAGTCTTGCCCAGTTTGATGTCCAAAGACCGAATCATCTGCAACAACCGCAATGAGCGAGGACACCAATATCACAAAAGTGAGAACAAGATCTCTGATCGTGGTGTGCAAAACGTTGGTGCAACCACCGGGACCGAAGCGGGATGGTGGCTAGTCATTGTCCCGGGAATGGTAGCCGCTACCCGGCGAAACATATCGATGAATGAAGCGGTGCCCATAAACTAGCGTTTTTGCTTGATAGTAGTGAAGGAATGCGTTACGATGAAAAACACATCGAGCAGTAAAAGCCAATTCTATCTCAATCACCTTCAAGGCCCACTTGTAGTCTATGCCCTCCGGTGTATGTGGATCAACCTTACATTGTTCAACCCAAGAAAATGCCGTTGCAATCTATGAGACATAAAGAGGCAACGACGCATCATAACAGTGTAACTCATCCTTCTTTCACCTTAATAACTTATTTACGTCACTTAGACGAACATAATAAATATCGGCGGCGCCGTGCGCTTGGAAAATCGACAATAAACTCAAATCGTGGCACATTTAATGTACTTGCGGATCGGTGGAATAATCATATCTTAAAGCCAATGTTTCTCCAAAGTGATATCGGTCATCTAAATGTTGTACCATGTTTCGCGATCTCGCTTTGTTGCACAAGCGCCAATGACCTATGAAAGCCCTTGATGAAAGTGACGGCAGCTAGCACGCCGATGGCCGTGTTACCAACAATCTTGGAGATGGTGAGATACTCATCGCCAGGACATATCCATGATGGAGGCAAATCCATATACCACCTTTGAGAGCGGGCCCTTGTAGTCAAGACCGTTGTAGTGGTTCTTGGATCAATGCGACCAAAGATGGTGAACAAGGACACGATCCATATGGGATACATCTCGCTCTTTACCGATGAAGATTGCATTATGCCAATCTTTGTAGGTCCCAAGAGACAGAGATAACACACATGCGAGAAAAAAGCCCTTTTGGACTATCCGGCGATTGGACCAGCGGCGACGACCCAAAGGCAATAAGGAAGAAAGTGATCATGATGGCCACAATCGCCAATGCACGGATACGAACCTTGTCCCCTTGGGCTCTTCCACGTGTCTCTTAGGGTGCGTTTGGTTCACATGCAGGGGTGAACGGAATGGAGCAGTCAGATAAGTATTGATACATGCGTTTGGTTGATGTATGGAACCATCTCATCCAGACGGAAGGCATGATTCTCGGAATATTCTCCAAATATGTTGTATCAACGCGTTCGCCCAAATTCGCCGAACCATTGGGTCCCGAACCTCCTCGCGTCCCCTCGCCCCTCGCCTCGCCCGTCTCCCCTCGTGGCCTCGCCCGTCTCCCCTCACCTCGCATCGCCCGTCGCCCGTCGCCCCTTGCCTCGGCCGTCGCCCCTCGCCCCTCGCCTCTCGCCTCGCCCATCGCCCGTCGCCCCTCGCTCGTCGCCCCTCACCTCGCATCGCCCGTCGCCCCTCGCACCCGCGCCCATCGGCCGTCGCCGCTCCCGCCACCTCTCCTTCTCCCAGGTGCTGCCTTCCCTCTCCTTCTCACTTCCCTCTCCTTCTCCCAGCCAGATCTGACACACCGACCTTCTCACTTCCCTCTCCTTCTCCTAGCCAGATCTGACATGCCGACACTTTGAGGGAAGCAAAACTCCGGCGGTGACCTCTACGCATCCGCTGACTTCTTCTTCTTCTTCTTCTTCGCTCCGTTCGTCCCGAGGTATTGGATTCGACCCCTTTCTCTTGTGTGGATGAACTACTGATGGCGTTCCACTGATTGTAGTACTATTGCTAGCTATTGTCATGAAGTGATCTTTTCTAAATGATGAAGGATACTGGAGTTGCAATGGTTGCTGAATTGATCTGTATTTGGAAAATTTTATTCTGATTATTAGATGTATCACTCAATTATCAGTTGCTGTGGTGTACTAGCTGTTTGCACGAGGTGATTTGTGAGTTAAGAACAAGGTCTCTTCCAAGTATCATTTGAATGCATCATTCATTTTGAATGGTCGTGGTCTCTCTGGTCAATTGGTCATACTTTGATATTTTATTTTGAATATCATACATTTGAATATCTATTTAGGCAATATTGAACTCCTCCGTCCTGTACAAACTTTTAATTGTTTCGTTTGAAAATCATTTCTTGACACAATCGAAACATTGATGGATGAAACATTGATGGATGAACACACACTCTTAGACAAATGGGCGCTTACATTCTCAGCAGATAGCTGCATTCAAGGGCATTGTCTGTGTTTGCTATGGATGATTTCACAATATTATGTTTAAATGCAGACACATGATTTTTTTGGTTACTTTTTTGGGCACGGGTGTTTTTCTTCACAGTATACTGTCTACCACTCTACTACCCAAACATGAAATTCCATTTCACATTACAATCTGCATCCATTTCTTTATGAGTTGTACTTTCTTTCATTCAATGCATATATATGAACTAGTAGTGATTGTTAATTTAACTGTAGATGGACAAGAGGAAGATTAGACAAAGGAAGATGTTGATTAGTGGTCTTTATTGCGTATGTGGTACTGCATGATGATGTTGTATGTGCGTTGTAGAATACGTAATAAGAGACGACGTATTACGTATGGCCCAATAGAGCAAAGTGACAAGAATAGAATTGATTATCTCAATAATAAAATTTGGAAGAATGATACAACTTGTATTACAACGATTAGACTTCAGAGAGCTCCTTTCTTTAGGTTATGTCAAACATTGAGAGAACGCTCTTTGCTCCGCGATACTATACATGTATGTGTTGAGGAGCAAGTTGCCATGTTCTTGAACACAATTGGGCACAACATAAGGAATAGGATAGTTGGTACCAACTTCGATGAGATCGTGAAAGCAGTTAGCGATATTTTGGACATGTCCTCCATGCTATAGGCGAGCTACGAAATGATCTTATTAGGCCACCTTCATTGGAGACACCAACCAAAATTGCATGAAACCCAAGATGGGATCCATACTTTAAGGTATGATAGCTAACAAGTATGCCTTATAGTTTTGTGGCTAAACTTTGTGGTTACTAATTTTTGTTTGCCAATTTATTTGAGCAAATAGGATTGTATTGGAGCCATTGATGGTACACATATAAGAGCTTCATTAGTAAGTCTATGGAAGCGACCTTTTCGTGGTAGGAAATCATTTCCTACTCAAAATGTGTTGGCAGCTGTAGACTTTGATCTTCGATTCACATAAGTCTTAGCTGGTTGGGAGGGGACAGCTCATGACGCTACAGTTTTAGCGGATGCGATAGAGCGTGAGAATGGCTTACGTGTCCCTGAAGGTAAATATAATTATTGTGGTAGTATATGTTCATACCAAATTATTAAAAACCAATATCATTAATGTGTTCATCTATTTTAGGAAAATTCTACCTAGTTGATGCTGGATACGGGGCCAAATCTGGGTTCATGCCACCTTTCCGAGGAGTGAGGTACCATTTGAATGAGTGGGGGAACAATCCAGTTCAAGATGAAAAGGAATTGTTCAATCTGAGGCACTCCTCATTAAGAGTAGGTGTAGAGCGTGCATTTGGATCACTCAAGAGGAGGTTTAAGATCCTTGATGATGCCACTTCATTCTTCCCCTTCTCAACCCAAGTTGATGTTGTTATCGCTAGTTGCATCCTTCATATTTGGGTTCTTTCTCAAGGAATTGACCATTTCATTCTACAAGAGGATTCTTGGACACCTAACCCCAGTAGGACAGCAAGGGAGCAAGCAAATGACCATAGAGCCATGGTTGACAAGAGACAAAGTCTTGCCAATGAAATGTGGGAGAACCGTCAGAACTATTTAGGCCATTAATCGTTTTCATTTTCATTTTCAAGTGAACCTTGTAATCTCATTTGGTTGTGAACCTTGTAATCTCATTTGTGTGTGAACCTTGTAATCTCATTTGGTTGTGAACCTTGTAATCTTAATTATGTTTTCTATCTATTATTGTAGGCAATGGATTTGGATCAGCATGGGGATAGTATGGGGGGTAATAGTGCTGGTGGTGTTGTTTGGACAAATGCAATGTCTACATTTGTGCTAACCTACTTGACTAATCTAGTAGCTAGTGGTACAAGAACATCTATAGGTTTTAAGCAAGCCCAGCTCAACAGTTGTGCTAAGGATTTGAATGAGCATATGAAGGTTCATGTGAGTGGCATTCAGGTTAGTAACCACCTCAGGAAGTGGAGAAAGATGTGGGTAAAGATAAACAAACTGAAGAACTTAAGTGGTGCTCTTTGGGATGAGGACACTTGCACTATCAGACTTGAGCATGAGCATTACACTGGTCATGTGAAGGTAATTTGCTTTCCAATTTTCAATAAACAAGTTTGTACTAGATTTGATGATGCTTGAGAATGACTACTTCTTTACGACACAGACCACCCTAAGGATCTTTGCTTTCTTGAACACTCCCTTGAGCATTATCACGAGATGGCCACTATTTTTGGGAATAGCATGGCTACAGGACAGTATGCTAAGGGAGCAAATGACCCTCTGGCTACAAATGTGATAGAAGTAGAAGAAGAAGCACCAGTCAATGAACATGTGAGCACGGAAGAGGTGACGACACCGGGGTATGGTGGAGGTGATTCATCGGCAAGTAAACCATCAAAGAAGAGGGCCAAGATATCCACTGATGATGACTTGCTTGCTTTCATGACCACTGGTATTGATAGACTCGCTCAAGCTATTGAGAAGGCCGCTAGTTCAGATACCGATGTTCCAGATGATCTTTGGGACAATATGATGGGTCTTCCTAGATTTGATGAAGCACAGTTGGCCCACTACTATGCGCATTTGTGTGAGAATGTTGCACTGGCCCGAGCATTCAACAAGCTCAGTATTTCAAACAAATTGGTATGGGTAGCTAGGTACATCACGAGGGAAAACCTCTAAGGTAATCCACCCTTTTTTTACATTGCAAAACATCTAAACTAACTTGATTTTATTTATCTATGTGACCTGGCTGAAATTTAATTTGTTCATGTTCAAAATAGGGTCAACTGGTTCATCCCATATCGGCTCACAACATGGCGAGGACTTGCAAAAAAATTTTCCTTATGCTACGGTAGAACTGAATATGTGGATGATGCTGGATGTAATTTTTTGGTGCTGGATGTAATTTTTGGAATCACGAGGACTTGAAAAAAACTTTTCCTTATGCTACGGTAGAACTGAATATGTGGATGATGAACTGAATTAATGTCGATTATTACTTCTGAACTTCTGACTAAATTGATGTGTATGAAACTGAATATATGCCAGTTCGATTATATGTGGATGATGAACTGAATATATGTGGATGATGAACTGAATATATTACTCATCTGGACTGCGTGGTTTGTTAAAATGTACATTGTCTTTGCACTGCAGTTTCCTGTGTGTTATTAGAGATGTGATCTTTGAGTTTGCCAATGGATGGATAAATCTTGCTGATGGACATGCTAATCTTTGAATCGCTTAAGGTGAATGCTAGTAGCGGATGTTTTCCAATTTAGATGTCGGTTTGGTTCTTTCATTGAGTCATCATTGTCATAAAGGTCTCAGAATCGTAATATGTAATCTTGGGTTCAAACATGATTGATCTGTTGTACTCTATTGTACTCTGAATTCGATGCTTATGTATTTATCTTGTGTAAAGATTGCACGGGAGCAAAACTACAAGTCTTGTGTATTTGTCTTGTGTTAACAAATTTTACACACAGGAGCAAAACTACATTTAAATTATTTGTCTTGTATAAAATGGGTATTTGTCTTGTGTTGTTGTGTGCAGTTGAGATCGCGGTTGAGATTGCTCGTTGTATCAGAGTCTTGGTCAATCAAGCTTCATCCCTCAAACAAACCTCATCTCTCAATTAAACTTCACTCCTCTAACCAAACATCATCTCGTACCATCCTGTACCATTTCATTCAAGCAACCAAACATCATCTCGTACCATCCTGTACCATTCCATCCAAGCAACCAAACAAAATCTTGTACCATCCCATTCAGACAACCAAACAACCTCCCTGTACCATCTCATCCAGGACCATCCCATCCATCCTGTACCATCCCATTCCATTCACCCTGGTACAGTGAACCAAACGCACCCTTAGATGATGCATGGAGGTTATTGATGTTGTATTTCCCAAGTGCCTCACCATATTTCCCATCCGGCGATAATCCACCTAAATAGGACAAGGCATGTTGTAACCACAAAGAAACATTTTTATCAGGTCAATTTTTAACTGCCAATTTACATACTAGTTTATTTTCCCAGCATGGAATAAATGCTTATGAGCAGCACTTTTTCTCCTATATATGTTACGTATAGCACATATCTTTTCAATTATCATGACGGCATTTTTGGATCTGCGCAATTGGAGGATTGTGCTACAAATGAATTGGCCATAACGCAATAAGAAGAAAAAAAATAGCACAATCCGAGGTCTTTGGTAAACAACTTCGAAGCGGTGCTTTCTAAACAAAATGAAAAACAAAAAACTGAAAACCGAAGAAGTATCACCGATTTCGCGTTGCAAACAAAGTAGTGCGTTTTAAGGTCCATTGCGAGCTTCCATCAACAAAAATTACACGAATACGTTTTCCACTGCGATGGATAAGGTAGTTTCGAGTCACGCACCATGGCTGTGTTTTCTCTTGAAGCGAGTTGAGCTCCTGTTGCGAGAGACGAGCGACTCCTTTCGGAAAGCCTCTGAGCCGGCGTCCTCCTCTGCTCTGGATGCCGCAAAGCTACCGAGCTCTCTATGACACCTTGACGGGGCCCTTGCCGCTTCTTCTCTATGGTGACTACCCTCGCGGTCGCTGACCACGGATGCACGACGATTGCACGCGAGGATGGCTTTGGCTCACTTTGTCCTCTTCAGAGGGCAGCCACCGCATGGAGCACAAAAGTCATGAAGCGAGCGAGCCGTGCTCGAAGCTATTCCTGTCTTGGCGGGGTAAGTGGCGGCAGCGCCACACCGCGCCATGTGCCCGCCGAGCTGCAGCTCTTGTTGCTGGCAAGACCTCCATGGCCGGCGAAGCCCGTCGTGTTAAATGTGTCTTGCTTCTGCCGGGCCGTCATGGCCGGCCGTGCTTGCCAGCGCAAGACGGCGGATCGGAGGGAGAGAGATTCGAGAGAGGAGCCGTGAGAGGGAGAGGGATTCGGTGAGAGTGTGAGAGAGATCCGCGGGACGGCGGGAGAGATGAGGGAGGGACAGAGGCGGAAAGAGATGGGAGGATGGGAGCTTTTTTAGAGAATTCCTTCGATGCCACTAGAATTATAGGACTTCCCTTAATACTATTAAAATTCTTAACTTCCCCTCACTACCACTAAATAAAATTTCACATCCCTCCTATGCCATTTCCGTTTGCTGGCTGTTAGAAGAGGGTAAAAATGGTGAGTGAAATGACAATTTTGCCCTTGTAACATATTTCAGCAAATTCCCTTATATGCCATTGGGGTAGATGGCATGATGAAAGAAAAAAAGGATCATTGCTGTATGCTCTCGAACACATGTTGTCGGTGTTTCGTGAATCGGCTAGTGAATTTGTCTAGGAGTTGCACGCTCCCTTTCCTCGATGGCCTGACTCAGGGAGTCCAAAGTTTATACTGGTTCGGGCGGAATACCCTACGTCCAGTTTGTGTGGCTTTTTGTATTGCTTTGGGTGCGGATGACCGCGTGGTGTTACAACTGGAGGGCTAAGGACCTGAGCCTTGTGCGCCTCGTGCGAGTGTGAGAGAGTTGGAGAGCTTCAGAGCTTGAGAGCCTGAGTTCGAGAGCTAGTGAGCCTATGTGAGAGCATCTGCCTGCTCAGCGTGAATCCCTCCCTCATCTAAGGACCTTCCCCCTTTATATAGATGAGGAGGGCAAGTATACATAGAGGGAAATTAAAAAAAGAAAGGATGGGGTTCCACACGTCGTGGGGTACAAGGGAGGTCCGGTCTTCGTCCGTCATCTTTGGTCCTGGAGCTCTCTACGGTGATGGCGATTGACCTCCATGCGGGGTGGTTGATACAGCGTGCGGAATGGGAAGAAGCGTTGGGAAGGACCACCCGCTCACTGGGCGTTACCGGGTGTTGACGTCATGGCGCTTGACTTCAGTGACCTCCCTATTGCCTGGGGAAGGGGCGCACCTGCTCACTGTGCGTTACTGGGTGCTGACGTCGTGGCGCTTGACTTCGGTGACCTCCCCGTTGCCTGGGGAAGGAGCGCACCTGCTCCCGTTGTGTCCGTAGGGGCTGGTGGCCGACCGGCGTTGGTCGGGCGGCCGACCCCCAGTGGGGGTCGGCTCGGCTTGGTCGGAGCCTACGGGGTGTCTGACCTGCTGCGGAGGTCGGACCTCCCCGGACGACCTTGTTGGGATGGAGACAAGCGTCCTTCGTGGCCCAGTGTGGCCATTGGTCGGAGCTGGGCTAGGGGCGGCCCACTCATCGTCTCGGCCGATGAGGGTACCCATGGTATGGGTACTCGTCAGTAGCCCTCGAGCCCCCGAGTGGATTGTCAGAGGCGGTCGATCCCGACGGGGTGCATGCGAGTGCACCTGGTGGGTGTGGAGCGTGTTTGAGGGTTCCGAGTGCACGCGAGCGGACCCAATCGGTCATTCCGACCGGGTGCGCGCGAGCGCACCCGGTGGGTGTAGCCCCGAGCGGGTCGGGGAGCCGGTCGGGGGGTTGCCTTGGTCGGCAGGATCCGATCGGGTGTGCTTGAGCGTACTCAATCGGTCATTCCAACCGAGTGCGCGCGAGCGCACCCGGTGGGTGTAGCCCCCGAGCCCCCGAGCGGGTTGGGGAGCCGGTCGGGGGGTTACCTTGGTCGGTAGGATCCGATCGAGTGCGCGCGAGCGTACTCAATCGGTCGCCCGACCGGTGCGCTGAGCGCACCGGTGCAGTGTAGCCCCGAGCGGTCGGGAGCCGGTCGGGGTTACCTTGGTCGGCGAGATCCGACCGAAAAGTCTTGTATGGCGCACCGGTGGGTGTAGCCCTCGAGCCCCGAGGGTCGGGGTTGCCTTGGTCGGCGAGATCCGTCGAGCGCGTGGCGTACTCAATTAGTCGTTCGTCGGGCGCGCGTATGGCCCGGTGGGTAGCCCCGAGCGGGTCGGGGAGCCGGTCGGGGGGTTGCCTTGGTCGGCAAGATCCGATCGAGTGCGCGCGAGCGTACTCAATCTGTCGTTCCGATCGGGTGCACGTGTTTTCGTCGTAGCTGGACGTGTTTTCGGGGCTACGTTTTGCGCCAGAGCTAGGCGGCGTCTGAGACTACGTTTTATGCGAGCTAAGGCGGGCACGAGGAGCTGCGTTTTATGCCGGGCTAAGCGGGCACGAGGCTGCGTTTATGCCCGAGCTAGGCGGCACTAGGCTCTGCCGAGCTAGGCGGCGGCGAGGCTGTGTTTTACACCGGAGCTAGGCGAAGTATGAGGCTGCGTTTTACGCCGGAGCTAGGCGATGGGCGTCCCTCCCGAGTCCTCATCTGGTGAGGCCGTCTTCGGGGGGAATCGCCGCTGTCTGTACCACGTGTTACGTCCCGTCCGCAGGTGTGGGACCTGTAGGGGGTGAGCATGCGCATGTTTACCATGTTGGCTTGAACATCGTGCTCGTGGAGCTAAATAACGGGTAATCTGAGTGGGCCCTGGAGATCCCCCCGGTCGGGGATCCCCTACCGGACTATCCCTTCATCGGGCGTCCGACCCGCTGGGGGCGACCCATAAGAAACCTTTCTTTACTCATCCCGTATCAGACTCCGGGTCGTCCGCCGACTCGGGGCGTAGCTGGCTACTTCCCATCGATGGGCACCGCGGGAGAGTTTGAAGTATGGTCTCGGACACGAGTCGAGGCGATTGGGTCATCAGCCGACCCAATTATAGTGGCCCTCTGGGGCTCGCCTCGTCCTCGCCCCTCGCTCAGTTTTCCGCCAGGACGGCGCTAAACCCACTTGGTGGGTCGGGCCTTAGAACCCGCGGCGTTGGTCTGGGCCCCAGGTGCGAGCCATTGGGCCCTCTGTCACCTCGAGGCCATAGTGGCCCATCAGGCCTTTCTTACCTATTGTGGTGCGTTGGTCCAGCCCAGGAGCCGAAGTCGAGGGGTCGTGCGGCGCCCTGTCCGAAGCGGTGTCCTTTCGCCCCCTTGAAAGTGCATCTAGGCCCCTAATTGTGTTTTGGATGATTAATGACAAACGATTAAGGGACTAATGGCTTAAGTGAGTATATGAGCAAGTGATAGTCCCAAAAGGAACGCGTCTACGGACAATGACGACCCTCAAAAGAGAAAAGAAGAACGGCGTCGACTTAGCGTAGATTTTTCATTCAATTGAGTCGATAGAATCACCGTACTATCAAGAGGGATGGGATGTAGGTGTGTTAGAAATGATCTCTGTGCTCAGATGAACAACTTTTACAAAATGAGTTTTGGAAGTCACCAAGCACGACACTCACTTTGTTTTTTAATCGTGTTGATATTATCGGAATGTCCGATGTTAATATCGGATAGTCTGATAGTATCGGATTTTCCGGTGTGAGTGTGGTTGCTGGTTTTGGAACTCTCGGGAAAAGTCGGATAGTCCGATGACAGGTATCGGATTATCCGATGTGGTCTGAGATTTTTTCTAAGTCTTTGGCAGTGGAACTCTCGGGAAAAGTCGGGTTGTCCGATAGTTTATATCGGACATTTCGATATGTACTTAGAAAGTTTTTGGAAAACTTCTTCTTCTTTGAAAACTCTCTGGAATTATCGGAATATCCGATGTCTCATATCGGATAATCCGATATACACTTAGAAGAATTTCAAAACAACTGAGTGGTCTTAAAAACTCTCGGGTTTTATCGGAACATCCGATGTCCGGTATCGGATAGTCCGATATGTGTGTTATTTCAAAAGAATTTGAATTTTCGAGTGAAGTCGATCTGGAGATTTATACATATCGGACAGTCCGATGACTGGTATCGGATAGTCCGATGTGGGGTCTGACACAGGGCAGAACAGCTATATTTTGTGTCTTGGCTATAAATACTCCACCCCCTCCCTCATTTAGTGCTACCAACCAGTGTGCTGAGCATTTACTTCATCTTTGCTACTTTCTTGCTCTCACTTGCTCTCTCTTGTGTTATTTCTTTGAGAAATTTGTTGAGAGTTGGAGCAAGTGCTTTCTAGTGCTTTGTTTACAAACCGTGAAAGTCCATTTGAGCACTAGAGCGATTTTCAAGAGCGGATCTACACTCCATTCATTACTCTTGGAGATTGAGGTCTCCTAGACGGCTAGGAGTCACCGGTGAGCTCCCGATCTTTGTGTGGGGCCTTTGGGAAGTTTGTGAAGGGTTGATTCCACCTCCGCAAGGAAAGGGATCAAGAAGTGAAACCGGCGAGTGCTTTGTGCAACACCGGGAGGAAAGTGGTCAAGTGAGACCCGGGCTTTGTGCCTCCTCAACGGAGACGTAGGATCTCCTCAAAGATCCGAACTTCGGAAAAAACCAACCGTGCCTCTAATCTTTGGTTTGACATTCTCTTGTTGCTTCAATTAGATTTACTTTGAAGTAACTGCAGTATCTTGCTTACTAGTATCTTGCCTTGCACTTATTTGTTTGTTGCATACCCTAGATCTACTTTCACCTGTGATAGATCTGTTTTCTCTCGCTCTGATCGGATAGTCCGACTGCACATATCGGATAGTCCGATATATATCGGATAATCCGATATCAAAGTCGGATAGTCCGGTAATTCCGCTGCAAATTAGGGTTTAATTTTATAAACGCCTATTCACCCCCCTCTAGGCGACCTTATCGATCCTTCAATTGGTATCGGAGCCAAATCTCCTTAGTTTGACTTAACCGCTTGGAGAATCAATATGTCGCAAATAGAGAAGATTACCGAAGGCCTTAACCAAACCAAGGTTACGGGCTCCGGTAGTGGGGCTGCAATTCCATTTGATTATAATTCCCTCGGTGTCTCAAGCTTCCCATCGTATGTTTCCGTGCCCTCCGGTCGAGCACCTCATTTCGATGGCACTCACTATGCCGCATGGAAACATAAGATGAAGATGCACTTGAGATCGCTTCACCCTTCTATTTGGAAGATTGTGCAAACAGGTTTTCAGCCCGTTGATCCAGAAAATCTTACTCCCGAAGAAGACAAAGCTCAACACTTCAATGATTTAGCCGTCAATGCCTTATTCAATGCTTTGAGCGATTCTGAATTCAACCGAGTCGATGGACTTGAAGAGGCTAAGGCAATTTGGGATAGACTCTTGGTTACTCATGAAGGAATATCGAGTGTCCGGGAATCAAAGGTCGAGCTCATTATTGGTGAGCTAAGTCGATTCACTTTGGAAGACGGAGAATCCTATACAAAGATATTTGACCGCTTGATGGTGCTTGTAAATCAAGCAAAGGGTCTTGGGTGCACCGATCTTACCGACAAAGCCGTCGTCAAGATCATTCTTCGTGTGATCACCCCCACCAACCGCAATTTGGTTCAACTCATCCGTGACCGACCAAACTTCGATACTTTGACGCCTCATGATGTAATTGGTCGGCTAATGATGGATGAGATGATGGTCAAGGAGGCGGAAGTCGTAGAAGAGCTCAAATCCGGCAAGAAAAAGGGTATTGCCTTGAAAGCCGTCAAGGTTGTGCGCTAAGCCGAAGAAAGCACAAGTGAGAATGAAGAGTCCAGTGGTCCGTTGGCAAATAAGGACATGGCTCTATTTGTGCGAAGATTCAACAAATTCTTCAAGAAGAAGAATTTCAAACAAGGAGGTCAATCAAGAAGCTTTGGAAGAAAATCAAAGGGGAGACACTCCACAAGAAGATGCTATGAATGCGGCGAAACCGGCCATTTTATTGCCGAGTGTCCGCATAAGGGGAATAAAGATGAGAAGCCGCACAAGAAGGACAAGTACCGGGGCAAGGACAAGGAGAAGAGCAAGAAGTACAAGGGCAAGGGCCGTGCCTACATTGGAAAGGAGTGGAACTCTGACACCGACTCCAGCTCCGACTTCGACTCCGAGTCAAATTCGACAATGAAGGAGGAATCGCCTCCATCGCCATCGCCGTACCCTCTACTCCAACAATGTCGAAGAACCTCTTCGACAACTTGAGCAATGACGATGAAAGTGCTCCAATGTGCCTTATGGCTAAGGGGCGCAAGGTATCAATCAAAACTTCATCCTCCTCTATTATTGATTCATGCTTGGATGATAGCGATGACGATAGTGACGATGAATGCGTAATCAAGTCAATTAAGGACTTTGATATTCAAAAATTAAATTTACTCTTAGAAGATATTGAGAGGTTGGAGGAAGTAATTGAGCAAAAGGAGGCTACCCTCGAAGCTCAAGAAGATTTGCTTATCCTTGAAAAGTAAAGAAACCTTGAGTTAGAGAAAAGCCTAACTAATGAGAGGAGAAAATATGAGGAGATGGTCAAAAGCTCACAGTTGACCAAATCCGAAGTAACTAGTCTTGAGATCACCAATGCTTCACTCTTAGAGGAACTTGCAAAATCAAAGGATGCTTGCAACGCTCTTGAGTTGAAGCTTATTGATCTCTCGAATAGCCTTCCTCTCACCTCAACAATCAACTCCAACCCCTCACTGCCTTCTACTAGCAATGGATGTGTTAGATGCTATAATGTCAATATTGATACTTGTGCTACTAACCTTGAGACTTTGCAAGTATTAGCTCATGAAAATGAGAAGCTCAAGGGAATGCTTGAAGATGGACTTCAAAAGTCCTATAAGGCTAGCAAGGGATTAGAGGAATTCCTCGGTAAGCGCCAAGGTAACCCCATGAAGCATGGGCTTGGGTATGTTCCTCCCAAGGGCAAAGGAAACCATATTGTGGTTGCTCCTTTGAACAAGCCCATTCACTTCGTTAAAGGGGAAGCAAATGCTAAGTATAAGACTCAATCCACTTTCTTTGCTTCATATGTGCTTAAGAGGACTAGCCTCGGTAGAGTAGTTGCTTGTCACATTGGGGGTAAGCCCAAAAATTCTTCTTATGTGCGATCTATTTGGGTCCCAAAATCACTTGTCACTAACGTGCGTGGACCTAAACAAGTTTGGGTACCAAAGAGCAAAAACTAAATTTCATTTTGTAGGCCTACATCTCTGGTGGATCAAGTTGGATCTTGGATAGCGGATGTACACATCATATGACCGGAGAAAGGGCAATGTTCGCACATTTGGAAGCCAATGGATCAAATAGTGAAAGCATCATCTTTGGCGATAATGGAAAAGGTGAAGTGGTAGGTTTAGGTAAGATTCTAATTACCAACGACTTTCATATAAACAATGTCTTACTTGTAGAATCACTAAGCTACAATTTATTGTCCGTTGCACAACTATGTGAAGCGGGCTACAATTGTGTGTTTAGTAATAAGGGTGTGGATGTCATTAAGAGGGATGATGGTTCAATAGCTGTTAAGGGTCGTTTGAAGGGAAATCTCTATCTCATAGATTTTTCTACGGATAGAATTAACCTTGAAACGTGCTTAATGGCTAAATCTAGCATGGGTTGGCTATGGCATCGCCGGCTTGCACATGTTGGTATGAGGAACCTTCACAAACTCATTAAAGGCAATCATATCCTTGGACTAACAAATGTTGTATTTGAGAAAGATAGAGTTTGTAGCGCATGTCAAGCCGGGAAGCAAGTTGGAGCTTCTCATCCCGCTAAGAACGTGATGACTACTACAAGACCCCTGGAGATGCTCCATATGGACTTGTTCGGCCCGGTCACCTACATAAGTATCGGAGGAAACAAGTATAGTTTAGTTATTGTTGATGATTTTTCTCGCTTTACTTGGGTATTTTTCTTGCATGATAAGGGTGAAGCCCAAGGAAGCTTAAAGAAATTCATGAGAAGGGCTCAAAATGAATTTGAAGTGAAGATCAAGAGAATTCGAAGTGACAACGGCACCGAATTCAAGAACACCAGAGTTGAGGAGTATCTCGATGAAGAAGGAATCAAGCATGAATTCTCGGCTCCCTATTCCCCACAACAAAATAGGGTAGCCGAGAGAAAGAATCGTACCCTCATCGAGATGGCGCGCACAATGCTAGATGAGTACAAGGTCTCCGACATCTTTTGGGCGGAGGCTATCAACACCGCGTGCCATAGCTCCAACCGTCTATACCTCCACAAGTTGTTGAAGAAGACGGCGTACGAGCTCCTCACCGGCAAGAAGCCAAATGTATCCTACTTTCGAGTTTTTGGAAGTAAATGCTACATCCTCAACAAGAAAGCTAAGTCTTCTAAATTCGCTCCTAAAGTAGATGAAGGTTTCTTACTTGGCTATGGATCAAATGCTTATGCATACCGAGTTTTCAACAACACCACCGGTGTGGTTGAAATCTCGCGTGATGTAACATTTGATAAAACTAACGGTTCTCAAGTAGAACAAGTTGATCGTACTGTGATTGACAGGGAAGAACCGCCATGTGAGGCAATCAAGAGATTGGCAATTGGAGAAGTGAGACCTCTTGAGCAAGAAGAAGCCCCGAGCACTCCAACTCGAGATGCACCTTTGAATGATGCTCCATCTTCTTCTATGCAAGCTCAAGATGGCTCAAACACCGCCCAAGACGATGAGGATCCAATTCAAAAGTCAAATGCAACGGTCCCTCATCCAAGAGTGCATCAAAGCGTTCAACGAGATCACCCGGTCGACAATATTCTTGGAGATATTAACAGGGGAGTATCTACTAGATCTCGCGTTGCTAATTTTTATGAATTTTACTCTTTTGTTTCTTCTCTTGAACCACTCAAGGTAGAAGAAGCGCTCCAAGATCCAGATTGGGTGATGGCTATGCAAGAAGAGCTAAATAACTTCGAGCGAAATCAAGTATGGAAGCTCGTCGAAAGACCCAAGCAAAACGTGATTGGAACCAAATGGGTGTTTCGGAACAAGCAAGACGAGAATGGAGTCGTGACTAGGAACAAAGCCCGGTTGGTCGCTCAAGGGTACACACAAATCGAAGGTTTGGATTTTGATGAGACTTATGCTCCAGTAGCTAGGCTTGAATCCATTAGAATATTACTTGCCTTTGCTACTCATCATGATTTTAAGTTGTATCAAATGGACGTGAAAATCGCCTTCTTGAATGGACCTCTCTCGCCGAGATGGTCTATGTTGAGCAACCACCTGGATTCGAAGACCCAAATCATCCCGACCACGTCTACTTCCTACACAAGGCTCTCTATGGACTTAAGCAAGCACCGAGAGCGTGGTTTGAATGTCTTCGAGACTTCCTTCTCGATCAAGGGTTTGTAGTCGGAAAGGCCGACCCCAGTCTCTTTACTAAATATATTGAAAATGATCTATTTGTTTGTCAAATATATGTTGATGATATTATATTCGGATCTACTAATGAACAATTATGCAAGGAATTTAGTAGGATCATGACCAAAAGGTTTGAGATGTCCATGATGGGTGAATTGAAGTTCTTCCTCGGTTTTCAAGTCAAACAACTCAAGGAATGAACTTTCATATGCCAAATGAAGTACATCAAGGACATACTCAAGAAGTTTGGTATGGAGAACGCCAAGCCAATCAAGACGCCGATGCAAGCCAATGAGCATCTAGACCTCGACAAAGAAGGTAAACCGGTCATCCAAAAGGTATATCGCTCAATGATCGGTTCCCTACTTTATCTTTGTGCATCTAGGCCCGACATCATGCTTAGTGTGTGCATGTGTGCAAGATTTCAAGCCGCTCCTAAAGAGTGCCACTTGGTGGCCGTAAAAAGAATCTTAAGATATTTAGTGCACACTCCTCATTTCGGGCTTTGGTATCCTAAAGGTTCATCCTTTGAATTAGTTGGCTATTCCGATGCGGATTATGCCAGTTGTAAGGTGGATAGGAAGAGTACCTCGGGTACTTGCCAATTTTTAGGTAGATCCCTTGTTTCTTGGTCCTCCAAGAAACAAAATTCATAACTCTATCCACACCGGTTTAATACATAGCAGGGAGTTGTTGTGCCCAATTGCTTTGGATGAGACAAACTCTAAATGACTATGGCCTAACCTATAACCATGTTCCACTTTTGTGTGACAATGAGAGCACCATAAAGATTGCAAACAACCCCGTCCAACATTCCCGCACAAAGCATATTGCTATTTGCCATCATTTTCTAAGAGACCATTCCACTAAAGGCGATATCGATATCCAACATGTGAGCACAAATGACCAATTAGCCGATATCTTCACCAAGCCTCTTGATGAAAAGAGATTTTGCGATTTGAGAAGTGGGCTAAACATTTTAGATTCTCGAAACTTGGCTTGAAAGGTTGCATGCTTCATATGTTATGTTCGTCTGGCTTCAACCAAAATGGATTTCAAAAACCTTATTTGTTTCTTTGAAAATGTCTTGTCTTGATTCGTGGTTTGAGTCAAACCACTTGTGATCATAGCTCCAAGTGCTTCTGTGTTCGCTAATCACAAGTGGGGAGACAGCATAAGTGTTCACAACTCATATCTGATCATTCCTCAAAATCCATTCTCTGAGTGCTGGGAGTTTACACTGATCGGACTATCCGATTTTTGTATCGGACTATCCGATTTCTGTAACTTTGCGCTCATCGGACTATCCGATGTTGAATATCGGACTGTCCGATGTCTGGGTGTTCGCACATATCGGATTGTCCGATGTCCTTATCGGACTATCTGATGTGGGGAGGTTTAAGTGAAGCCCAAGGGTTTTTCTCTCTCCCCGCGTTCACTATTCTCCAAAATTTCGGGTCTTCTTCTCCTCTGGCGATTTTGGAGCCCCAAGCCTCTCTTCCTCATCTCAAGGGTCTTCCTCCGCGGATTTGATCCCATTTGCCGACGATTCATCCCCTCATTCCCTCATCTCCTTGGATTTGAACTTGAGGTAACCCCTATTCTCAAATCTCTAGGGTTTCTCATCTCCAATGCATATCTATCAATTTCCTTCGGTAGATGTGTTCTCCTCCACCCTAGGATTGTATCCCTCAAGTTTGTCGCAAAATGCGTGGTTGATCATCAAGAAACTACATTCTTGCTTTTTCCTGCAAATATCGGATTATCCGATTATTAGCATCGGATTATCCGATCTCATCATCGGACGATCCGACCCAAAACATCGGACTATCCGATGTTTCCAGGAAATTGCAAAAGTGGGGAGTTTCTTTCCTTTCTTTCAGCCGTCGTCTCAATATCTTTTATCGGTTATTCTAGATCATTTCCATGGCTGCTGGGGACGACAAGGGTGAGAGGTTGAAGAGGGCGCTCCACACAGATGATCAAGGACAATTCAAAAGGAAGACTCCGACGAACACAAGGACGAAGGCTGTGGCCAGTCGAGGGAAACCCACTGACTCTTCCGATTCTATTCCGGAGGGTGATGCGCCTGTCGTGGAGACTGCTCCTGCCCCAATTCCTGCTGGTGGCAAATCGAAGAAGCAGGTCGTCTCCAAACCCAAGCAAAGGGGCATTACAATTTCTGAGCCTCGCCGTCAAGGTGATGTTCCTCCTCCATCTGGCAAGGGCAAAGGGTCTTCTACCAGTGCCCCATCCGCAGCTGATAAGGGCAAAGGTCCAGCCGACGAAGACGACGACTATCTTCCCTATCCATTGATGACCAAGCCTTCTCGCCGTGCCGATCTCAAGAGGGTTGTTGTGAGCTACAAAGGCAAATCAGGGATGGTCACTAAGACTAGAGCATCTAATCCCTATAATAGAAGACAATTCTCCTCAGACAAGCGTTTTTGGGATTTCTTTCAACAAGACTTCTATGAGACAGTCATCCTCCCTCGCAAGAATCCGACAGTCAGTATGCAGTGGGTAGACTGGGAGTACATGGAAGCATGTGACGATCCTGTCTTCAATGATGTCATCGAAGCCTGTGAAAGACTTGGCATTAAAAGGATTATGGGCATGAAACAGGATTGGAATACAGAAGTCATTGCTCAATTTTATGCTACTCTGCATGTCGCGAATGACACTATGGCTTGGATGACTGAAGGTGAGCAATTCAGGATGTCTGTTGGTCGCTTTGGTACTCTTCTGGGATTTAGAGCTGAAGACAGCATGGACAAGGATGATCTTCATAATAATCGTTCTTTGGTTGCTGAAAATTTAAATTCCCTATACATTGAGGATACGGCTTTCGAGCCCGGGAATACCAAGTATTTGAAGCCAATGATCGCAACTGCCAATAGACTCCTTCGGAAGACCATTGCTCCAAAAGAAGGTGATGCTTCTCACATTCTATCCTATACCCGTGATATTCTGCGTCGGATGCTACCTGATGGGAGACCGTTTATGGTAGCACTTTATCTTTGGAATGAAATTCATGCCAACTCCCTCGACCCCAAGCACAGCTGTGGTTTCGCCCCCTACATCATGAGGGTTATCGAGGGTATCATAAAAATGAAGTTTGAATGTGATGTCAAGCATCTAGGGCTGCAGATTAGGCCAATCAAGCCAGTGGTCCCCCGTGACCCACCTCGATCAGCTCCACCTGCCGATGCTCCTTCTGGTTCAGCTACTCCCTCTGTTCCTTCGCAGTCATCCTCCACTACCGACAGAGTCCTGAAGTATCTTATCAAGATGGCTAAGAAGAATGCGAAGAGGCTCAAGTCCATTCAGAAGCATCTTAGCCTTCCTTGCTCCAGTGGCAGCGAGGACTCCGCTGAGGACCCCTTCGACTCTCCAGCTGGTGCTGCTCCCTCCGCCTCTGAAGAATACGCCGCATCCGAAGATGAGTCTGAGAGCGAGGATGAAGATTGATTGTTCTGCTTGTTGCTCTTCTCTCCCTTTTTGGTGCCTTGATGCCAAAGGGGGAGAGAATGTCTATTCCTCAGTTATGATACGTGAACACTGTTGCCAAACTTGAACTTGAATGTCTTTTGGTTGTGTTTGTCGGTGGATGTATTTTGGACTTGTTGGAGATTGGTTGCTGGTGGTAGTTGACAAGTTGACAACTTTATTTATCTTTTGCTCTGTTATATTGTATACCTCAGCTCTGATATATTTTGTCGTTGGCTTTATTTCTCGTCGTTGCATTCATCATTTATCATATTATTTAAAGCCTCGTTAATTGTTGCCTCTTACTCGAATGCCAAGATATAGGGGGAGCTCCTCTTGAATTTCACCTCTAAATTGTGCATTTGATTCCCACTCAAATTTCTAATGCACACATTTAGGGGGAGCTCAACATATCTTGTTCATTCAAAAACCATTTATTCATTCATTATTGTTAAATCTTAATCGTGTTGTCATCAATCACCAAAAAGGAGGAGATTGAAAGTGCATCTAGGCCCCTAATTGTGTTTTGGATGATTAATGACAAACGATTAAGGGACTAATGGCTTAAGTGAGTATATGAGCAGGTGATAGTCCTAAAAGGAACGCGTCTACGGACAATGGCGACCCTCAAAAGAGAAAAGAAGAACGGCGTCGACTTAGCGTAGATTTTTCATTCAATTGAGTCAACAGAATCGCCATACTATCAAGAGGGATGGGATGTAGGTGTGTTAGAAATGATCTCTGTGCTCAGATGAACAACTTTTACAAAATGAGTTTTGGAAGTCACCAAGCACGACACTCACTTTGTTTTTTAATCGTGCTGATATTATCGGAATGTCCGATGTTAATATCGGATAGTCCGATAGTATCGGATTTTCCGGTGTGAGTGTGGTTACTGGTTTTGGAACTCTCGGGAAAAGTCGGATAGTCTGATGACAGGTATCGGATTATCTGATGTGGTCTGAGATTTTTTCTAAGTCTTTGGCGGTGGAACTCTCGGGAAAAGTCGGATTGTCCGATAGTTTATATCGGACATTCCGATATGTACTTAGAAAGTTTTTGGAAAACTTCTTCTTCTTTGAAAACTCTCTGGAATTATCGGAATATCCGATGTCTCATATCGGATAATCCGATATACACTTAGAAGAATTTCAAAACAACTGAGTGGTCTTAAAAACTCTCGGGTTTTATCGGAACATCCGATGTCAGGTATCGGATAGTCCGATATGTGTGTTATTTTAAAAGAATTTGAATTTTCGAGTGGATTCGATCTGGAGATTTATACATATCGGATAGTCCGATGACTGGTATCGGATAGTCCGATGTGGGGTCTGACACAGGGCAGAACGGCTATATTTTATGTCTTGGCTATAAATACTCCACCCCTCCCTCATTTAGTGCTACCAACCAGTGTGCTGAGCATTTACTTCATCTTTGCTACTTTCTTGCTCTCACTTGCTCTCTCTTGTGTTCTTTCTTTGAGAAATTTGTTGAGAGTTGGAGCAAGTGCTTTCTAGTGCTTTGTTTACAAACCGTGAAAGTCCATTTGAGCACTAGAGCGATTTTCAAGAGCGGATCTACACTCCATTCATTACTCTTGGAGATTGAGGTCTCCTAGACGGCTAGGAGTCACCGGTGAGCTCCCGATCTTCGTGTGGGACGCCGCCAGAAGTTTGTGAAGGGTTGATTCCACCTCCGCAAGGGAAGGGATCAAGAAGTGAAACCGGCGAGTGCTTTGTGCAACACCGGGAGGAAAGTGGTCAAGTGAGACCCGGGCTTTGTGCCTCCTCAACGGAGACGTAGGATCTCCTCAAAGATCCGAACTTCGGAAAAAACCAACCGTGCCTCTAATCTTTGGTTTGACATTCTCTTGTTGCTTCAATTAGATTTACTTTGAAGTAACTGCAGTATCTTGTTTACTAGTATCTTGCCTTGCACTTATTTGTTTGTTGCATACCCTAGATCTACTTTCACCTGTGATAGATCTGTTTTCTCTCGCTCTGATCGGATAGTCCGACTGCACATATCGGATAGTCTGATATATATCGGATAGTCCGATATCAAAGTCGGATAGTCCGGTAATTCCGCTGCAAATTAGGTTTTAATTTTATAAACGCCTATTCACCCCCCTCTAGGCGACCTTATCGATCCTTCACCCCTGCCGTCCCGTCGCGATTTAATGCGTAGTGGGGGGAGTGGAAAGGAACCGTCGCGTCTTACCAGGGCGTGGAGTAGTTGGAGCGACGGCGTGTGCGGCGTTCTGCTCGAGGCGGCGCCTGTTCGGACCGCGTTGTCTCATCTCCATAAATACGGCGTGGGGGGGGGGCGTGAGAGCGGCCACGCTCGGCCATTGCCTTTGCTTCCCTGCCTCCCTGCGCTTGTCTGCAACAAGAGAGGGAGAGAGCAAGGGAGCGCAAGTGCCGGTGTGTTCCTCACCTTCCCCTTCCGTTTCGAAACGCTTTGAAGAGCAGATGGCGAGCGGAGGTCACGACCCTATTGGCGATCAGAGGGCCGGCAAGCGAACGGCGGCTGCAGACCCGCAGGGTTCAGACCCCAAGAGGCCCCGCACCAATGCCGGATCCTCCATAGCTGCGGCGAGGGGCGGGATTACTCTGCCCTCGCTTGCCTTCCGCTTCTAGGACCCTCCTTCAACGTGAGTTCTCGTCGCTTAGCTTCGGGATGGCTTTGATTTCTTCTTGCTGACGCTGGCTTGTTCTCCTTCTTTCTCTCAGCGCCTCTGGCTCGGGTTCATGCTGGCCGCCCGCAGCGCTCCCGTTGGCCGCCTTGGTTAGGGCGGGGGAGGCGGACGCCGCTGGAGCCGCTACCCGCGTTCCTCCGACCGCCCAAGGCAGTCCCTCCGCGACGAGGGCCCGGGCGGCTGGTTTTAACAGTTCCGACGGCTGCGAGCTTCCTTGAGTGTCAGCCGCAACGGCCGCCGCCAGAAGCGAGGCGTCGTCTCAGCGGGCTCGGGCTCAGGCCGCCGAGGAGGAGCTCGCCAAGACACGCGAGGAGCTCTGGTTCGTGCGCGAGAATCTTGTCTCCATGCTCTGCCAAGCCTACGAAAAGCATGGCCAGGAGCCTGGAGCCACTGGGGGTGAGGTTGAACAAGCCCTTGGAGCGTACTGCGGCGCAGTACGCCTTCGGCCTCACCCGGGTGGCCGAGGCCTTGGCCGACCTGCCCCACGCCTTGAGCGAGCGTTCCGCTCGCGAGGGGCGGGAAGTCGCCGTTCTAGTGGCGGAGTACGTGTTGGCCTGCTGCGCCAGTCGTAGCGCCTCCTTCGACCCGATGGCAACCGTTGCCATGATCGAAGGCGACACAGACCGGGCGTGGGTAGGAGTACGGGCGGCTGCGGAGATGGTGGCGGGATGGCTACACGTAGAGGCCCTGGGCGCGAACATCGAGGGCAGTGATAGCTCCGACGATGATGCCTTGTACTAGGAACCTCCAGGGCGTCCGCTCCTGATTTTTGTTTTCTCCTTTTTTACCTCTTGCACTTTAGTTTCTGGATAATATAATGTAATATATATTATGAGAACAGGGTTTGTCTAATATCTTGGCTGGTCGGCGGGCCAACCGCGAGTTTCTGATTTTATCTTTTGCATTTTCTCTCTGTGGTGAGCACTTGTTGGATGACCGTGGCCCTTAGGAACCACTGGGGTTGTTTGAGCGTAGGTCGGAGTGATAGCATTTTGAGGGAAACACAAAGAGAGCAAAGACTTAGTTGCCAAAAAATGTGTCCCCGACCGACTATGGATTGCTCTATATGGGTAATTCCTTCTTCCGCAGAGCACTACTTAGTAACCGTAGCCCTTGAAAACTGCTGGAGTTTTTGGGCGTAGGCCGTAACACTTGGGTCGAGAGGGTTACCGCTAGGGAGGATTTGATGGCTAGTCGGGGCGCTGACCCGTAAGAGTATGTGAACAAGTAGCCCCCGAGTGGTGCATGGGGACCGGGTCGTGGTCGGTACGCACCGTTGAACTCGGAGGATTGGCGAAGACGCGAGGATAAGGGAAAAGTTTTAGGGATAGAATCGTCTTAACTTTTCAATATTCCATGCGTTGGAGATGACGCTGCCATCGGCATCCTTGAGTCGGTAGGTGCCGGGTCGGATGACCTCTACGACGGTGAAGGGGCCTTCCCATGGAGGGGACAACTTGTGCTTGTCTTTGTTGGACTGAACTTGGCGCAGGACCAAGTCGCCAACGTTGAAGGACCGGCCGCGGATTTGACGACTGTGGTAACGTCGTAGTGCTTGCTGATACTTAGCCGATCGCAGAATGGCAACGTCACGTGCCTCGTCGAGCTGGTCGATGGCGTCTTGTTGCGCGTCGAGCCCCCGGGCTTCGTCGAAGACTTGTACCCTAGGGGCGCCGTATTCCACGTCAGTTGGCAAGATCGCTTCAGCGCCGTACACCATGAAGAATGGTGTGAACCCGGTGGACCGGGTTGGTGTGGTCCGCAGGCTCTAGAGGACGGAAGGTAACTCGGCCACCCATCGCCCTGCGAGTTTCTTTAGTCGGTTGAAGATTCGCGGTTTGAGCCCTTGGAGGATCATGCCGTTTGCTCGTTCGACCTGGCCATTGGTCCGCAGATGGGCCACAGCTTCCCAGTCGACGCGGATGTTGAACTCGTCACAGAATTCGAGGAACTCCTTCTCCGTGAACTGCGTCCCGTTATCGGTGATGATGGAGTTCGGGACCCCAAACTGATGAACAATGTCGCGAAAGAAGTTGGCCGCTTACACCGAGGTAATGGTGGTAATTGGCTTGGCCTCTATCCACTTGGTGAACTTGTCCACCGCCACGAGTAGGTGAGTGAAGCCCCCGGGCGCCTTCTTGAAGGGCCCGACCAGATCAAGTCCCCAGACCACGAACGGCCACGTGATCGGGATCGTCTGTAGGGCTTGAGCCGGGAGATGTGTCTGCCGGGCGAAGAATTGGCATCCTTCACAAGTGCGGACGGTTTGCTCGGCATCTGCCACGGCGGTCGACCAATAGAAGCCTTGTCGGAAAGCTTTCCTACGAGGGATCCTGGCGTAGCGTGGTGGCCGCAGACCCCGCCGTGGATGTCGAGCAACAGCTGCCTCCCCTGGTCGGCCGGGATGCACTTCTGGAGGACTCCAGAAGGGCTTCTCTTGTACAGGTCTTCTCCGACCAGAACGAAGGATTTCGCCCGCCGAGCGAGGCGCTGGGCCTCGGTCGGATCGACGGGGAGCGATCTGTCCGTCAATCGATCAATGAAGGGTTTCCTCCATCGAGTCGACCATCAAGTCGTCGCGATCCGAATCGGCGGTTCGCGTCCGACCGCCACGGCCGTGATCGGCCGCGGCTTATCGCGTCGGCTGGTCGATGGTCGGCTAAGTCCAGTCGGATGGAAGGTTTGTGGAGGTCGGAGATGAAGATCCCGGGTGGGACCGGTACCTTGCTGGAATCGAGATTTGCCAGGTAGTCGGCTTCACCATTGTAGCGTCTGTAGCTGTGGTGCAACTCGAAACCTTTGAACTTCTCCTCGAGCTTGCAGACTTCCCGGCAGTACGTCGCCATGCGTGTGTCACGGGGCTCCGTGGCCTTCATCACTTGGTCGACGACGAGCTTGGAGTCGCCGTGTACGTAGAGTCGGCGTGTGCCGAGGTCGGCAGCGATCCGGAGACCGTTGACGAGCGCTTCGTACTCGGCGACATTGTTGGTCGCGTTGAAAAGGATTCGGATGGCGTACTGGAGCTTGTTCCCGAGCGGGGAAACAATGACGACCCCAGCACCCGCTCCGTTCTTGGTGTAGGACCCGTCGAAGTACATCGTCCAGTACTCGGGGTCTTCAAGCGCCGGGGGCGTTTGGGCTTCGGTCCATTCCACGACAAAGTCAGCCAAGACCTGCGACTTGATCGCCGTTCGTGGAACGTACGATATGTTGTGGCTGTTGAGCTCAAGGGCCCATTTGGCTATTCTTCCTGACGCGTTGCGATTGTGGATGATTTCGCCAAGCGGCGATGAGGTCACCACGGAGACGGGGTGTCGATCGAAATAATGGACCAACTTTCTCTTCGTGATGAGCACCGCATAGAGCAGCTTCTGCACTTGCGGGTACCAAGCCTTGGACTCGGAGAGTACTTCACTGATGAAGTAGACCGGCCGTTGTACCTTGAGCACATGGCCTCCAGCTGAAGTGATCGAATTTCTTGAGCAGTTTGTAGAGCGGCATTCCGCGTTCGCCGAGGCGAGACACGAATCGGCTCAGGGCTGCAAGGCATCCGGTCAACCTTTGGACCCCCTTTAGGTTGCTAATCGGACCCATCTTCATGATCGCAGAGATCTTTTCTCGATTGGCTTCGATGCCATGCTCGGAGACGATGAAGCCGAGTAGTTTTCCTTTGGGGACCCCGAAGACGCATTTCTCCGGGTTGAGTTTTATGCGAAACCATCGGAGATTCGCAAAGGTTTGCTCTAGGTCGGCAACGAGGTCGTCAGCCTTCCTAGTTTTGACGACTATGTCGTCGACGTACGCCTCGACGTTACGGCCTATTTGATCGTTAAAACATGCTTGCATACATTGTTGGTATGTCGCACCTGCATTTTTAAGACCAAACGGCATCGTGACGTAACAGAACGAGCCGTACGGAGTGATAAAAGAGGTCGCGAGCTGGTCAGACTCTTTCATCGCTATCTGGTGATAGCCCGAGTAGGCATCCAGAAAGGACAGGGATTCGTACACTGCGGTGGAGTCGACAACTTGGTCGATTCAAGGTAATGGGAACGGGTCTTTGGGACACGCCTTGTTCAGGCTAGTGTAGTCGACACACATCCTCTATTGCCCAGTTTTCTTTTTTACAAGTACATGGTTTGCTAGCCACTCTGGGTGGCGCACTTCCTTTATGAACCCTGCCGTCAAAAGTTTGGCGATCTCTACCCCTATGACCTTGCGCTTCTCCTCGTCGAAGCGGCGCATGCATTGGGCGACCGGCCTTGAGCCTAGTCGGACATTCAAGGGGTGCTCGGTGACCTCCCTCGGGATCCCTAGCATGTCAGAGGGCTTCCACGCGAAGACATCCTGATTGGCGTGGAGGAAGTCGACGAGCGCGCTTTCCTATTTTGCGGGGAGCGTGGCTCCGACCCGCACGGTCTTGGTCGGATCCTCGGGATCGACCGTGACCTCCTTTGTGTCCTCGGCGGACTAGAAGGATCTAGGCCCCGACTTGCTAGAGTCAGGGGCGGACTCGGAGGTTCCCCCTCGAAGTTTGGTGAGCTCGACCGATGCGATGATCGTCGATGCCAGCTCACAATTGCTGCGCTCGCAGCTGTAGGCAAGCTGGAAGGATGAGCCCACGGTGATTACTCCCCGTGGGCCGGGCATCTTCAGCTTGAGGTATGTGTAGTTGGGGATCGCTAGGAACTTAGCGTAGCATGGCCTCCCCAGGATGGCGTGGTAGGAGCCGGGAAAGTCCACGACCTCGAACGCGAGGGTCTCTATGCAGAAGTTCTCTGGGTCCTCAAAAGTGACGGGCAGGTCGATCTGCCTGAGCGGGTAGGCTTGTTGGCTTGGGATGACGCCGTGGAAAGGCGCCTTGCTCGGTCGGAGACTCGAGCGAGGGACTCCCATGGCGTCGAGTGTCTCAACATGCAGAATGTTGAGACCACTGCCACCGTCCATGAGCACCTTGGTTAGGCGCTTTGGACCCACGATGGGGTCGACGACCATCGGATACCTCCCGGGTTGCGGGATGTAGTCGGGGTGATCGGTCCGATCAAAGGTGATCGCAGACTCTGACCACTTTAGGAATTTGGGCACGGCGGGAGTTACGGTGTGTACCTCGCGGAACGCGAGCTTGAGCTGCCGTTTGTTGGCGTAGCACGTCGGCCCACCGAAAATCATGAGATAGCCGTCGGGTTGCGAGAACTCGACGTCTGCCTGCTTTTGCTCGGCGTCTGGTGCCGAGTCCCGCTTCTTCCCCCTGCCCCGCGACGATGCCGAGCCCCCGGAGATGAAGCGCTTCAGGACTTCGCAGTCCCGGTACTTGTGCCTGACTAGATACCCGTGGTTCGGACACGGGCTATCCATTAGTTTCTCGAAGTGGTCGGTCGGCTGCCGCGCCTGCTGCTTGGCAGGGCGGTCGGCGGCCGCGACCATGCTGCCTTCTCGGCGTTGCTTCCCTTTCCGTTTCCGCTTGTCGAAGCGGTCGAAGGGAGTGCTGGTTTTGGTGCCGGACTGTCGCTCAGCCTTCCCCTTCTCGAAGATGGCTCCCACGGCCTCTTCGCCCAAGGCGTGGTTAGTCGCGATGTCCAGTAGCTCCTTGATGGTTCTGGGCTTGTTGCAGCCCAGCTTGTGCACCAAGGCCTTGCAGGTGGTGCTGTAGATGAATGCTCCAATGACGTCGGTGTCGTGGATGTCGAGGCGTTCGTTGCACTGCTGCGAGAAACGTCGGATGTAATCACGGAGAGACTCGCCTGGCTGCTACTTGCAGCTCTTCAGGTCCTAGGAGTTTTCGGGGCGCTTATAGGTGCCCTGGAAGTTGCTAACGAAGACGCGCTTCAGGTCGGCCCAGTCCCTGATGGATTTTGTGGGCAAGTACTCGAGCCAAGCTCGAGCTAAATCTGCAAGGTAGATGGGGAGGTATTGAATGATGAATATATCATCAGTAGCATCGCCCGCCTGGCACGCGAGCCGGTAGTCTTCTAACCAGATGCTGGGGTTTGTGGCCCCCGCATACTTGGTTATGTTGACCGGCGCTCGGAATCGGGTGGGAAATTCCGCATTGCGGATCCCCCGACCGAACGCCTTAGGCCCTGGGCCATCGGGGCTCGGGCTGCGGTCGTCGCGCCGACCGCTGTCTGCGACCCGCGATTGGGCCGCTTCGTCTCTCGCCCTTCGCCGCGCATCAAGAATGGTGCGGGCGTCGCGGAGGTTGCCCAGACGCTCGTGCACCGGAGTGCGTGAGGCCTGGGGCCACTCAGGTTGTGGCGCATTGGGGGCGTCGTGTTGTTTTGACGCCGGGTTGGCCGGACGCCGATCATCCCGAGCGGCGGCGTGGCTCGGTTGGCTTGAAGAGGCGCCCGAGCGGTGGGAGCCTGAGCTCTGCATGTGCTGTACGGCAGCACGCTCCACGAGCCCCCGAAGGTTCTGGTACGTGGCCTTGGCCTCCGGGTCGGCTGGCTCGGGGAGGCCATGGAGCACCATTGCTGCCGCGGCGATGTTCTGGCTTGGACGCGGGAAATATGGGAGGCCGTCGGATCCCTTGGCCAGCTGGTGGTACACTTGACGTGCGCGCCGCCAGGCGTATGTCGGGGCTCGGGCTAACCTTGTTCCATTTGGCTGGAGTTTGTCGAGCTCAGCCCGTTGAGCCTCTAGCTCGTCACGCTGCTGTTGGATCTTAGCGTGGCGAGCTTGAAGGCGTGCAGCGCGTTCACGCTGATACTCCGCTTCCTGCGCTTCCGTGCGCTGGATAGGAGCTTGTGAGTCTGCGGGCGTCGCGGTCAGGTCGACCGTGTCTGCCATGTTGCATTCACGGGCATACGGCCCATCTGTGACATGCTCCGCATCGGAGCTTGAGTCATGGCTGGAGGCGTCCTCCAGTATGTCGTGGATCGAGGCCGACACGTAGCCGGTCATCGCCACGAGTTGTGAGCTTGCGGGGGGCAATGCCGCCGCTCGCTTGAGCTCACGCGCGCATCTTGCGCGCCGTTATCCGCCTACGACGCGAGTCCGGAGGGGCCTATGGAGCGTTAGTTCGTGGTCGTGGCGCCGCCAAAGCTGGGCGAAGGTGTTGAGCACCCGCTGTACATCCTCGTCCGCAGGGTGCGGGCTGAGGTACGCCTCGATGCGTTCTGTGAGCAAGTCGCAGTCGAGGTCATCAAGCGCGCTTCCGAAGACGGCGTTGCGCTCAACGAGCTCCGCGTCGCGGCCCGCGCGGGGGCCTCGAGCCGAAGTAGGGCTGGAAAATAAGCTCGTGGCTCGACTCGTACAGGTTCGTGGCTCGGACCGAGCCCGAGCCGAGCCTATTTTTCTGGCTCGTGAAAACACCGAGCCGGCTCGGCTCGACCACCGAGTTGGCTCGCGAGCCAAACCAGCTCGGCGGCCCAGCCCATGAGCCATCTGTTGATCTGTTCGACACTCGACAGGACGACAGCCCACCTGGCCCAGGCGCCAACCCTAACCCTCAGATTCAGATCTCATCACCTCAGTCCCTCCCTCAGTCCTCACAGCCGACTGCCGAGCGCCCGAGCCGTCTTCCCGAATCCCAGCCATCTCCCATCCGTCGCAGGCGACGCAGCGCGCACCATGACAAAAGCCGAGTCGCCGCCTCACGGATCGCCGGATCGGAGTCGTCGCCTCGCCGGACTGCCGGATCGGTAAGTGTGCCTCCCCTCCCTCCTTTCATCCACCGATCCAAGCCCAAGCGCCTCAAGGGTCCTCGTCGGCGCCGCAGATCTACCTGACTGCTTCCGCCCTTTCCATGGCTGCCCCTGCTGCTGCTCTTCCTCCTCCTCTAGCCGCTCCTCTCGTCCGCGCAGTCAGCCAGTGGCTTCACCCATCTCCCTGTGACCCTACCCCCTCCTCCGCCCCTGACTCTCTCGCGCCCCCCAAGCCGCCATCGACATCTTGACATCGCGCGCCCGCTCCCTCCCGAACCGGGCGTGGTGCTCGGTGTGTTCACGCCTTCACACGGCCGCCATGGTGGTAAAGTGGCATTGTCGTCTGGTTGTATGATGTCTGTATTCCTCATGATTGTATGATACATCCATTCCAATATTCTATGGCCATGGTTGTATGATGTGTCTGTATTCCTCATGATCGATCGGTATTAATTTTGCTAACTAAATGACCAAATATCATTTTGCTAGGTCAATGCATCGGATGTCATTATTTTGCTGCAAACATTTGATTTTGGAGGGTCTGGTTTAATATGTGTGTAGGAAATCTGTATCTTTTGGAAACCTAGAACTTTTAGATATTTCAGGGCGATTATGTATGATCATCTCCATTTCATGGAAATGTTGTTTCTGTAAAAAAATCTCCAGGTGTATACATAGTTTTGGTTATTTATTTTATTTGCTGAACATCATTTCATGTTCTATTTGTTTGGGTCCAGGTCTCCAGGTCCAGGACTCCAGGATCTGTTTATCCGGGAGTTGACTTTTGCAAGAAGGTGAGCTTTGCAACAATGCTATTGTCAAACCCAACACACACGCACAAAAGGTTGAATGGCTGATAGACCAAATGTGTTTGAACTTTGAAGGATGTACATACACTCTGAATTAACTATGGCATGTGATGTAAGCTCTTTTTTTGGGTCATTGTGTAACTTGTGTTAGAGATACCAGTTAAGAATGCTGAATGCAAGAGTATTTATAATGAGTAGAATTTTGTATCATGTTTATGTCTTGGCATGTAGAACCTTTTGCTTCCTGGATGGATAGACCTTTTGAACTCAACATAAACATGCTGAATGCAAGAGTATTTATAATGAGTAGAATTTTGTATCATGTTTATGTCTTGGCATGTTTATGTCTTGGAATTTTTTGATATAACAAGGCTCTAACTATGTAGTCATCTTTGTAGAACCTTTTGCTTGGCATAGGTCAGTTTTGCCTGCTCATTATATTTCTGTTCATTTATTTGTTGGAGCTAAAGTTAGTTGATTACTTGATTTAGGTTGTGATAGTAAAAAAGAACCTTGACACCGCTTGCAGTCTTGCACCTATATTTCTTATACTTACATTTATATTATACATCCTGATACCAAATCTCACTCAGAATATGAAACTATGAATGTGCTGGCTAGTTTAATGCGCTGGCTCGGCGAGCCAACGAGCCGGCTCGCAAGCCAACCTCAAGCCGAGCCGAGCCGGTTTTCCGGGCTCGCCTCAGGGCCGAGCCGAGCCTGGCTCGGCTCGGCTCGTTTCCAGCCTAAGCCGAAGGTTGCCGAGGTTGTCGACAATGGAGTCCAGGCTCCTAGTGGATGCCTGGGCCTGTGAGGTGACGGGGTCGAGCATGAGCTCGCCCGCCGGGGTGACGACGAAGTCGAGGGTGCCGAAGCAGATCCGCCCTCCCGGGGAGAGTGCGCCGTCACGAACGATTGAAGCCATCGAGGAAAAATGCGGGAATCCTGAGATGACGATGCGTGAGGCCCCTACCTGGCGCGCCAACTGTCGGTGTTTCGTGAACCGGCTAGTGAAGTTGTCTAGGGGTTGCGCGCTCCCTTTCCTCGATGGCTTGACTCAGGGAGTCCAAAGTTTATACTGGTTCGGGCGGAATACCCTACGTCCAGTTTGTGTGGCTTTTTGTATTGCTTTGGGTGCGGATGACCACGTGGTGTTACAAGCGGAGGGCTAAGGACCTGAGCCTTGGGCGCCTCATGCGAGTGTGAGAGAGTTGGAGAGCTTTAGAGCTTGAGAGCCTGAGTTCGAGAGCTAGCGAGCCTATGTGAGAGCGTCTTCCTACTCAGCGTGAGTTCGTCCCTCATCTAAGGACATTCCCCCTATATATAGATGAGGAGGGCAGGTTTACATAGAGGAAAATTAAAAAAGAAAGGATGGGGATCCACACGTCGTAGAGTACAAGGGAGGCCCGGTGTTCGTCCGTCATCTCTGGTCCTGGAGCTCTCTACGGTGATGGCGATTGACCTCCATGCCGGGTGGTTGATACAGCGTGTGGCATGGGAAGGAGCGTTGGGAAGGAGCGCACCCGCTCACTGGGCGTTACCGGGTGCTGACGTCGTGGCGCTTGACTTCAGTGACCTCCCCGTTGCTTAGGGAAGGGCACACCGCCACTTTGTCGTTCTTGGTGTCGACGTCGTGGCGCTTGACCCGGTGACCTCCCGTTGTTCGGGAAGGAGCGCACCGCTCTCGTTGTGTCCGTCTGACCTTGTTGAAATTTGGAGACAAGCGTGCCCTTCGTGGTGTGTGTACGCCATTGGTCGAAGCTAGGTTAGGGGCGGCCCATTCATCATCTCGGGCCGATGGGGGTACCCATGGTATGGGTACTCGTCACATGTATATTTGTGCAAAAATACATTTTCACATGTATATTTATTTTTTACATTAAATTATGTCATAAACCTCATTAGTACTATTGATATGGATGTAGCTTAAATTTCTAGTTCAAACATGTAGTATATTTCGTGGTGGCGTGGGAGATCATTAACACAGAAGTTATGTATTGTGATGCATGATGTCTCTGGGACAAGCTAATGGCAATGGGAATGGCAATGCCGTGCATTTGGACGATGTCACCATCCAAGGTCTACTTCTTGACCCTGACAAGCTCTTGGCTCTCTTGCATCGGTGATGTGCTTGTAGGACATTGAATCCATGGTTTCTGATTGTAGATAACAAAATGACAGTGGTGGGCTTGCAATGAGTGTGCCTGCAACTGCTGCAATCTCTGCAACTGATGCAGAAGGCAAGCACGAGGAGCAGCAGGAAAAGGATGGTAATGTCAGTCCCAAGCAGGCGGTCAACCCTGCCGAACAGGAGAAGGGGGAATCTGGTCCTGTGATAGCAACACCCAGTGTTGCTTGTGCATTCCAAGAAAGGTAAGATTGTTGTTGTGGAGTAAAATATTTACCAAATTGGCACAAGGTCATAGGCTATTTCTTTTAGAGGAACGGAGTGAAAAAAAGGTAGCATAGAGAAGCAAGGTAGACCTGCATTTACTATTCATTTTCTTTGGGCATGTTTGGCTGGTTGATGTTCGTAGTCATGCCAACTTTTGCCACCTGTCATTAACTCAAAATTTGCCATCGCAAACAAATTTTTGCAACAACTTATGTATGGTTATAGTTTGGCAAAGAGGTGACAATATGCTTTTTGCCTATATGCTCTATTTATTCTCTGGTTTAAAGCTGATGTGCCTCTAAAAGGAATTGTTAAAGGAGATGAGGTATATAGTATTGGGCCATATGGTTACGTGTGTAGTCAGGGCCTAGCCCATGTATTGCATTTATATGTAACTAGGTCTATGCCCGTGCGTTGCTAAGGGAGCCGAAAATGTTCACCTGATAGCATGTATTGGGGGATCATCATCAAGTTGCCAAAGAGGCAATGGTGAGAGCAGGTGACACTACGCATGTTTTATGTCGATACGGTCAGAAAGTGAAAGGATACAGATTGATCTTATGACACAAGTATGAAAAACACATTGAAAAATGCATGCGGCCTTAAGTGGTATAACTAGATGATAATATAGCGGGCCAGCTAATTAATTGGTACTACTAAATCCAAACTAAAGAAACCTTGGACTGGAATGATAATTTCGAACCATTTTAGTATGAAACGGAAATCATCTCCCACCATCAACGGAGCAAAGAACATGAACAAAATACTTGTTGCATAGTTCATCCACCCAATGCAATCCAGTGACATTCGAGGTTGTTCTGGTCCCAGCCTTCGTGCCTGGAGTGCTCCAAGCAATATGTGTAGAGAAGTTAATTAAGCATGTAACTTAAAAGAAAAATCATAACAAAAGTAAAGCCTAATTTCTGAACATGCATGTAAAATCTGAACTGCTACTGCCCCTTGCTTTATTTATAGAGTCTCTAGATTCTAAATTCTTCTATAAGGTTAAGTGTACTTAGCCTCTATATACAAGATTGTCACACACACAGAAATAAATTATAAAAGATTTGTATAGCCCATATATAGTTAGGTGTGTCTTATATATGATACATATATACCATCATTTGTCTTGATTCCTACTTTCGTGTCCAGCTCTGCCAAATCAAAGGAAATTACAAACTGCTATGGATAATCATTCGATGGACCGTGCAAATCCCTAGGGTTTAGGGTTAGGGTTTAGGGTTTAGGGTTTAGGGTTAGGGTTTAGGGTTTAGGGTTTAGGGGTTTTAGGGGGTTTAGGGTTTAGGGTTTAGGGTTTAGGGTTTGGGGGTTTGGGGTTTAGGGTTTGGGGTTTGGGGGTTTAGGGTTTGGGGTTTGGGGTTTGGGTTTAGGGGGTTTAGGGTTTAGGTTTTTGGGGTTTGGGGTTTTGGGTTTGGGGTTTAGGGTTTGGGGTTTAGTTTAGGGTTTAGGGTTTAGGGTTTGGGGTTTAGGGTTGGGGTTTAGGGTTTAGGGTTTGGGGTTTAGGGTTTTGGGGTTTAGGGTTTAGGGTTTGGGGTTTAGGGTTTTAGGGTTTAGGGTTTAGGGTTTAGGTTAGGGTTTAGGTTTAGGGTTTTGGTTTAGGGTTTAGGGTTTAGGGTTTAGGGTTTAGGGGGTTTAGGGGTTTGGGGTTTAGGGTTTAGGGTTTGGGCCAGGGGTGTCAGGTTGTGTGGCCAGGGCCCAGGGGTTTGGGCCCAGGGTTTGGGGTTTGGGGCCCAGTCAGGCCCCAGTGGCCCAGTGGCCCAGGTGGCCCAGGCCTGTGGGCCCAGGCCCAGGCCCCCAGGCCCAGTGGCCCAGTGGCCCAGGCCCAGGCCAGGCCCCAGTGGCCCAGTGGCCCAGGCCCTGTGGCCTGTGGCCCAGGCCAGTGGCCCAGTGGCCCAGTGGCCAGTGGCCAGTGGCCCAGGGCCCAGTGGCGCAGGCCCAGCCCAGGCCCAGGCCCAGGCTCAGGCCCAGGCCCAGGCCCAGGCCCAGGCCCAGGCCCAGGCCAGGCCCAGTGGCCCAGTGGCCAGTGGCCCAGGCCTGGCCCAGGCCAGGCCCTGTGGCCCAGCCCAGTGGCCCAGGCCCCTGTGGTGGCCCAGGCCCAGGGCCTGTGGCCCAGGCCTGGCCCAGTGGCCCAGTGGCCCAGTGGCCCAGTGGCCCAGTGGTGGCCCAGTGGCCCAGTGGCCCAGGTGGCCCAGGCCTGTGGCCCAGTGGCCCAGGCCCAGTGGCCCAGGCCCAGGCCCAGGCCCAGTGGCCCAGTGGCCCAGGCCCAGTGGCCCAGGCCAGTGGCCCAGGCCAGTGGCCCAGGCCCAGGCCCAGTGGCCCAGGCCCAGGCCCAGTGGCCCAGCCCAGTGCCCAGTGGCCCAGGCCCAGTGGCCCAGGCCCCCAGTGGCCCAGTGGCTGGCCCAGGCCCAGTGGCCCTGTGGCCCAGTGGCCCAGGCCCAGGCCCAGGCCCAGTGGCCCAGGCCCTGTGGCCCCAGGCCCCTGTGTGGCCCAGTGTGGCCCAGTGGCCCAGTGGCCCAGTGGCCCAGGGCTGTGGCCAGTGGCCCAGTGGCCAGTGCCCAGGCCAGTGGCCCAGTGGCCAGGCTGGTGGCCCAGGCCCAGGCCCAGTGGTGGCCCAGTGCCCAGGCCCAGGCCCAGGCCCAGGCCCAGTGGCCCAGGCCCAGGCCCAGTGGCCCAGTGGCCCAGTGGCCCAGTGGCCCAGGCCCAGTGCCTGTGGCCAGTGGCCCAGGCCCAGTGGCCCAGGCCCAGGCCCAGTGGCCCAGGCCCAGGCCCAGGCCCAGGGCCCAGGCCCTGTGGCCCAGGCCCAGTGGCCCAGGCCCAGGCCCAGTGGCCCAGTGGCCCAGGCCCTGTGGCCCAGTGGCCCAGGCCCAGTGGCTGGCCCAGGCCCAGTGGCCAGTGGCCCAGGCCCCAGTGCCTGTGGCCCAGGCCCAGTGGCCCAGGCCAGTGGCCCAGTGGCCCAGTGGCCCAGTGGCCCCAGGCCTGTGGCCCAGTGGCCCAGGCCCAGTGGCCCAGTGGCCCAGGCCCAGGCAGTGGCCCAGGGCCAGGCCCAGGCCCAGTGGCCCAGGCCCCCAGGCCCAGGCCCAGGCCCAGTGGCCCAGTGGCCAGTGGCCCAGTGGCCCAGGGCCCAGGCCCAGTGCCCAGTGGCCCAGTGGCCCAGGCCTGTGGCCCAGTGGCCCAGTGCCCAGGCCCAGGGCCAGTGGCCCAGGCCAGTGGCCCAGTGGCCAGTGGCCCAGTGGCCCAGGCCCCCAGTGCCCAGGCCCAGGCCCAGTGGCCCAGGCCCAGGCCCAGTGGCCAGTGGCCCAGGGCCAGGTGGCCCTGTGGCAGGCCAGGCCCAGTGCCCAGTGGCCCAGGCCCAGGCCCAGGCCCAGTGGCCCAGGCCCAGGCCCAGGCCCAGTGGCCCAGGGCCCTGCCCAGGCCCAGGCCCAGGCCCTGGTGGCCCAGGCCCAGTGGCCCAGGCCTGTGGCCCAGTGGCCCAGGCCCAGTGGCCCAGGCCCAGGCCCTCAGTGGCCCAGGCCCAGTGCCCAGTGGCCCAGGCCCAGTGGGCCTGTGGCCCAGGCCCAGGCCCAGTGGCCCAGGCCCAGTGGCCCAGGGCCAGTGGCCCAGGCCCAGGTGGCCCAGTGGCCCAGTGGCCCAGGGCCAGTGGCCCAGGCCCAGTGGCCCAGGCCCAGGGCCCAGTGGCCCAGTGGCCCAGTGGCCAGGCCCAGTGGCCCAGTGGCCCAGGCCCAGTGGCCCAGGCCTGTGGCCCAGGCCCAGGCCCAGGCCCAGGCCCAGTGGCCCAGGCCCCCTGTGGCCCTGGCCCAGGGCCCAGGCCCAGGCCCAGTGGCCCAGGCCCAGTGGCCTGTGGGCCCAGTGGCCTGTGGCCCCCAGTGGCCCAGGCCCAGTGGCCCAGGCCCAGTGGCCCAGTGGCCCAGGCCTGTGGCCCAGGCCCAGGCCCAGTGGCCCAGGCCCAGGCCCAGTGGCCCAGGCCTGTGGCCCAGGCCCAGTGGCCCAGTGGCCCAGTGGCCCAGTGGCCCAGGCCCAGGCCCAGGCCCAGGGCCCAGTGGCCCAGGCCCAGTGGCCAGTGGCCCAGCCTGGCCCAGGCCCAGGCCCAGGCCCCAGTGGCCAGTGGCCCAGGCCTGTGGCCCAGGCCCAGTGGCCCAGGCCCAGTGGCCCAGTGGCCCAGGCCCAGGCCAGTGGCCCAGGCCTGTGGCCCAGGCCCAGTGGCCCAGGCCCAGTGGCCCAGTGGCCCAGGTGGCCCAGTGGCCCAGTGGCCCAGTGGCCCAGTGGCCAGTGGCCCAGGCCCAGGCCCAGGCCCAGTGGCCCAGTGGCCCAGGCCCAGGCCCAGGCCCAGTGGCCCAGTGGCCCCAGTGGCCCAGTGGCCCAGGCCCAGGCCCAGGCCCAGGCCCTGGCCCAGGCCCAGGCCCAGTGGTGGCCAGTGCCCAGTGGCCCAGTGGCCCAGGCCCAGTGGCCCAGGCCCAGTGGCCAGTGGCCCAGGCCCAGTGGCCCAGGCCCAGTGCCCAGTGGCCCAGGCCCAGTGGCCCAGCCCAGTGGCCCAGGCCCAGGGTGGCCCAGTGGCCCTGTGGCCCAGTGCCCCCAGGCCCAGTGGCCCAGTGGCCCAGGCCCAGGCCCAGTGGCCCAGGCCCAGGCCCAGGCCCAGTGGCCCCCAGTGTGGCCCAGGCCCAGGCCCAGGCCCAGTGGCCAGTGGCCCAGGCCAGTGGCCTGCGCCCAGGCCCAGTGGCCCAGGTGGCCCAGGCCCAGTGGCCCAGGCCCAGGCCCAGGCCCAGTGGCCCAGGCCCAGTGGTGCCCAGGGCCCAGGCCCAGTGGTGGCCAGGCCCAGTGGCCCAGGTGTCAGTGGCCCAGTGGCCAGTGGGCCCAGTGGCCTGTGGCCCAGGCCCAGGTGGCCAGTGGCCAGGCCCAGGCCCAGTCAGGCCCAGTGGCCCAGGTGGCCCAGGCCCAGGCCAGTGCCCAGGCCCAGCCCAGGCCCAGGCCCAGTGGCCCAGGCCCAGTGGCCCAGGGCCCAGGCCCAGGCCAGTGGCCCAGGCCCAGGCCCAGTGGCCCAGGCCCAGGCCCAGGCCCAGGCCCAGTGGCCCAGGGCCAGTGGCCCAGTGGCCCCCAGTGGCCCAGTGGGCCCAGGCCCAGTCAGTGGCCCAGGCCCAGGCCCAGTGGCCCAGGCCCAGTGGCCCAGGCCCAGTGGCCCAGTGGCCCAGGCCCAGGCCCAGTGGCCCAGGCCCAGGCCCAGTGGCCCAGGCCCAGTGGCCCAGGCCCAGTGGCCCAGGCCCAGTGGTGGCCCAGGCCCAGTGGCCCAGGCCCAGGCCCAGTGGCCCAGGCCCAGTGGCCCAGTGGCCCAGGCCCAGTGGCCCAGGCCCAGGCCCAGTGGCCCAGGCCCAGTGGCCCAGTGGCCCAGTGGCCCAGGCCCAGTGGCCCAGGCCCAGTGGCCCAGGCCCAGTGGTGGCCCTGCCCAGGCCCAGTGGCCTGGTGGCCCTGTGGCCCAGTGGCCCAGGCCCAGGCCCAGTGGCCCAGTGGCCCAGTGGCCCAGTGGCCCAGGCCCAGGCCCAGGCCCAGTGGCCCAGTGGCCAGGCCCAGGCCCAGGCCCAGTGGCCTGGCCCAGTGGCCCAGGCCCAGTGGCCCAGTGGCCCAGTGGCCCAGGCCAGTGGCCCAGTGGCCAGGCCCAGGCCCAGTGGCCCAGGCC